>JACGDI010001960.1:3126-46876 GCA_014898725.1 Jacaranda copaia
CTTAAAATTACGTAAAAAGCTAATGTCTCTTGCTTTCACTAATCTCGTGTGTGAAACAAGAAAATGAAAGAGAATTGGTTCGAAAAAATTTTAAGTTACACATATAATAGGAACAAATATTAAGATTAACTCATAGCAATAGTGTCAAGGATAAAATCTAGTCATTTATCGGATTGCTTTAATAGAATAAGGTTAATGAGCATAAGAATATCAAAGAATTAGTTTTGATTATACAGGTACCTCTATGTAGATGATAGGTTCCTGCTTGTTCTAGAAGTTCATTCATAGATATTTCTTTGATCTTCTTGTTTTTCTTCTTATGTATCTATTTCTCTTCTTGAATTTTGTCATCCTATGTTTTTTTATTTTTTTTGTGTTCCTCAACCTTATCATTTCATATTTTGGTTTTTTATAGTATGTTGAAACCATATAAAGGTTGGATAGCTAATGAAGTTAGAGTGCTTCTTAATTAAATTCTTAGTCTTACTATCCATTTGAATGCACACATCTTTGTACTCTTTAAAGAAGAGAGTTATTGTAGCATTCATGTTAATGTTTTCATGATATATTTCTTTAGTAACAGTGAATGAGCCACTAGCTTGGAATTCCCATATATTTTCTTCATCCTTATGTTTTGTTTTCTTTTTTATGAGAATTAAGATGTCCTACATTAGAATAGTTACAATAGAGTGCATTACGTTATTGATGGAACCATTGAAGTTTGTGAAACACATATTCAAAAGGACGTCCAATAGCAAGTTAGTGGCTTATGTGGAAAACCTTCGTATCTTAGGAGAAAGAATAAAGAACATAGTTGTCTTTGTAGCAACTTAGCCATCTTTAATAAATAAGGCATTACATCTGTACTCTTGCTAACGAACTAATAAATATTGAAGCTGTAGCACTAAAATTAAACATAATAACAAAACAAAATTTATTTAGCATAAGTAATATTTTAGTACAAATATGAGCTTAATTTACACAGTATGCATATCTGAACAAAAATTAAAAGAAAAGTTAGACATTACAATTTTTTAAGCAAAATAAGCAAATGTTCAAGTGATAAGTCTTGCAGAATATTAAAAAACATTAATCAGATACTTCGGCCATATCCCATACACAAATTGGACTGTCATTACGAATAATCTCTGTTCCTCTAGGAGCAAACATATGCACATAATATTTATGGGGATCAGCTTCAATCCACAGTATTCTTTTTGTACTCTTCTTATTCACATCATCAAAAATAGACTCAGCTTTCCTCCCAAGTTGCATCATGCAAGAGAGAAACAACAATCTGTGCATATTTCTTTGAACAAATGTTTACCCTCACACGTCTTTGTAACCATTTAGATATCTTCTTTTAATTTTGGTTGGCACCTAATAGTTAATTTTTTGAAAAATTATCATTTTAAAAACAATTAATATTGAATAAATTTTCTTCCTATGTAGTAGTATATTTTGTACCTTGTTTCAATTAGACATGCTATAATCATTCCAAAATATAGGCATTTGATAAAAGCGCATAGTTTCTCTTTGTCTATTTGCTCCATGAACTTCTACTATTGGAAAATCCAAATGAACTATAGGTAAAGAAGAAAAGAAAAGCAGGAAAGAAACAAGATATTTTAATACAAACAAAATAAAACAAATAATCATACATAATTGTTGCCTTTTTTTTCACCTATATCTTCTCTGTGAAGAATGTTGATAGCTTAATAAACATTTCTTCTATTAATTGCTATAGTCCAAGAGTAATGAACCTCCTTTTGCTCAACTCCAAAAATACTGCAATCAATGATATTCTTCCTAATATGCTGCACTAAAATTGTGTATCCATTTTCTAACCTATGTTCTCTATCAAAATCAGCCCACCTATTTTCAATTCTAGTCTCAGTCATGGAGCCTAACCAAGCTCTACTACCACATTTGAGGCAAATTTTGCTCTCCAAAAAATTAGATAAAGACAATTTAAACACAAATGGTATGTCTTGCATAAGTAATACATTTTCTTATAATATTCAAAAACATAAAAGAAAATAGGCATCAAGTCATTTTACATACCACATATTAGTCGCTTGTTTGATGCAGTAACACTACAACAATGTATAGTTTTAGTAACGAATAATCTTGTTACCATAACACTGAAATTCATTAACTAAACTATTGGTAATGAAATTTTTGTTACTTAAGTTTAGTGCCCTAAAGCCGGTCGCCAAAAGTCTGGGTAACAAAATTTGTAGTTCGTTATATATGATGAACTTATGGCGGCCAAATGTTTCGTTACAAAAAGTTTCATATTAGTGACAAAATAATGTTAGTTACAATAGATTTCTATTACGTAATGAAATACTTAGTTACCAAAACATTGGTAGTTTTGTCACCTTTTATTTTTCATTACCAATGCATATTATAATAATATTATTTATTTATTTTATTTCATTACAAATTGTCTTTGTAACCAAAAATTTGGTTATGATTAGTTAAATAATATTTTTATTTTAATATACTTCTCGTTACTAATAGAATACATAACTAACAATTTCGTTACAAAAGATATTCAAAGTTTTGTTACAATTAGTATATACAACTAAATATTTTGTTACCTATGACTTGTAAGATTAAAATATTTTGTTATGAATAAGCAATCAATTGGTTAGAAATAATTAATTTCTCAATTAAGATTGAGTAATTGTTTGTTACAAATTGGTAAAATATTCATTATGAATAAGTGAAATAATTCATTATGGATACATCAAATTAGTTTGTAATGATTAAGAAAAGTGACCAACAAATTTCGTTACTAATAAATTGGTTTTGTAACAATAAAATTTCATTACAAAAGTGTTTTTTCCCCTATTCAATGGCTAAATTTGGATATAAATTTGTAGAAGAAATTAAAATGTGAACTATACCAACCTCCTAATTATAAATAATTCAAAGCCATTCTTTCAGTAAACAAAAGAGCAATCACATCTATCCATCCATAGACATAAAACTAACCACATCCATTCATCTATAGGCTTAAATATCATTTCAAAACATTAATCCCAAATTCAACGTAGCTACCAAAGCCATGATAACCAAATGGGTATATGAGTAAAAAAAACGTGTTAAATTTTGAATAAGTATTATCATTCAAGCAGCAAAAGAGATCTACAAAACAACTTCCTTAATCCTTGTCAACTTCATTAGAAAGTGGGCTACATCAAACAACTTGCAAAAAATGATTGCACGGCACACTCTAAATATGAAGAACATTAAATTAGATATTATATATGTTTAACCAATCAATATACATCTATTTTTTCTTAGATTGGATAAGTATTGTACATAGGAAAAACAAAGGTTTAATATAACATCGAAGAAACATGCAAAAAATAATAGCACAATTCATATGAGGAAGCTACAATACCCAATAAAAGATTTGTACGATACCATCTGTTGTCCAACATAAACTACATAAAATATCATAGAAGATAAGATTGAACATAAAAAGACATTTCATTTAATTTGTCAACTATATTACCAAATGATTCACATTTTTTTCTAATAACATGACTTTAAATGGAAAAGCCCATAATAATCTCCAAACTAAAAGTTCTCTCAATTGTTAACATATATGAGAACTCACATATTGAAATAAAGCACAGTAAAATTAAGAGAATTATAATTCTTGTAACTTAAGTAAACTCAGCTAATCAAATAAAACAGCAATATAAGGCCGCAATGTTGATAATTCTAAATTTGTTATTCTTAATTTTGATTATCATATATATATATATATGTATCACAAAATTTCATATACACAAAATTAAAGTTAAATCATATTACATCATAAGGACGTACTTACCTTCAAGTGAGTTTGTCATGCAATGCCACTAGGAGTTGTTTTAGCTTGTTCTAACTATCTTCAAGGCATGCAATTTTTGTGGTTGCTTGTTGGTATTGCTCCTGTTGAGTTTTGATGAGATCTAATGCACTGTCTAAGTTATTTTCGGCTTTGCTCAATTTTTCCTTCACTGCTTGAAGTTCTATAGCTTGAAGTCTAATTTTCTTGCTGCCTTTAGATAGTACAACTCTATGACCCATGCCTCTTTCATATCCTATTGGTATGGCCAATGAATCCTTAATAATGTCCTTTTCAAAAAGTTCCTGGACTCCTTCCTCTAGTGCTTCATCTCTCCTCCTTCTCATTTCATTCTATCATGAGTATAAATATATATATATATATGTATATAAGTACATACCTAAATATAGGGAATATTTTCTTATAGAACACGAACTCACATGCTTGCTAACAGCTATAGCATTCACATACTCTCCGCTACCTTTCTTCATATGAGTGACTCCAAATTTCTCCATTGCGCTTTCATTTTCCTTTGCAATTGTAAGTAAACGTTTTACTATAGAATTTTGTATAATAACAAGAGAAAATATAAATAAAAGAAAGTTAATATGATAAATTACCATTTCCATTAATCATATAGTGAATGATTTAGACCCAGATATATGAGAGTATGGCATAAGTGCTCTACTTCTTGTATTGATCCTCGACCTTTCCTGCATTACATATAATTATGTGAAGATGTAGAAAAACAAACTTATATTGATTTCAACTTGGTGTCAAAAATCAAATACACTAGCATCCAAGAAAAGAAAACTAACAAAAATTTGCAACAAAAAATGACATCAAATAACAATAAAACCAAAACTACATTTAGAATTCAAGCATTTATCCCATCTACTTATAAAAATGATACACACCAACATCCAAAAAAAAAAAAAAAAAAATCTTAACAAAATCTTAGCGGCTAAAAAGAAAAGGTAACTATTCATTATTGACATGCAATATATAAAAATCCCAATATTGTCAATAGTAGATATTATGTAACCAAATACCTGAAACTTAGCATCTCCAAAGACATCACATAATCCCAACCATTTGTCTTGTTGTATCCAATCAAAAGGCACCTCACTCCTTGGATCCACACCATTTTGAACCATTTTCCTATATATCTCACTTAATCTTCCCTTATGATGCTTGTAGTTGTCTCCAAACATGTCCTCTACAAACATTGTGACCGCAGGATTGGTTTGCCATCCTTTGATTGAAACCACAGCTAGGAATTTATTAAATTAGACACAAAGTCATCATTAAGATTATGAACATCCATGTGCATATAATAAATGAAAAACTTAAAAAATTTTCAAATAGGTAATGAACATACATCTAGTCCTGCATATACAAGCAATTTGTCATGGTCCAAAACTTTTTTCCATGTTTTCCAATCAAGTTCCAGACTATGGCGAACAATAATACCAATCCCATTAGACAAATAAGAAGCATACTTGATCGCCTTCTTTAAGCCCTCAAGAAATTCAATTTCCAACACTTTGCCCTACTAATAAAAATCATAAATAAGAAAACTTAAGTGTACACATTCAAATAATGCACATAACATATTAAAGATGCTAACATTTACATTCTTTGCAATCTCTCTCTCTATTCCCTTATCTGTGCTTACATTGCAACCTCTTTTTTTGGTGGGACCTATTTTTTATTTATCAGTATAATAAAATAAAAATAGTAGACACGATTATAAATTATATAAATTAAAAAAAATTATTAACTGTAGATTTATTAGCCTATGGTCGGAGTTAGATCTGTATTTCCAATCTCTCCAATACCCTCTTCAGAGAGTAGAGTTCCAAAAGACTGAGTTTCTTGTGGTTGAGTACTTGATGATGGAGGAATCAATGGTGCATCTACTGATGGTGATGACATGGCATGAGGATTTGAAATAGCTGGAGATGCCTATTGATTAGCTACAGCACTCCTAGTAACATGTGGAGTTACTTGGTGGTGTGTAGCTGTAAGATCAGTTTAAACAATAGCTGGATAAGATTCTTATTGGTTGGCAAACAAAGAAGCCTGACTCGTAGTCAAATATAGAGATGTGGAAAGATATACAACTATCATGGGCTTTGAAGGTAGAAAAAACAACTTCCTACTTGTACTGGTGGACCTCTTGGTTGTGGGCACATCAAAAGTTGAAAGTTGATTTGTAGTAAAACATGGAGATTTGCGCAGAGGTGTGGGAGTAGTAGTTTTTGTGGTTGAAGGATTTTGAGTGCCTTAACTCATTGTTGATGGAGCATTCCTAGTTATTCGATGATGCAACACAACTCCCTTAGGCGGCATTTTCACTGCAAAATAGAAAAAATAAATTAATTAATTAATCATTTCAATAATAACATTGAAGAAAATAAGTAGAACTAGATCAACATTGCAACAAAATCTTTTAAACAAAATTGCAAATTTAGGAATGTAAGAATAATATTCTATTAAATTTGAAATTCAACAAAACAAAACATTTACACTTTGAGAATTTAAATAATAAAATGCAATACATGACATTTAATAGCATTTCACAACATGTATATAACATGACTAAAACTCAAATTAGTGTGAAAATGAACAAAAGAAGTATATTTTATAGTGCATGAGGTCAAACAATAAAATGAATGTCACTATGTTGATAAATACTTACATAAATAATTCTATTGAATGCATAACATTTGAACCTATGTTACATTAAATTAAATGGTTATTTTTGTAGCTAACTTTTCATGAGGAAGTATGAATTTCATCTTCATCTTCATCTAAATATTGATTTAATGCCTCATCTTCCTCATCACATGAATCAAATTCAACACCATATCCATGCTCCCTAATGCCATTCAGAACATCTTCATCTACAACATCGGGCTCAATATCTTCTCTAGCTAAATAGTTTAAATCAATGCTGTCATTTGCCAATACAGTTGATCCCCATTTGAATCATGACGCTGAAACACATCAATCTGATCCCTCAATTCAACATTACTCTTATCTAATACATTTGATCGTTCGTGTTCAGGAAGATTCCAAAGATGCGTATGGTGTATATGTTGCACAATTCACTAATTATCACCAAAGTTAGTGTTATGGATGTAGAAAGCTTGTTGCAATTGGTTTAGCAACGCGAATGGATCATCTTTGTACCATCAAGATCTTATATCAATACTAACAAAATGCTTATCCTATCTTATTGTAGTTTTGCTACTAGTATTGAACCCCTCACACTGAAATAATACCACTTTGTATCCATAAAGATATGTTAGCTCTATTACTTTAGTTAAGAAGCCATATAACTCTACCATCTTATTATTGTGCTCCCCTTTTATAATCAATCCACTATTTTGTGTGGTTCGGCGATCATCTTGATCTTTTGCTTGAAATCAAACTTCATTGATGCAACAATCAGAATAAAACTTTGTTAAGTACAATTGAGGACTATTTGCTAGTGATCACAATTCTTTAGAAACTTGCTCAGGGTATTGCTGATAGACTTTGTTGATCTACAAAATATACATGTAGAATAGTGAGCACTAGTACAATTCAGATTTAAACTAGTATTGGTATAATTTACAACTCACATGCTCCCTAAACCAGCAATGAAATTCTTCTTGATGTGTTTTTTAAATGTCTCTCACTTTGAGCCTCTTCAATTCCTCCTAGTGCTTTCTAAACCATATAATTATCTTAGGTTATGAGAAGTATGAAGTTCAAAATATTACATGACAAGCTTAAGATGAATTTTGTCTTACCCTTTGTACGGATCCACTTTATTGCAGTTATTTAATATAAAATCGTGGGCTACCTAAAGCTGTTTTTGGGATAGTAGAACAACATGTTTAAGGGGTCCAAATGGATAGACTTTTAATGCAAAGATAGAAAGCTCGCATTCATTTAGTTGGTTGGCACTATCATTATTTCTGGCAACCATATTAGACCTTTTCTCAATGTTATTCAGATATGTTGATATGAATGTTAAACACTCTTTCACTATATATCCTTCAACAATAAAGCCTTCAGGCCGTGCTTTGTTGTGTATATAACACTTAAGAGATTTAAGGAAGTTAAAATAAGATGTTACATAAAGAAGCTTTGTTAATACCTTCTTTTGGATTTATTTGAATAGGAATTTTTGTTTCTGATAAAAACGTAGGATTCCTTTTACCTTTTAATGGGATACATCCAACTTGAGTAAACTGGACTAGCAATTTTTGCCTATTGAGGTAGGTAAATTGCTAGGTGGACCATGATATTGAAGAATGTAGGAGGAAATATTTCTCTAACTTGTATAAAATAAGAGGAATACTTCTCTCCATTTTCTCAATGTCAACAACTCTTAGTGTATTTGAACATAAGATGCTAAAGAATTCACCCACTTCAAATAACACTTCACTAACATCCTTATCAAGATATCCGCGAATGCATGTAGGTATCAAACACTATAAGAGTACGTGGCAAATCATATGCTTTTATCTCGAATATCCTTCTATCTTTTACACATCTAGTAATATTTGCAACATATCTATCGGGGAACTTGATAGATCTAAGGAAATCACAAAAGGCGTTTTTCTCTGTCGATGAAAGGTTGTAACATACCTTAGGCTTTATTATTACATTTCCACGTCTTTATAAGTGTAACTCCTTTCTTATATTAAGATCACACAAATCTTCTTGTGCCTTTTTTGTGTCTTTTGTTTTTCCATTAATGCTCAGTAATGTCCCCAACACACTATCACAAATGTTCTTCTCCACATGCATGACATCAATATTATGTCAAATTTTAAGTTTATGCCAATAAGGTAACTCAAATAGATACTTTTCTTTACCCAGTTCCCTTTCTCTATGCTTCATTTTCTCTTTCGATTACTTAGGTGTTTTCCAAGTATGTCAAACATATGCTCGATGTTGTTCATGTGTAAAAACACTTCATCCTCAATTTATTCAAGGGGTCTAGATCGACATTCTATCTTACCATCAAATAATTTGCTCTTACGAAAGGGATAGGCATTATCCAAGTAACAACGATGACCTATGTAGCATATCTTACTTCAAATCTTTCTTAAATCTGTGTCATAGAGACAACAAGGACACATTGTGTATCCTTTTGTGATCTATCCCGCCAAATTATTGAGTGCAGGAAAATCATTAATTGTGCACAAAATTATTGCACGTAATTTAAAAGATTGCTTACTAAAGACATCATATACCTAGACCTCTTCCCATAATTCTTTTAACTCTTCTATTAGTGGTCTAAGATAAATATCAATATCCTTTCTAAGAGCCCAAGGACTAGAGATAAGTAAAGGCATCATAAAAAAGTAATCTTTCATGCCTTTGTATAGTAACATATAATATGGAATGACTACAATAGGCCACATACTATATGAATTGCTCATGTTTCCAAAAGGATTGAACCCATCTGTAGCAAGGCCAAGTTTGACATTCCGTGGATCTAAGGTAAAATCTAGATATTTAAGCTCAAATTCTTTCCAAGCAGGCGAATATGCAGGAAGGCTCATACTTCCTTCTATATCCAAATGTGTCTCAGCATGCCACCGCATATCAGAAGTAATTTTAGAACACATATAAAGTCTTTGGATCCTTGGAATCAAAGGAAAGTACCACAACACCTTTTGGGGAAGTCGTTTTCCTTTCCTTTCATGAAGTTTCCAATGAGGCTCTTTACAAATGGGACAACATGTTTCATTTTCATTTTCTTTCCCGAATAAAGCACAATCTTATCTGCATGTATCTATTTTTTTGTACCCCAATCCTATTCCCGAAAGTAGTTTTCTAGCCATGTAAAGATTTTTTGGAACCACATTTCCTTTTGGTAGGACAACTTTAAACAATTCAAGTATCTTGTTTATTGCTTTATCAGATATTCTATTCATTACTTTGGTATGCATCAATTTCAAAATAAAGTTCAACAAAGAATGGTTCTTGCAACCAAGGAATAATTTATGAGTGGCATCATGAAGTAGCTTTTCAAAATTTTGTTCGTTTGAGTAAGAATAGGCTTCAAAAAATTCTGCATCTCTAATTTTCCCATCATTTTAGGTGGTTCATCATTCCTATCACTATCACAATCATCACATCTTGACATGAACACTACTATGAGTACTTTGACTATAAGAAACAGGCCGTTTGATTCATGTTCCCCATGATGTATCTAATGTTGATAGTATGCATAAAAACCCCTTATGATCAAATCTCTTTTAATCTCAACAAGACCTTTTCTTTTAATATTTTGGCATGTATTGCATGGGAATAAAATTTTATTGTCTAAGTCAATTGCATCCTCCCTTGCAAACTCAATAAATGAGTCTACACCAGCAATGAACTTCAAACTAAATCTATCTTTCTCATCTAGCTAACTTTTATCCATATCTGCAATACATAATTAAGTTTGAGATTATGTGAATCATATTCTTATTTTAAGGAGCTTAATCTCTACTTTTTTATATTTCAATACTTTATTTTATTTGGTTACTAATTCTTACATGGAAATAACATGTGTTTAGATCAATGATTTAAAAATATTTACTTATAAAATTAAAAGTGATATTTTAATATAAGAGTGATAACTTTTATTGATGGATAATTATTACATCAAATAATTGTCCATCACTACAAGAAGATGGTGGATTGGTTAGAAGCCATATAACCTTGAGAAACCTTTAACAAGTAGGATAAGAATTTTGAATGAACTCTCACAACATAAATTTTTGAAGGATAAATAATGAGAGAACAAAGACTTATAGCAAGTAAATGCATGCATCATCTGAAGTTCCTAATTTCCCAAAATATATTGAATAAAATAAAGAACAAACAAATGTCATGTTGACTCTGATTCTTATATTTGTTCCAAAGCTTCATTGTCTTATTTGACAATGAGAGATTAATAATTACTTAATAATTGAATGCCTTCAATCTCAAAATTAAAACTACTTAGTTACAATTTGGCAACCACTTAAACACTACAAGATATGGAGCAACTGTAATCATTTGCTTAATCCTAGAGATAAGTGCACTCCAAAAACTAAACTAACAAAGTTTCTTCCATAAAAGAGTAATGCTTAAAGCAACAGCAGCAACTTTCCTCCTTGGCCAACACCAACAAATTCAAACATCATTTCTAGCCTTGTTTACTCTATTTCCTCTATTCAGCATTGAAGAAAAACTCTTCTAGACATATACAAATACATGAATATAAATATAAATAAATGCAACTATGTAAAAGAGGGAATACCCCAATAATGAAAATCCCTCAACTTTTCAATGAGAAAATATTACAAGCCCAAAAGAAAATCAATGAAAGACAACAATATATAGACCCTAAATTATTAACAAAACAATGAAGAACAACAAAATATACACCCCAAATTAACCATATATATAGGAAAGGCCTGAGGAAAAAGGAAATGTGTAGAAACTATACTTGAATGTTTGAGAAGACAAAGAGCAAGGGGGCTCCTAAAAGTAACAATTTGACAAGATAGTAGCTTTGGCTCCTACCTGAAATATAAAAAAAGAAACAAAAACATAAGAAATAGAACTTTTCTTTTTTTTTTTTTCCAGAAAACAGAAACAGGCTTCAAAAGAAACACAAGCTCTAGTTGAGTAAAGGAGCAGCAAAGATACTTGCTATTTTTAACCTGAATATCCACAAATCCTCTACCGTAGAACCTTCATAGTCCTCACTGGAACCATGCAGAAGCAGCAAGGAAATAGTACCTCTACAGGACAGAATACTAGTGGTAATGTGAAACAACGGACGACAGAGATGAAACAAAACACTTGCATTTTCCTATTGTCTACAAAGCTTTGTTCTATTACCTAAAATCGAATCAGACAACTAGGTATAATCTTTCTTTCATCTCACAATCTCCTACTATCCACACAGGCCCTCAAAGTCTGCCTTACCCAAAAATGGAGAACGATAAAGCTGCCACCACATGATTCTACCAACTTAAAAGCAACAATGTGTTAACAACATATCAGGTTGGAGATAGGGAAGAAAGATGGGAGGACTGTGTGAATAGCTTAATTGTTTGAGCAACCTTCACCGCAGTAGCGGATTCCAAACTTTCTTTAAATCTAATTTTGTGTTTCAAAGTCTTTATTGTTCCTGTAGTAGTCCACCAAAATGCTGAGGAAAAGGAATACTTTTACTACAATTTCTTGCTATTTTTTGTATTTTTTCCATACTTTATTATTTTGTTTTCTTCTCTTTTATATTTTGTTGGAATTTAATATTAAAACAATTTAATATTAAAAAAGAAACTAGACACTAAATTTTTTTTGTATAAAATTTTTGCTAGATTTTTCGATTTGGTTTTGTTTAATTTGTCAACCAAACTATGAAGAGTGCTCTTAAACCTTAGTAGTAGTAGTAGTAGTAGTACTATATTTAAAAAAGAATCAACTACATAACTTTATTTTTTATGTTTAATAATATAATATATTTTTATCAGTAAAATAAAAAATAATATTTAACTATGTACTAGCTCGATAGCCTCAAGCCTAGATACAAATAGCTGGAGATTGGCTCACATTAAAGCTCGAGCTCGAGTAAAGCTAGCTTGAGATCAGTTTGTGAAACTTGTTATCTGGCATGAGTCGTATGCATCCCTAGACTGGTTGGCCATCACCTAATAGAACATCCAACAAGGGTTGAAGCCTTTGATGAGATAAGAAATGTGCGAAGAAAGGAATGAAAAAAAAAGGGGAAAAAAGAAAGGAAGATAAAACATGTGTAGTTTGTCGCTTCGATTTTAGTCTGCAAAGGTAGTTCTTCTTGTAGTATATTTACCTTCTATGAAGTATCACTAAATTAAATGACATATGTTTTTCTACAATACTACCCTCATTAGTTTTACAATAACTTCTTGATCTGCATTTTACAATTTTAGTACATCAATTTCTTGGTAAATGTTTTAAAATAATAATAAACAGATATTTAGAAAAATCTCTTGTATTAGATAACATAATTTTATAACTTGGAATTATATATATTATAATATTAAAATAATAAATATATCTAAAATAATCAAGTTAAATATAATTAGCTTTATTTATTAATTGAAATAAAAAATTTAAGAATAAATATCACATCTAAAACATCTTTCTAACAATATAATTTTATGTCAAATAAGCACTTAATTAATATTAATCATTTTAGGATAATTCTAATATAGTTTAAATTAGTTTGAACAATATAAATTAATAAATTTCAAATAATTAAAATAAGTGAAAATAATTCTTTTCAATTAATACTTAATAATATAAAAAATATTGAACAATATAAATACTGTTATTTTAATAACTTTTTAGAAAAGGGGCAATTTGGTTGTCTAAAAATTTTCATTCCATTCCTACTAGTCATTTTTATTTGCCTATCATTAAAATGGAATCAAGAAGAAAATCATGATTCCATTCTTTTCTTATTCCTTGCACATACCCATCATAAGGTAAATTATACCAATACCATTCTATTTGTAAAATCATTCCATTTCCACCTAATGTCATTTCTGCATACCTATTGTACCATAAAATGGAAATGAAATCAAACGTATATCATAAATTAATTAAATATATGGGGGTATGAAATAATTTTTTTAAACTTATAACTATACCACTAACTTTATATTACAATGTCACGAGTATTTCTAAAGAATTTGAAAATTGCTAACTATATTATACAAGTTGATCAATTTTGCAGTAATTTGTGTTAATTAAGAGCAAAAAATTTTCAATAAATGCATGCTCAACTTGTCCACATTAATAAATTATTAGTATAGAATTTTTAATTTTTGAAATGAAATTAATTACAAATGGAGACTAAAGTTTTTGAAATTAGTAAACAAATTTTCTAAAATCTTTTTGTTCAGCAAGTAATAACAAAGAATACTCCTTGAATAATAAGTCATAATTCATCTTATTATATAAGATAAAACAAATAATTTTTGTATATACTATTCATGCATAAAATAGAGGGAGGAGCTAGAAATTATAGGGAATATAATATGAATAGGAAAATTTGTTTTTGGAGGGAAACTTATTTTTGAGGATTCAAGAACTTAATTTTGAAGAAAATATAATATGTAGGGAGTGCAGAGAAACAAAAATTCACACTAGGGCCAAGGTACATGGGTTGGCTGCGTCCAGCATACTCAAATGGGCCATCTACTCATTAGCCCACTATAGTTGATCAGCTTGCTAAAAGCCTGGAAACACATATTGCTAGCAACAGGACTCAAACTAGACTCGAATCTGCACCAGTAGGAGCGCCTAAGCAATCAACAAACCATCTTGGCTACATCCAAGGTAAGTTATTATGGCCTCCTGCATAAATACTTATACATCTAAAGCACTATCTCTTGTATTCTTCACTTCAAGTCTTCTTGTACTGGCTTTTGCCAAAAAAGCTTCTTCACTTTTTTTGATTTGATATTAATAAAATTGAGTATAGGTATCCTAAGCCTCTATTCTTTGAAAAAAAAATTAAAAAGGGTCCATGAAAGTTAATAATCATTATATTTAATAGGATAAAATTCAGTCTGCCCCCTTCTACTTAAATTTCGTCTTACTTTACTCCCTCTATACTTTTAATTATATTGCTTTGCCTCCACAATCAATTTTACTTTACTTACCTTAACACCATTAAAACAACTTCAATTGCTATTAGCAAATTAAGCAAAAATGGTTAGATTACCATGTTTTATCATAATATACTCAAAATGCCTATACCTTAATATTTTTTTTCCAACCTATCCTAGCTACTCTTCTCTAATATGGATACACAAATTTTATTCAAAATAATATTCAAATTAAATTAAAAGATCCAAACTAAATGTGAAACCATCTCAATAAAATTGGAGGCCTATGGCGAAACATTAAAATGAGACCTTTAAGATATGATAAAAAAGTAATTTTTTAACATACATATCTTTTTGGTAATTATTTCATATTTTTTAGAAAAGAAAAACAAAAAAAGCTTCTTGTATAAAATATTATTATCTAAAGTTTATTGTCTAACTTTTTTCAAATGCAAAATTATTAATTATATTTTTATAATTAATTTCATATAACATTCTTTTTTAATTGATTAGCATAGTTAGCCCATTTTATCTTTCTTGAGATGTTGACAAATTTTATTAATTTTACTTTTAAAAAATTTATTTGGAAAAAAAATAAATTTAAGAAATAAAACCTTGATTTATATTAAAAGCGAATTAACACTAATATTATTTAGTAAGTTTAATTGATTTATGTAATGGCCCCTATGGGGATAACTCCTAGCTGAAGCACCATTCAATTCAATCTTAATTCAAAATTCATAATAAACAATAAGCCATCAAAATATTTCAAACTCATCAGAAAAGGCAGCGGATTTCAAACTCAAACAACCTCAACAAAAGTATGAGAGGTAGCAACACACTTCAACTTAATCAACTTTTACAAAATACTATGACATACATTAAGTGATCCCATGACATACTATATAAGTTCCAAGTACTTACCATCAAGATTTTTGAAATGTTTAACATAATATATATACTCTGCAAATGTTAAGTTCAAACCTAACATATAACATGTCTTGGGTTTACAAAACGTGCCAAAGTATGCCCATAAGCAATACACATGGCTATTCTTGTACAAAATCATATTTGCCGACCCAACTGGAAGTCCAAGCTTATCATTCAATCCTGTTTGAGAAAAATTAAGATAAAATGGGTGATAAGTCCAAAGGACATAGTGAGGGATATTTATAATAAGGAATAATAAGGATTTGTCAATCAACCCAACAAATCATCACTCAATATTCAGTATAGAAACATATCAAGAACAAACAGTAGCAAGACCAATAGATAGACAATAACAATTCTGAAGAACATAACGGACTTATCAAATTCACCTTATCATAAGTTTTGGGCTTACCGCTTATCCCATGCACAAGGGAATGATTAACATCCGCCTGCTTAATCTAAGAGTTTTGGGCTTATCGCTTATCCTATGCACACAACAAGGATTAATGTCCCATCACTTAATATAAGAGTTTTGGGCTTACTGCTTATCTCATGCACACAGCAAGGATTAACATCCCGGTACTCCCAAATAACAATAAAAAATAGTAACAGATAGCAGAATGGATGGATAACAGACAACTGGATAACAATTAGATAGTAATAAGTGCAAGATAAATAACAATCGGAAGTTCTGGGTGCCAAAAGAAATTGAAACAAAATCAATGTCAAAGGTAACCCTCACAGGAGCGTTCAAATCAAATAACAGATAATAAAATGAAATCAATGTCAAACAATAACCCTCATAGCGGTGTTCAAATTAGATAACAAATCAGATTTCAAACAATAAGAATACATACAAAAATAGAAAACCCACACAGGGGCTTATCACAAGAACAAGTAGAAATATTCAAGGCCAAAGTGGCAAAACCTCACCTTTTGTAGTTTCAGTAAAACAACCAATGCCCACAATCTACTAATCAACAAGACCCTCCTCGTTACCTAACCAAAAGAGAATATTATAGTCAAAATCCATATTTGACCCCCATTGCAATACCATCATGCTTATCACGATTCAAATTCACTAACTAACCTTTTAACATGATAGTTCAAAGCTTAAACGGCATTATTGATCTAAAATGGCTAATGAGTCATTGCCAAATAATCCCAGTTCCTAATTACATATCAAATCTCATAATGTCCTCCCCAATCAATAGTAATAGTTCAATTATCTCAATTAACCGAGTTATCAAATCTCAAATTCCAATTTCATAAAATCATAGATTAATTACTTAACTGACTCAATAAATCCCAAAAATTATCCTAAAATAATACAAATCTAGGTCCACTAGCTACACTATTGTCCATGCATGAGGAAAAAACGTTCCATATCATATCTCAACTCTTCATTCTTGGCATTCTTTGTCATTCAATACTATATTCAAATACAATGGATACCCAAAATTCAATCTAAAAAACCAATTCAATTTACTTTTCTTCTCTTTTATTTCAAATTTTTAAAAAAAATAATATCATCTTTAAATTATTTACAATTTTTTATCATATTTTAGTGCAAAAGTTAAATATTTGAATATCAAATTCCTATTTTACATTATATTAATCCACAAATAAACTAGTATATTTTATTATATTTGACATTTTATCGATAACACTCTTATTTTTTTAGCTTAAAGAGTGAATATTTATAATATAGTATAAATATTCATATAGCTATTAATTCAATATAATAGATAAATTTTATTTTAAAATCTTTATTAATATTATATACAAGAGTTTTAATTCATTAAAAAATATTAAAATTCATATTCAAATCTTTAACAGATCAGATTGTTTAATTCCATACGCGATCCACTTACTTTGAATTACAATTGTTTATAATCGGATTTGATCTATAGAATATTTTAATCAAATAAAAAATAAAAAATGCAAATTCAATTTAGATTTAATAAAAAAAGGCATTCATTGATAGCCCTAATGTCATCAGTGGTATAAAACTTGAGCCTTATGCCTCAAAATTGATTTGTATTATTTGAACTTATAATTGAAGTGGATGTACTTCTACTGAATTGACAATAAATATATTAGGACTAAACATATCAAAAATGACTAATATTATTTCAAGCTAAATCAAATTCAAAACTGAGTGGGTCTTGAAAATGATACTAATTAAAAATCAAACTTTATTCAATTTTTGTAATTTATGCTAGAAATAAATATATAGAGAAACATATTTTTATTATTGCATTAAGGAATATTACTTCTTGTTGCTAATATTATTTAAATTAATAAATTCGAAGTTATCTAATAATACATAGAATACTTCATTGTAAGAAATTTAAAGTATATATCATAGTAATCAGTGGGTTTGTATATGGATTGTCATAGTAAGATTTGGATTTGTATATGGTTTGTCTAATCCACATCTAAATTTTGATGTGATTGATCAACTTTGTCTATACAAATTTTTTTGTAGACAATAATTCTATGTACGCGCTTATGAATATTTGTACAGGTCAGAAGAAACGCTACTTTAGTGTTTTTCTTGAAAGAAACATGTTTCTTTTTTTATTTCTTTTGTGAGGATGGTCATGTTTCTTTTTTCTTTGGTTGTATGTCGTTGCTTGCTGACCGGAGATATAGAGGGAAAAGGGTCTTGAAATTGGAGCTTTTGGTAAAGGGTTTGGTGTGTGTAGATATGATTTTCAAGGGAATGGTTGCTCTGTGTTTGTAGGCTAGATGGAAGAAAAAATATTGTATGTTTAGTTGGCTTATAGTGCGAAGATGGAGTTAAGGAAAAAAAATGCCTGTTGCCCTCTTCAGTTTTACTGTGGTCCGTACAGGATGAGTGTGGTTGCGTGCACAAAGAAGTTTTTATTGAATGCCCATTCTTTATTTTTTTTTAAATTTATGTTTTTGTACTTACAAAAAAAAAAGTCTGATTTTTTGTCTTTTTAGCTATCCTTTGCTTTCATTTCTTCTTATGCAGTCTAGCTTGCAGTTGAGGTCGATGAGTTGTTTTTTTAGTTTCTATCTCCAACATAATAGAAACTTGAATAGATTACAATTGAAACTAAATTCAATCTAAATGCAAGATTAATTTTAAATCATATAATCTAGAAGGAAAAATAAAATGAAAAAAAATAAATTAAATTACAATTTTTTTTTACCGCACACATAATAATGTGCTTCTTCAATTTATTTGGAAATATGCATTTGTTTGTAATTTATCTAATGCGTACTTTTTGATAGACATACAAGATTATAACAGACATCCATCTTTGAAATTTTTTGTAGTTACATTTTTTTTATGACAAAATGTTGTCCAAGGAAAGCAAATGGTGAAAAATTTTACAGTTACAATTTTTGTTTTTTTGACGAAATGTTGTACAACCATGCAAGAAAAGCAGATGGCCACACCATTTTACGTGTAACTGGCAAAAGATTATGATCTTATATTAAATATCATTAATTATTAGTAAGTGTTAATATTAAATGTGAAATTAATAATGGCTATAGAATATAAATATCTATATATACATATATATTGATATATCTATGTGTCAAAATTGGGCCTTAACATTTTGTGTCTATTATAAATGTTGCAAATATATTGGATTGTATAATAAATAGGCCTTAGATGTTTAGATCTACTAAAACTATTTAAATTATATTTTCTATGCTTAGTTTAAGCCCATTTAACAATGAATTGAATTAAGCATTGAACTGTATCTTTCTAAACTAAATTTGTACTAAACTAGGTAAAACTATTTGTTCTAAACTCAGCCATTTCATTCACACTCAGCACAAAACTACTCATATTATTTTAAATAGTTCAACAAATATAAAAGTGCATTGAGATACAATGATAATTGCCAGATCAATTCGTCACCTATACATTAGATAATATAACTGAAAATGCTAAACAGCACACCATTTTACCAAAGCCTACAAAAATAGTAGACTATCAAATTAAACTAACCATTTAAACAAAAATATGAGAAATTGTAATAAGATAAAAAACAGTTACAGAGAGCAAGCAAGAGTGTTGCTATAATAGTATGTATGCTAACAGCTAAAAACTAGCAAAAAATATCCAACACAGCTATACAGTTTCAGAATCAATTTTTGTAACTGTTCATGACAAACTACAAAGCCTGTTGAGAATATAAAATAATTTGCATGACTTTAGTTTTATCACATTTAACAGCAAAACAAAAGAAGTTGTGTAGCTTGTCAGGATAACCATAGTCCACCTTTCCCCAAAATAGAAGTGTAGTTTTGTTTGCATTCAGAAGATGTCACCGAGCTTCCTTGACCTTTTCCTAAACGCACATTCATTCAAAAGGGGAAATTCAGTAGAGCAATTTCATGAAAGGACAGAGAAAAATAATGATTTAATATGTAGTTGAATCAAACTTGAACACCTCTTCTTGAATCTTGCAATTGGTTCATCAAGTTTTGAATCATCTTCTACATAAAAAACCATTAAGATAGTAATAGTCAATAACAATTGCATAACATAAATGATCTAAACACTTATATTAGAATATAATCTAATTTATACCTTTAGTAAAAAAACCTTTTCATACACTCAAACTTTGCAGGAGTAGGCACATCAACAACATTTTTAGGAACTTTGGAACATCACTGGTTATTGCAGCTACATGAGTAGTCAGCACATTGATCTCATTTTTAGGAACTTCAAGAAGATCACTGGCTACTATAGTTGGATCATTTTCCTTAAATTTAGCCAAATTTAACATTGTGTATTGTGAATGCAATCCATCCTGCCATGATTTGTAGCTTCTTTTCATTTTCACAAGAAACAGAATATGCTGGACTGACTTGTTCATCATTTAGATTGAAGGTGGAATACCCTGCCATAATCAATTTTAATTAAGAGATGCCATAGGAAGCAAACATAAATAAAACTTTAATGGAAAACATGAACCGCTACATGCATTTCCATCGCCATGAATGGATTCATTTGCATTAATTTTATTGCATCATTTCCAAAGGTGGTTTCTTCTAACAAGCCAGTTTCATCAAAGATAGTAACAATTGCCATTTCTCTAAACTAAAGAGCCTTTTATTAGATAGTTTGTTTATCATTCTTTATAAACAAAAAGAAAGCATGAAGTGATTTGCGCTGCAGCACACACTTTGGCTTAGCAATAGTTGTCTCATTACTTCTTTGACAGTCAATCGACCAGTTGAACTCAGCAGCATACAAAGAATGACATTTTTCACATGCCATATAAAAGAACTTCTAATTTGAATTACAAACTTGAGTAGTTGCTTTGAGCAAAAAAATTTCAATCTGTGTCAAAATACAAACACTTAGATCGTCACTACAGAAGTTTAGAAATAACTAACATAAGATGCTATGAAATATATAATCATATATTTATTTGTTCTAAGGTATGTAAATAAATAGTAATCTTCTAACATCTTCCATACGAACAATATCAGCAACTGTGTGAAACTTGGTGACTGCTTGTAGAGATGTTTGCCTCTGTTTGATTATAAGATCAATTCAAATCCTAGAATTTGTAATTATTTTTAAGTTATTTGCTCTCCTATTTAACCAAAAAAAATGTCATTATGAAAAATTCTTATACTTTCACTATTCAAATTTAGACAGAATGCATAAAGTATAAATAACTTTCAAAGCAGAAATTACTATGTTTTCAATTTCTAAGTTTCTGGTATTGCTGGATCAACATTGATTGTTGTATTGGGTGTTAAAGCAAGAGAAACTCCTGTATTTAAGATTTAAAATCAGCAGCTTATTTTTTTTACCACAATTGGAATAAAATGGTATAATTAAGTAAATATAAGCTGTATATTAAATAATAAGATGAAGATAGTACAAAACGATTTACGCTAACAAATATCTTCTAACCGTAGTACGAAGAAAAATTCAAATTTTTGGTAGCAATTATTGGCATGGCTTCTACTGATGACATTATTACTTGACCTTCTATAGCCACAGTATTACACCACAGGGATAATATCATAGGCTTTCTTCTATTAAGGATATAAAAAGCAACACATGTCAATAAAGTCTTTTTATAATGAGAAATTTTTTCAGCAAAGGAATAATTATTAACATAAGCATAAGAAGGTTGACTTACTCATGATTCATCATGCCAAATTCATGGATAATGTATGATTTTGCAGAGCTTCCAATAGTTTGCTACTCAAACTTTTTAATAACTATTGCCAGAATATCTATCATAAATAAAATCCAATTATTTATTGAATACATACAAGAGCAGACTGCATAGAATGTATAAATTGTTTCAATTCTCACCAACTGATTTCCATTAGCTAGAAGCAACGATCACAAAGAATTTAGCATAATTAGGCACAAGAACAGATGAGGGAATCAGATTTTCTAAAACTTTAGTAATGATAGTGCGACGGTTGAGTATCCATTGGTACTTGTTCCCATAAGTTTCAAAGGCAAGATTTGCTTCAATCACATGTGCATTTGAGATTATGTAAGTATCTATCAAGCAAAGTGTCCGCTCAAATTGATTGATGTCCATATCAAAGATTGTAGCAAGCACCTTAGTTCCTTGTACAGTAAGCAAAAAGAGAGAAGAACATTTAATTTCATTACATACTATTTTGACAGAGGATAGTAAATACACGAAAATTTTTCTACAAAAACAAAAATACCCACAAATTCATCAACTAAAGTTACACGTTGGTATCTCCACAAACTTTGAACAACTTGTCTAGCAGAAGTTTTAGATTCAACAAGAACCTTAACACTCTAGCTTTTAATTGCAAGAGTAATATCCTTGATTAACATCAATTGCTGTGCCATCACGTTCTACATGAAAATAAAAAGGAACAAAAAAAATCAATAAATCAGTATATGCAAAAGATAGCACAAATTGACATTAAGTCACATTAGTGACTTTATTAAAGAAAAGAAGCTTAGAACAATAAATGCCACAAGAAAATATGAACATATAGGTAAAAAGAATGTGCAAAAAAGAAACCTCTTTCCATCAATTGATATATCATTTTACACATAATATTCTTGTGTATTGTTGACAACTAACATCTTGGTAAATAGGTTTAATGAGAATTCTGACACAACTTGCTCATTTTGCTCCTGATAATGTGACATATAGTTGACCATGAGAAAACACGGGTTGTGATAAATAAATGCCAACATAGTCAAGAGTTTGTCTCTAGGCTTTATTAATTATCATTGCAAAGCAAGGTTTGACTGGAAATTGGAACCTCTTGAAGGCAATTGGACATTTTTCTTTATCTGTGCACTCTAATGGTGTTCGTGGAATAAACACAAGCTTGCCTCTACGCTCTCCTATTGCAATTTCTGCTTCTATTTAATTTTCTCCAAGCCTTTTGCAAATCAATCTAGTACCATTTGAAAGACCTTCAATTGGATTTATATTCCTTGATAACATAACAAGATAAGTTTTCTTTAAGTCCAAATTATGTGGAGGAAGGTTACTGGACACAACACTACAAAAAGAAATCCTCATATTGGTCTTGGTCATTTGGGTTGACGGCTTTATTGAAGCTAGTATATTGTTTAGATATACCAAGTAACAATTCAATCAAAATATTATTCATTTCTAACACATATTCATTCTTAGGAGTCAAAATTGCTCTATGAACTAAATCATATGCATCAGAAGAATACAAAGAGATCACCAAATAACTTGAAATTTTCATCTGTAACGTCTCTCAACAATCTATCAAATGATTCAATAATCTTTTGATTTGCCATCAAAGCCTCATCCCAAATTATCAACTTACACAAAGAATCATTTTGGCAATGCTTGATTCTTTGTTTACTTTTGCTTCCATTTTTTTCATTAATTCCAATTGGCAATTTAAATCTAGAATGAGCAGTTCTACCTTTAGGTAACAAAGAAGCAACAACTCCAGGAGTTGCTACAACTAATGCTATATGCCCTTTCGACCTTATATGTGCAAGTAGTGCTCTATACAAAAACATTTTACTAGTACCTCTAGGTCCATCAACAAAAAAAGAGCCACATTGATTTAAATTAA
Organism: Jacaranda copaia; assembly: GCA_014898725.1. Classification (NCBI taxonomy): domain Eukaryota; kingdom Viridiplantae; phylum Streptophyta; class Magnoliopsida; order Lamiales; family Bignoniaceae; genus Jacaranda; species Jacaranda copaia. The sequence goes on from JACGDI010001960.1 coordinate 26,641, forward strand.
TTTTATGTATAATTGAATCAAAAGCTTTTTTTTGTTGTTTGTCCAACCTTTTTATTGAAGCCAAGTCATCCAATGACACCAAAATGCTTCTTTCATGAGCAAGTTCTTTAGAAAAATATTTTTCTTCACCCCTTCTTGGTAAATTAGAGGACAGGGAAAATTCATGAATTGATTTACTCATGCACATAAAAAAATCATTAATACTATTTAAAGTTTTCTTCTCAAGATCAATTTGTGATAGATTTTGATTACGTGAGTAATCATCAAAAAGACCATAAAAAAACTTTAAAAATAATTCTTTAGGATTAGGAGGAGGACTATACACCAATAAAATTGCAAATAATTTCCTAATAGTTGAAGGCATATGAAAATGAGAAGTTTCATCTAACAATTGATCAGCATAAAAATTAGACTCCAAAAATTCTCTATGAAGTGCTGAAATTCAAAAAGAATCAAACAATTGATTATCAAACGAAAGTAAATCATGAAAAGATGTTGGTGCCCAAACATTCAATAAAAGAATTTTTAAATAATGACGTTCACCTTTAGTCGGATCCACAATTGCAACTCTATCTATAACAACATTTTTTACATGGCTTCCACCTTCTATCATTTTGTTCACAAACAAAATATTTTGGAAATTCTCTATATAACAGCTGCAATCTTTTAGCATCAACATTATTAGCATTCATCCAAAAGAATTCGGTTAACGTGGTTCTACCAACAAAAAGATTCATTATCACTTCAATAAGAGGTCTTTTTCGACCAAAACTAACAAATTGTTCATTGGTAAATGAATTGGTAAAATACTAATGGGTGGATACATCTCTGCCATATCAAATGAAAAAAATCACCGCAATACATCAACTGCTGAAATCCATCGACCTCTTTGAAATTCTTTGATTTCATCAATATTATTCAAAAATGAATCGTCCACTATATTATAACAAATCCTATCATGGCCTTTGTGTATATATATATATATTTATATAAATATTTCACAATTTAAAATCTGAACAAGCTTCAATGTTTATATGACAATCAAACTTTGCAAGCAAATAAGGACAATAAGGAACTACAAACCTATTATCTAATATGTATTCTGCATAAAAACTTTCCTACCATCACTATGTCATTTATAGTTTGGATATGATGCTCTGCCAAGAGTAGTTATATCACAAAAATCCTTTGGATATTTATTTTTACAGAATATATCTTTCATGCAGACATTCTTTAGGTTAGCAACACCACATAAGCCATGCATCATATGTGAGCCAACATATGAATGCAGCAAGGAAGAAGAATCAACTAGCAATTTAGTTGAAATGATCTGATCATAAATTTCAGGACTAGTTAATTTATGATGCTGTTCAAATATAATTATCTAATGTGCATGTGGCAATTCTCTTTTTGATACTCAACTACATATACATATGCTACAATATCTCCAAAAAGTTTTTTTTCTCACAATCTCATCTTTAAGTTCTTTGAGCTTTACTTTAAATACTCGAGCAACTAAATCTAGCCTATCATGTACACTTTCTATTGGTAAAAGCTGAGAAGTTATTTCTTTCCAAGTAGAATTACATGTCATTGTAATAAAAAGATCAAGATTCACAAATCTTTAGACTAATGCCATTGCATTCACATACCTTTTCATCATATCCCTTGGTCTGCCTATAAATGATGAAGGCAAAACAATGCATTGTCCTATCTTATTAGGGTCGTTGATTCCATCAATAGCTAAAGTATCAACGATCCCTTGAAAAGTTTCAGTTCATGCATCTATTTGTTGCTGTTCCATTCAATAATAGTCTAACCTTTATGTTTCAATTTTGATGTATGAATTAATAGCATATTTTTGGCCCAATCTTCCAGCATGCAAAATATATGAATCCTCTCCATTTTGACTTTGATATCGGTAACATGTATATTCTCGACATGAAATATTTGTTCTTTTCTTGTTACTTTTGACATGGACTATAATATTGTTTTAACATTTAATAAATAATTGGAAAATCATTGATTTTCTTACATTAAATAAATATAATATCTAATAAGAAAAATAGGCCTCTTCATGCTCAACATATAGTAAAGCATTGGTTGATTGACCAACAGCAAACCCAACAACATTTTGGTTGCTATAGTGTGTTTTTCTTCATCTTGTATGGAAGGCACGCTTTATTCCTGCATGCCACCCAGGCACACCATAGGGAAATAACAATGGATCTTGTAATGGGTCATAGCACCTATAATGGCACAAAATTGGATGTGATTGATTATCTGAACAATAAACAAGAATGTCCCTGTTTAAATCCTCAAGATCATCCGTTGTTTAGTCCTATATGGTAGCCACTTATTGTTCAATTGAGAGATTATGTGTTTTTTAGTAGATGCTTATTTCGAGAACAACTACATAATTTACTAAATTATCCCATGATTTCAAATGTCTAAAGATACAAAAATAAAAATTATTTGCTAGGCAGCTTAGAAGAATATTAAGAATGTCGAGATCTAAATTAAATTTTTGCAATGCCCCAAGATTAATATCATCAATTGTGTCCAAGAAAAACAATTGCAATCTCTTTGGCAGCTCAATTGAAGGGCAAAATTGTTCAAGCCTATGTGACACTTGACCATTTACTTTTAAAGTATAAATGCCATGATTATTTTAGCAATAAGTGGGATCAATTTTCATGCCAATCGAAGTTAAGGCAAGATTATTATTGTATGTTCTAAATCTTCTATGAAAGCGACGACCAATGCCAAAAATATCAGAGGTGAATTGATCATAGAGAATTTTATTGCATGTCAATGGAATAAAGGAAATCTTCTCTAGGGAACAAAAAAAAGTTAGTGATTCTTGATGGAGCCTAAAAGCTCTCAATAGATGCAGGACACTACATTTGGTAATTCCTAAGGAGTTGATGCAATATTACACAGCCTATCAAAATGCTTGAGCTGATGCATGCTTTGAATACGCTTTTAAATAATAAGGATACAAGGAATGGCATCATCTATGAAATCAATTTCAAAATATTTAATTTCATAAATAACATTTCAATTGCAATATAGGACTTAATTCTTTAAATACATTAATAAAATAATAAATAATACCTAGTTTATCAATTTTTTTGGAAATGATAAAAAGAAGGAAATCCCCATATATACTCAAAAAGTCATCATCTAATGAACTTGAATTGAAGCTAACATGAATCATTAGTGACAGTTGCTGGGCAGCTCATAATCTGATTTGAAATTGCAACAACTGTGTTGCTTGCTATGAATTTTTAACTATTTTCATTAATCTACAAATTCAATCATTATATTGGATCAATCTGGATTGCAAAAGCATTTAAGACTTTTATATTAAGCTTACTAGATGCACAACCCACAACATCTTCGAATATCACAGTATTGAATAAATTCATTGATGAAATATGTGTCGAAGATATATAAGCAATAGGCCCATTAAAGACATTCACTGCACTATCTGCAGGATTTTTAGAAATTGGAACATTTGTGGATTCAACATTAGCGTCATGATTAGAAGATAAATGTGCTGAAGATATACGAGCAATAGGCCTATTAAAGACATCTACTACACTGTTTGCACAATTTTCAAAAATTGGAACATATGACGATTCAACATTGGCATCATGATTAAAAGATACATATTAAGCTACTGAATTGATAGCTTCATTATACTTATTTACTACAACATATGCAGCATTTTTGTGAAGTGAAAGATTCTTAGGTTGAACATCAGTATTATGAGTAAAAGAGACAAATTTTGTTTTGAACCATGCAAATTGTGTCTATTTGTTAAAAGGACTGCATTATCCAATTTGACATCATTTCTTGATATTGATTCGCTTGTATCTGACAAGAGAACCTTATCTACAGTTGAATGATGGCTCCTATATTTCTCTCGACGTCTTTGAAGGAACACTAACTTCTCTTCTCTAGACATTGATTTATAAGCAAATCTAGCTTTTTCCCTATGCATTTTTTACCTTTCCTCATTTGACCTCATAGTTAATAGCAAAGCATATATAAAAAAGCAAAGGTTTTTAATAAGTAAAGAAGAAAGCCAAACAACTACAAAAGAAAGAAATTATTATGTATCAACAACAAAACAAACAACAAATGAAAGCAACCCAACCAATAGAACATTCAAAAAACATAACAATAACCAATGTAGAAAAAGAACAATTATCACACAATAACAACAATTCAGAAAAAGTGAAATGAAATGCAAAATAACTAGCCTACTTTAGAAAGATAACATATATACAAAAAATCAATCATAAGAAAGCCAAACAAATAAAAAAGAAAGAAACTATTATGTATCGACAACAAAATAAACATCAAATGAAAGCAGCCCAACCAATAGAACATTCAAAAACATAACAACCAACGTAGAAAAAGAATAATTATCACATAGCAACATCAATTTGTCAAAAGTAAATAAAAAGCAAAATAATCAATCTACTTTAGAAAGATAAAATATATACAAAAAATCAACCATAAAAAAACAAAAATATTAACAAATAGGGGGAAAAAGAAAAGAAAAGAAAAGAAAAGAGCAAAAAGGCAAAACAGAAACTAGAAAGAAAATAATAACAGCTTCTACATATAAACTAAAGAAAAGTACATATAAAATCATTCATAAATATTACGTTAAGAACCAAAAGATCTCTGCACATAGCAGAAGAAACCAAACACAATCCCTGTATTTTTAATGCAAGGAAGAAACGTAAATCCAAAGAGAAAAAATAAATAAATATTTTAACAGCTATCACCTAATTGTAAACTTCTAGGAAAAATAAATTGTCAAACTTGAAATAGTCAAGAACCCTTTACTAAACATTTTTAATCTACTATAACCTAACTCACCTTAATTTTTCCCAAACAATTAAAATTAATGTTTTAGTATTGGCATCATCAAAATATTATTAATATTACTTCACCAATTTCAACTTTAGCATCTAATATCACAACTATGAAGTACCACAAGGCAACATTAGCCTCACTCAAGTCACTTCTACAATATTTTAAAATAAATAAAGGAACAAATAACATATTAGAATCCAAATAACAAATTAAAATAAAAATTCACCACAAACAATGCACAATCTATAACCAATAAAGCACAAAAAATACAATTTCTTTTTTAAAATTTAAACAATAGCCAACAAACATCACAAAGTTGCAAACAGTGTAGAAAAAATGATAAAATAAATGATCAAACCTTGTTGAAATTAATCTTCTTGCAAGACAAATTCCAATGCAACAATCCTAGCAAAAATAAATAAACAAAAAAATTGAAAACAAAACCAAAGTAATTTTCTTATCAACTATCATTAAAACACATCATGCTAGTGAAATAAGATAACTAACACACACATATATAAATAGTAAAACATAATGAACACTCATGCTAAAGACAAATTAATATAGATAAGTTTAAGTTATAATGTAAACCTCTAAAAACATTAAAATAAGTTGTCTCCATGCAATAATTCTACAAACAAAGTGACAAAAAAAATTACGAATACTACTAAAAAACAAACCTAAAAAAACAATCTTTCCAAAAAAGAAACACGAAAAGCAGAAATAAACTGTGAATTAAAGAAAACAAAAGCTAGATCATAGACATCAGTTAATAAAATCAAAGAATCCTTTAAAAAAAATACATAGAAATCAGTAAAAATAAAGAAAAAATTACAGAAAAAATATAGAAGCTCATTGTCAACCCATGCAAAGTTAAAAATTGAAGGGAAAAAAAAAAATCCTGCTCAAAACCAACAAAAACAACACATAAGAAAACCATTTACAAAATTAGAAAAAACAACCAATACTGACAAACAGAAAATGCAAAGGGAAACACTAAAAAACCACAGGGAAAAAATCAATTGTTTAGACAAAAAGCCTAATGCAAATCAGCAAAGAACTTCGTAAGATGAAAGCCTAATTACTATAACAGTCTAATAGACAACACAAGATTCTTTTCAACAACATACAGACAAAGAATAGGACACAATAGCAAGAACAAGAAAAATTCAGAGAGAGAAATCCAAAAAACAACTCACTGACTCCAATAGCAAATGAAATCGCACAAGAAGAAATGAAAACAAAAGACACCTAAAAAGAGCAAAAAACAACTTTTTTGAAGTACAAAAACATAAATGACCAAAAAAAAAAAAAAAAAGAAATGAAGAGTGGGTGGTCAATAATAACTCCCCCTGTGCAAGTGAACCACAACCATATCGACACCATACGAGCAACAGTTAGACAAGAAGAGAGCAATACATATGATTTTTTTTTCTTCATTTTTGCACAACAAGCCAGCTAAGCATTGCATTTTTTTCTTTCCATCCAACCTGCAAGCAAATAGCAACCACTTTCCTAGAAACAATATTCGTACACACCAACCCATTCGCCAAAAGCCCAAATTTTAGGGCCCTTTTCTCTCTCTATCTCCAGCAGCTACCATTAGCAAGCAAATGATGATGGACAACCCAAGAAAACCAAACATGACCAACCTTGAAAAAACACACACACAAAAAACCAAACACGTTTCTTCTAACCTCTTACAAGCATTATTCCCCGAAGGACAAACGCATCAGCAAAAAGCACAACTAGCAACAGTAGTGCTCACCTAAAATGACATCATTTTGTAAGCACAGTAGGAAAAAAAAAAAAAGATAGCGTGCACCCGACCACTATTGCCTTGCGCATACACATATATATAGATTAGAGTAATACATATGTACATACATACACACATATATCGCACTTGCCAAATCACCAAATTAATTGCAATTGAATTCTAAAAAATTTAAAACCTACACATCAAAATTTAAAATATCAAATATCCTTCAAATTTATAAGATTTTATTTGATACAAATTTATCATCTAAAAATTTTTAAAAATATAATTTATCACTTAAAGCCATATAATTTTAATAATTATTAGTCAAATATTTAATATTAAAATAAAAAATATATCTAAAATGTAATTAAATTTTGTTGAATTTATTTATTAAATTAAAAATAAAATAAAAATTAAATTATAAAAATTTATAGAAATTAAAATATAAATATTTAAGTCTATCCTCTTAACTATTTAATTCAAAATTACATAGAAATATTAAAATCATAAATATATCTGAAATAGTTCAATTTAATATAAATATATTTCACTTATTAACTCAAATATATTGACATAAAAATTAAATAACAAAAATTTAAGTTTAACCTCTCAATTATACAAACAACTTTCTTGTATTTTCGAAAATCATGCAATAAAAACCCTTGAAAGCATTGGTGTAACTCACATGAGGATGTATACGACTGGGCATGAATTTTTGTGTATAAAAAGATAATTATGCCCTCATTTATAAAGCAGTTGGATTTCATCCTTAAGATATCGATGGTCTAGATTAAATCACATTATATTTTTTTTGAAAAAAATTAAAAAATATGGATAATATATCATTATATATAATATAATACATATGTATATAATAATATTATTTTATATTTATCTCCCTTCCCCCCCCCCCAATTCCATCGGCAACCCGATAGCCTAGCTGATGGCCATGGCAGCCTTGGTTATGGGTAGCCATGGCTTGCAAAAGGCCGGTAGCCAAGCTATGAAGCTACCATGGCCATATTGGCCATGGCGGCTAGTGGCCTGATCTGGCCAGGTCCAGCCAGTATGCATAGCTGCCATGACCATGGCAGCCAGGGCAACCTATTATGGTTTAGGGATAGGGGCGGGGGGTTTATATTATATATATGGTTTTTTTTGGCATTTGTTTTTTGGTTTTTTGTGCGATTATTTTTTTTTTTTTGTCCAAGTGTAATAAATGAGCTGATTCGGTAGGTTTTAAGGCCACATCATATACTATGCAGGAGAAAGGAGAATGCATGGATTGATGTGGTGCCAAATCAGCTGCCACATCAGCACGAGCCGGTCACAAATGCAATTTGGGCGGAATTTGTCCCCAAATTGCCAAATTTTTAAAAGTAGTGTACCAATTTTGCAGCCTAAAAAGTTAAAAGTCCTACTTTACCAGCAGGATCAAGTTACATGACCAATTTTTCATTTTTCGCTATATTACATCCAATGCCAACAAAAATATACTAAAGAATTGGAGAATGACAATGGTAAGCTGATAAGCAAAAAAATTCAAGCATGCTTTCAACTCCCTATATAATATACACACATAAGTAAATTAAAGTACTTTCTTTTTCCCTTCCACTTTCTCTATTTGCCACAACATAATCTACTTTTAAGTTGAATAGTGCATGCGACTTATTATACATATTATGCATTATATACTTAACAAATAACTTGATTCTGTTATATCTATTGTTTTGTTTGTATTTGCTTGATATACTGATGAACTCCAGAATTGCAGAAATCAGGTATATCATACAGAAAAGAAACTCAGAAACTCAATACCATATTACATTATTCTGAAAGTACAATACATTGACTCCAAACTAGTTGCAAGTGAAAATCACCCGAACAAGACAATAGGATCAGAAACTTATTAAAAAAAGAAAAATGTGAGTTGAAAATATAATTCGTAATTCATCAATCCATTCATAATGAGTCCTTCACTCCCAAGTATCAAGTCCCAAGTGCAAATTTGCAGCCAGAAAACAAAGAAATTAGATTAGGAGCATAATCTTAGATGCAGGCAGTGTAAATTTTCTTCAATGTGGCGCAATCATAGGTGCATTGTCACCATTCTTAGGAGCAAAGTACTTCATGCTAACTTGTATTTTTTGCATACTATATTTTCCTATAAATAGACTAGAATTTCAGCACAATGAAAAGACAGTTTTGAGGAACAGAGAATAGCATAATTCTAAAGTTGTATTGCATGATCTTTGCAAAATATTGTAATATTGCATTGTTACATATATTTTGGCCGCCATTTTATCAATATCTTTTCAAATTATATATTATACCCTACTTCAACAAAAATATACTAAAGAATACAAGAATGACAATTGATATTCCACCAAAATTGTGCCTGAAGATAGTCAATCACATTCTTCTCAACTTGGAAAGCCTTAGTCAGAACATTTGGATTAATTGGTGGATCTGACCCAAAAATTGCATTTGCAATGGTTATGACTCCTGGATTCTGGCTGCTGAAACCAGAAAATGCCACAGCATTGGTGTTTCCCACGTTAAACTGAAAATGTATCAAGCCCTCTGGGAAGATGAAGACATCTCCAGGGTATAGGTACTTGGCAAACAGCTTGTTTTTCTGGTTTGGATATGCTGGATTGGAAGTTATGAAGCCTACATACAGAGTGCCTTCTATGACAACAAGAATCTCAGTTGCATGAGGGTGCCTGTGAGCAGTGTTGAGGCCATATGGTGCAAAGTCGATACAAGCAAAAGATACGCCAAGAGTATTGAGCCCAGGTAGCTGGTTGACGTTAACAGGGGTAACAATTGATCTCAGTGGATTTGATGTATCACCAGGCTTGTTAAGACTAGAGAAGAAGAAATCCTCAGCAACAACCATATTTGGGTTCTAGCATATCTTCCCGTTCACGGAAACTATATACATATGTTGAAAAATAGTTGTCCACATATTATTAGATGATAGATGGTAATGCAGAGAATTTAGAAAATCAAAAAAACAAGTGGTAGTTCTTGAAGTTCATTACCAGGGGCCGCGGAATCATTTACAGCAACACAGAAATCTTGCAGAGGGCTGGGATCTGATGCATATGCAAATGTCACCAAATACGCAGTAAGAAGGGCTGCGATGAAGCCTAAAGCAATCCTCATTTTAGCTGATATATATTGGATAACTTTTTCAACTAGAACTGCTTAATTATTTCTTTGGACTAAGGTGATGAACCTAGCACAAAAATGGTGCCTATTTATAGAGAAAAAAATGTGAAATGGTCATCTTCTTTCTTTTTCAATGCTAATTACTTATAAAGACTTGTAATGATATGTTTATGTACTAATACCAAGTACTATAATTAATTGAATGGAAGTTAAATGTTTTATTTCATTAAGATTGATAAAATTTCTTACATCCTTCCATAAAAGTAATAGCTGATCACGTCAAGATCAGCAATAATTCATGTGGCAAGCAACCTAGAGGGTGGATTGAGTGTTTAATTTGACAATTAAAAAATTTTAACCTAGCTAATTTTGGTAGAAATATAATACTTTCTTTATTAGAAAAATAAATTTGTATAGGGCTTTTTGTTAGAAATAATGCTTTTTTCTAGAAGATTAGGAAATAAAAAACTTTAGAAAAGAACTAGAATATTGTATTATAATATCAAACAAAGAGAAGTCTGAAAATATTGGAACCGACTTTTGTAAAGGAAGAAATGTTGGTGGTGCAAATTCATATATATGTGAGTTGTATGCTTAGCCTATATTTGTTTAGTTTTTGTGAAAACATTTTCCAAATATACAAAATACTAACAAATGAATTTTACATTCCGCAGTTTTTACTCCCAAATGTTTTTTTATTCCCAGAATACCCTACAAAAGCAAAAAGAAGCATACCTACCTCTCCTTTCCTCACTCTAACTTTTACGTTATTCATTCATTTCTAACTCTCTCATTTCAATTCACTCTTTCACACACACATCTACATAAACATATTTGAAAATATTAAAACATTATTAATTAAAAATTTCTTTGATTTTATTTTTGCATTTAGTTAAAAATTTAACCAAAAAAATTAAAAATAGTGTGATAATTCTTTAAATAATCTAAAACATACAATAAAATATCAATCAAATAGATTAATATAATCATCCAAAAATATCTAAAAAATTAACTGTCATTAAAAAATATTACTTTATTTATTTTTTATTGAATAAGTTAACATACAATTTTATTATTTTATTTATTTTTTATATATTTAATTATTTCTTTACTAGTTTTATATTATTTATTGCATATTTACATTACATTTTTAATTTAATAGTATATATATTAATTATTACATATTTATATTTAATTATTTATTTAAATAGTAAATATATTAATAATTACATATTTATTAAAATATAAATAATATTTTTGTTAAATCATATATTTACTAGTAAATATATTATTAATTAAAATATTGTTTAAATTATTAAATATATTAATGATTACACACTAATTAAAACATTATCAAAATTATTCCAAATTTTACTTAATTAATTAATATTGATATTATTAATTATAAACATTTAAAGAAAATATTTAATTAGCAGTGCATAATAATACATTTATCCATTTTTTGCTTAATTGTCATTAAATAAAGTTTTACAATTAAATAATATTATTTTGATTTCATAATTTTTATTCATTCGCCAAATTATTATGACATAATAATTTTCTTAATTATAAGTTTTTTAAGGTTAAAATTAAATAAATTACACATCACTTCACCACAATCATATATCAATCATTATAAATATATTCATACATACATCAATTAACCACATATGTACACATATATTTATTAAATTTAAAAATACAATTTCACCCTACAAACTCAACAAAAAGGTTACTAATTTGACATTTATAGTAAAATTTGTCTCTTGCAAAACCACTCCAAACAAATAATTCCATTTTTTGTGTATTCCTAGACAAAAGTCAAATAGTGGAACCATTCCTCAATTTAACTCTCAAAACACCTTTACTCAGAACATTTTCCAGAATTCACCCAAAACGCAAACAAACAAAGCTTTAGTTTTTGTAATCATGAAAAACCATAAATAAAATGTAGCAAAATGTTCTTCACATTTGGCTTGCCTATTCACATCATGATTCATCCCTATACTATTAGCTATCTAAGCAAGCTCAGCTCGCCAAATCTATTTTGATTCCTTGAAAGAAAATATAAGACAACCATTTTTTCTTCCATTATCTTCTACTATATAACCATCCAAATCTCTAACTCTAATTTCCTAACATGTCCAACAATGTGGTATCAAAGTAGTGATAAGTTCAAAGGTTGGGCACGCAAAAAATATTGTTTTGGCGATGGCAACCATTTTTCAAGCAACAGTATTCCATTACCAATTTTAAATGGATAAAATTATGATTATTGGGCAATCAAAATAAAGATGTATTTTCTACCCCAAAACTTATGGGACATTATTGAAGATGGGATTACTATCCTAGAAAATGCTACCCCAAAAGCTTATCAGAGAACATTAAAGAAACAAAAGAAGAAAGATTGTATAGCTCTGTATGACATTCAAATGGCATTGGTAGATCAAAATTTGTCCATGAATCAAATGTGCTAAAAATTCTAAAGAAGCATGGGTTACATTGAAGGAAGAGTTTGAAGGCAATCCAAAGGTACGTTCAATCGAACCCAAACTCTTCGAAGAGATTTTGATAATATAAAAATGAAGGATTCAAAAACCATAGAAAATTGTTATGCTAGACTGACTAAGATGGCTAGTCAATTGTATGGTGAAGATATTTCAAATAAAAAGCTCATTGAAAAAGTACTAATTAGTATTTATTGAAAAATATAATCCGATAGTAACTACTATTGAAGAAACAAAAGATCTTGCCACATTGACATTAACAGAATTGCTGGGTTCCCTTGAAGCATCTAAAAAAAGACTTAGTAGGTGCGAAGAAAGTTCATTGGAAAATGCCTTTTGTCCAAACTAAAATTCCAATCTCAAAAATCTAAAAATTAGGATAAGAAATATAAAAAAAAAATCTAGAACTGGGGAAAGTTTTATAAAAAATGAAAGCAGAGGAGACTTAAAGAAAAATAGAATGGGAAAATATCCGCCATGGCAACATTGCAAAAGAACTAATCATCTAGAGAAAGATTGTTATTTTCACAAAAAACCTCAATGCCAAAACTTTAAGAGATTTGAACATTAAGGGAAGGATTATCAGTCCAAAGAGAAATATCATGCTAATTACTTTTGAACAAAAAATGAATCACTTATTTTACATAAGTCAAGATGCTTCAAAACCAAAGAAATATTGATAGTGGTTTTAGTAACCATATGACTTGCAACGAGAAAATATTTATTGAAATAGATACAACTAGAAAATCAAAAGTCAAGCTTGGTAATGGCAAAGCGGTCAATGCCAAAGGAAAAGGCAATGTAGCAACCAACACAAATCAAGGTACTAAATTCATCAATGATATAATATTTGTTCCTAATTTGGAGACAAATTTAGCAAGTGTTGGCTAGATGATGGAAAGAGGTTATACTCTACACTTTGAAAGAGATTCATGTACCATATTTGACTATAGAAACAAAATAACAGTCATTGTTGAAACCAAAATGCAAAATCAAAGGAGTTTTCCCATCTTATGGGATTACCCAAAAGATAAAACCATGAAGGTTTAGGAAGATGAATCATGGCTTTGGCATCGAAGGTTGGGACACTTTAATCTTCAAGATATAAAATTACTTTATCAACACAACATGATGAAAGATTTGTTGAAAATTCAAGGAAAAGAAGAGATATGTGAAGTTGTTTACAAGGAAAACAACATCGTAAGTCCTTTTCCTTTGGGAAATCTTGGTGTGCAAAAGCATGATTGGAGCTCATACATACTAATGTTTGTGGACCTATGAGGATACTGTCCTACGGAGGACATGGGTATTTTACTCTCTTTATTGATGATTACTATAGAGTGACTTGGGTCTATTTTATGCATGAAAAATCATAAGTATTTGTTATATTTAAGAAATTTAAAAACTTTGATGAGAAACAAAGTGGCCATATAATAAAAATCCTAAGAAGTGATAAAGGGAAAGAATATAACTCTAGACAATTTGACAAGTTTTGTGAAGAAGAAGGAGTTGATCATCAACTCACTATTGGTTGCACTCCAAAACAAAATAGAGTACTTGAAATAAAAAATAGAACAATGATGGAAATAGCTAGAACAATACTAGAAGAAAATGGTATGCCAAAAATATTATGGGTTGAGGCAGTATATGCTGCAGCCTATGTACTCAATAGTTGTCCAACCAAAGTAGTCAAAGACAAAACGCTAATCAAAGCTTGGAGTGGAAGAAAACCACTAGCTTGACACCTTTAGTTCTTTGGATGCATTTGTTGCATTCATATTCCAACGAAAAATAGGTATAAGCATGAAAGAAAGACAAAGAAAAAAATCTATCTTGGATACAATTCCCAATCTAAAGGATATTGAATCTTCAATGTAAGAAATAAAAAACTTTTAATTAGTCGAGATGTGGAGTTTGATGAAGATGCCTCTTGGAATTGGGAAAAAGAAAAAAATCAAAGAGAAGCCATTACCAAGGTAAGAAGACGAAAGAAAAATAACAATGGAGAGACAAAATGAGACAGAACGTTCTCCACCTAGTTCACCAACAACTCCAAGGTCTGACTCATCAACCACATCTCTAGGAAATGAAAATGATGAGGTATCATCTTCAAAGAGACATCCTAGAAAAACTGGACCACTTTGTGAGATATATGAAATATGCAACTTTACAATATCGAAACCAAAAATTTTTGAAAAAGCATCTAAGCATGAGGTTTGGAGAAAAACAATGCATGAGGAGATCCATATGATCAAAAAAATTGAACTTGGAAACTACCTAAACAACCTTCTAACAAAGAGGTGATTTGAGTAAATGGGTCTTCAAGACAAAGCTGAATCATGTTGGATCTGTGAAAAATTATAAAGCATGATTGGTGGCTATAGGTTACTTGCAATTTCCTGGCATTGATTACAATGCAACTTTCACTCTAGTTGCTCATTTAGACACCATAAGAGCTCTCATTGCATTAGATACATAAACGAATTAGAAAATTTATCAACTTGACATAAAATTGGCATTTCTAAATGGATTCTTGAAAAAGAAATACACATGGAACAACCACAAGGATTCATCTTTAAAGGGATTGAAGACAAAATTCTTAAGTTAAAGAAAGGGCTATATAGCCTCAAGCAAGCTCCAAGAGCTTGGTACATCCGGTCAAACCAAATTGATAATTATTTTATTAGTGAAGGATTTTGATGGAGCGAAAGTGAGTCCACTCTCTATATCAAGAACTAAGGTGAGAATGATATACTTATTATCTCCTTATACGTCGATGATCTTATATTCATAGGAAATAATGGAATTAAAATTCAAAAATTCAAGAAAGATATGATGAAGACCTTTGAAATGAGTGACCTTGGATTGATGCACTATTTTGTGGGCATCAAAGTACCGCAAGAAAATGATGTTATGTTTATATCACAAAAGAAATACACTAAGAACATACTTAAGAAATTCAAAATGCAAAATTGTGAGACTGTTGCTATACCCTTTGTTGCAAATGAGAAGTTTAAGAAGGAAGACGGGTCAAAACAAGTGGACGCCTCATTGTTGAGAAATCTTATTGAAAAGTTTATTATGTTTACTAGCTATTTGACTTGACATCATGTATGCAACCAGCTTACTATCAAGATTCATGCTAGGCCTGACCATATTAATTTTGGAGTTGCTTAGAGAACAATCAAGTATTTGCGAGGAACAATAAACTTCAGCATACGGTAAAAGCCTACAAAAGACTCAAAGCTCATTAAATATACTAATAGCTATTGGGCCAGATTAGTAGATGACAAAAAAAGCACATCCAATGTAACACCTCTAAAATTTAGTATTTTGAAAGATAAGAATTTAAAATTTAAGATATTGATTGGTTGGATTTTAGGGCTCAAAAAATAAATAAAAAGGATTTGATTGCAAGAAAATGAGAAGTTTTAAGGTCAATTTACAATTTGAAGAAATAGGATTGAACCAAACTTAGAAACTTTAGGGTTGCATGGCTAATATTTTGGGTTAAAGGGAAGCCATGTTGTATATACTATTTTTTTTTTTTGGGCTTGATTGAAGGCTGGCCAAGTTTGGGGGCTAGATTGTAACTAACAAAGTGTCTAATATAAATAAGGGGTAATTGCATTTCAACATCATTTTTCTTTTTCCTTCACTGCAGCACCACTCTCCCTTCTCACCGATGATTCTTCACCGATGATTAACGAGACCTCAAACCAGCCATATCAACCTCTTTCTTTCCTCACAATGAGCACACCGATACCACATGCACACATCAACACCAGCAAATGCTGGAGAAGTGAAGGATCAAAAATTGACCATGGTGGAGGAGGCAAACTGCTTCATTCTAATGACTTTTTATGGTGGACTTAGGTACTATTTTGATAGGCTTAGGTTAAGGATCATGCTAGTAGCTTCACCATCTCAAACAAACCACAGTGGATGGAGGAATTAAAGAAATATGGGGTTAGCAAAGCTTGGGCATTTGGAGGAGAAAATTGAAGGGTTTCGTGATGGATTTTGATAAATTGATTAGAGCTTTGGATTTGTGGAGTTGAAATGCAACTTCTGATTGGGTTGTGATATTTTTCAACTGTGGCAGACGACGGCAAGAAGACAGTTTCTTTTTCTCATTCCGCCGATCATAGTGGTATTCTTGGTTTGTGATTCCGAGGCGTTAATAAGCAAATTTGGGCAGTAGGGGGTTTAAGGATTAAGCTTTTTATACCATTTTGTATTGTTTAAACAATTTTGAATCTTGTATTATGGCAAGAGAATGATTAAGTGATGTGTGATTTCAAATTGCATGTGACTAGCATGGGCTATATATATGAGCTAGTGAACCCAAATTCGAATTAAAATGATAACTTTGGGATTTATTGAGTTAATTGAAGGATTTGAAATCCTAACTTGTGGATTTATGGATTTGGAACTAAGTGATAGTAATTAGACCATTATTGTGATTTTGAGATGATATTACATGAATGATCATGTAATTAAGAACTAGTTTACACTTAGTTATTAGATTTGATATCAAACCAAGACTATTTTGGAAATAATCAACTTTATTAGCCATTTAGGCCAGTAGTACAATTTAAGCTTAAAACTGTCAAGTTAATTAGCTAATTAGTGATTTTGAACTATTAATGGTTTATTTGAGATTATTAAGGATTATGAGAGTTGAATGAAGATTTGATTGTAAGCCTATTGTTTTAAATTACGTGATGCGGAATTTGAACCTGTGAATTAGTAGACAACAAATTGTGATAGCTTTCTCTGAGACTATGAAGGTGAGGGCCCACCATTCTAGCCTCGCTATATCTATCTATTTTTGTGGCATAACCTCTATAATGGTTAACTTGCTTGAATGTACTTGCTTGTACTTGCTTGAATTGTACTTGCTCATATTTATTGAGATATGTACTTGATTGTGTACTTATTCACGATCTGTTATTTGATTTGTATACCCTACAAGGGTTTGTACTCATTTTCAATCTGTCATGAGTTGTACTTGTTCGTTCTAGTGCTTAGAACTTCTTTCTATCTTATCTTGTACTTATTCCTATCATGTACTTGTTCTCATCTCATAATGTTATCAAATGCCTTGCTTACATACTTCTTCATTTGTATTTAGTTATCTACTCATGTTGGCTTGATTGTACTTGTTAGTTATTCATGTATCGCCTTGTCGTTAAATCCAATTGATTGAGTGATAGATACTTGTTGTACTTTGTGGAGATAGTAATTGGGCCGAGTGCCAATCTAAGAGGAATGCTTGGATATGTTTGTATACATCAGGGGCTATTCCCTAAGTATTTGTTAGTCTAATACATCTAGGGCTATTCCCTGAGTATTTATTTGTACATTTGATATGTCAAGGGTAATTTCTTAAGTATTTGTAAGTCGATACATCTAAAGCTATTCCCTGAGTATTTACTTATACATCTGATATGTCAAGGCCTATTCTTTGAGTATTTGTAAGTTTGATACATCTGGGGCTATTCCTTGAGTATTTGTCTGTACGTCTGATATGTTAGGGGATATTCTCTGAGTATTTGTAAGTTTGATACGTCTGGGGCTATTCCTTAAGTATTGATTAGTTTGATACATCTAAGGCAATTTCCTAAGATTTATCTATATGTTTGATATGTCAGGGGCTATTATCTGAGTATTTGTAAGTCTGAAACGTCCAGGGCTATTCCCTAAGTATTTGTTTATAGGTTTGATACATTAGGGGCCATTCCTTGAGTGTTTTTCTATTATGTGTATGCTAATGCTATTCCTGGATATCTACCGTTTGACTATTTGTGATGTGCTAGGGCTATTCCTAGACATTTGCCATTTTTCTGTAATATGCTAGGGCTATTCCTATGTGTCTACCATCTGTCAACGACTGTTGTACTCCAAGTTGTCATGCTTGGATAAGACTGACTGAAATGTAAACATCATTCGGGACTATTTTGTCTGACTATAATATGACTGATCGACTGTATTCTATTTTTTAGACTATTCCTGGCTATTTGAATGTATCTGGTTGTGTTTCTGTTATATGTTGATTGATAATCTCTTTAGTTGATTTCTTCCTCGACAGATCCCTATCATTTATGTTACAATTATCCCTCACTAAGTCCTTAGGACTTACCCTTTATTTCTGCTTCATTTTCTCAAGCAGGTGTAAGTTAAGAATGTGAGGTTCCAACTTGGAGTGAGAAATACCTTTTGTTATAGAATGGGTGCTCAGATGTTTAAATGGGTCACTTGAATGATATAATTGGATTTAGTGACATTATGATATTTTAGGATTGATGTTGATGACTTGAAGCTTGTATATGTTTTGTTAGATATAAGAAGTTGAATTATGACTTATTTAATGTTTTGAAGAGTTGGCAAGTTTGAAATCCATTGCTATATGTCTCTTATAGGTTTTGAAAAATTTTCTAATGGGCTTATTGATTGTATTGCTTATTTATGGGCTTGAATCAAGATTGAACTGGAGTGGTGCCTCAACTTAGTTACTATCCCGACGGGGGCACTACATCTGGATATCCATTTACTCTTGGGTTTGTAATATTTTCATGGGCTTCAAAGAAACAATCTACTGGGGAACAATCTTCAGTAGAAGTAGAATATATAGCAACAGTAGATACATCTTAACAAGCAATATAGCTTAGAAGAATATTGAAGATATGATAGAAAAATAAAATGAAGCAACAATAATATACTGCAACAGTAAATCTACCATAGCAACTGCTAAAAATTCCGTATACCACAATCAAACAAAGCACATTGACATATGATATCATTTCTTAGAGAGAAAAAAGCCACTATGTTATGTTGATTAAATTATATTGCATCATGATTAAATTATGAGTGACTTTTTCTTTTTCTTCCAAGAAAATGTCCTACAAAAAAATTAAATTTAGCGTGGGTCAAAATTATATTCAGTGAGGGGTTTTAAACCCCCACTAATACCTTTAGTGGGGATTCCCCAAACCCCCATAGTTATATATCCTACTAATTCCTAGTGGGGGTTTTTGATCAGCCGCCATTACAAACCCCTACTAATAATTAAGTAAATGTGTGGGGGTTTATTTTTATTTATTGAGGGTTGAGAAACCCTTGCTATTATTTCATATAATTTTATAATTGGACTTGAGGCATGGACTGGAGACACTTGGTAGACCACGTGAGCTTATGCAAGTTGGGCTTCAGGATGGACTTGGACCTTAGTGCATTGGGCAATTGGTAGGCAAGCCCAATATTATCTAGGCTATTTCATCCATGGACCATTCTTGTGTCTAGGCTAGAAGTTGGGCCAAAAATTGGACTCTGATGGGCTGGGCTGTAGGAGCATGAACTGGATGGGCCTTGGCACCTTGGACCGTTGATGGCTAGAGATAATTCCACAATTGCATTTGGAGTGAGACTTGAACCTGTGCCAGGGCCCTCCTACAAGAAGCAACAAATTAACTTGTTTACAACTAATATATGTTAGTAGATAAGTGCATATATACTTATACTCTCTACTGCAAAACTTAACAAGGGTAAAGTAGCAATATTTAAGCTATAAACAGGATGTGAAAAAAGTTTTTTAAGAAACAAAATGAATTAAGTAATATTTTAAATTATATCTAATTAAATTAATATATTACTATTTTCATTAAAAAACTAATACAAGATTAAAAGACATTTTAAAATAATTTAAGAATCAAAATAAAAATAAATTAATTAAATCTATATTAACTAATTGTAGCACTAAAATTTGGGGATGTTAGTTTTATGAAATATTTTTGAGCTTTTAAAGATGATAAAAACTAAAATATGAAATTGATGCTTAATTCATATCTAAGCAAAATAATTAGGGATGGATCTTTAGTAGAGTTTGTTAATC
>JACGDI010001960.1:46976-66149 GCA_014898725.1 Jacaranda copaia
CCACTAAATACTAAAAACCCCTAATTTTTATTATTAATTAAGGGGGGTTTAATAGCCCCCACAAAATAAGATGATTAGGAGGGGTTCATAATAACCCCCACTAAATAACTCCTACAAATATATTTATTTTTTGTAGTGAGGTATTGATACTAGTTAAATGCCTTTAACATATAATTAAGTTGGTTGTTTCAATAAAATGCCACTATGTTTTTACAATATTTATTAATCAATTGACACAAAGTATTATATTATAGTGATATTTTTTTACTACTATCACTGTATTACTTTAATATATCACTATACTATAAAAAATCATTAATGTAATGATTAACTATTGTGGCATCCTTTTCATTATATTACTTTTATTGCTATATTACTTTTATGTAGTGCCACCAAATAATTTGTGGCATCTTTTTCAAATGACACCATAATTAAATAACATTAAAATTGTTTAAGAAAAACTAGTTGCATTGGTTGAATGCCCTTAAAATATATTTTTGTTGCCATTTTCTATCAAATGTCATTATCTTTATTTGTCATTTATTAATCAAATGCCACATTTTTCAATAATTATTACTATATTACTCGTGTGTGTCACTACCCTACAAAATGTCATTAAATTAGTGCCACTAAGATATTTCATGATATTTTTTCTTAAATGACACCATAAATAAATATGAGTGGCATTTTATAAGAAATATTAGTGGCATTAACTAAATGTCTACAAAATACATTTTTGTTGGTATTTTAACCAAATGCCACTGTCTTATATATCATTCAATAATAAAGTACCACTAAATATTTTATTATAGTGGCATTTTTCTAAAACTAACAGTATATTACCTTTATGTGTCATTACACTAGAAAATATCACTAAATACTTTATGGCGTTTTTTTCCAAATGACACCACAACTACATATTAGTGGCACTAGTTAAATGTCTTTAAAATAAATATATCTTGACATTTTCAGTTAAATGTCACTAATTTATTTGTCATTTATAACCAAATGCCATCAAATATTATACTATAGTGGCATTCTTCTACGATTATCACTATCTTAATTTTTGTGTCATTATCTTGTAAAATGCCACTATATTGATGCCACTAAAAATCATATTTGTTGTAGTGATTGCAAGAAGAGGAACAACTTGCAGACATCTTTACAAAATCACTACCAAGGAAAATTTTGAGTGCTTACAAAATATGATAAGAGTTATAGAAAAAAGCTTAAAGGAGGAGTGTTAGAAATAATGCTTTTTCTAGAAGAATAGGAAATGAAAAAATCTAGAAGAGAACTAGATTGTTGTATTAAAATATCAAACAAAGAGAAGTCTAAAAATATTGAAATGACATTTGTGAAGGAAGAAATGTTGTTGGTGCAAATCTATAAATATATATATGTTGTATGCTTAGTTTTTGTAATCATTAAAAAAACATAAATAAAAAGTGGCAAAGTATTCTCCACATCTGGTTTGCCTATTCACATCATTCATCCCTATACCAGTAGCTATCAAAGCAAACCCTCCAAATCTATTTTGATTCCTTGAAAGAATAATATAAGACAACCATTTT
Source organism: Jacaranda copaia (assembly GCA_014898725.1). Classification (NCBI taxonomy): domain Eukaryota; kingdom Viridiplantae; phylum Streptophyta; class Magnoliopsida; order Lamiales; family Bignoniaceae; genus Jacaranda; species Jacaranda copaia. The sequence goes on from JACGDI010001960.1 coordinate 48,551, forward strand.
TTCTTCTGCACAACTTATCTTCTACTATATAACCAACCAAATCTCTAACTCTAATTTCCTATCACATTCAACGTTTTTGTCAAAGTGGGAATACAACATTTTTTGGAAGGCCGTTGTTCTATCTTTTTCATTTGGTGAACCATAGATACATAGCAAGCAAAGAAAATTCAGATACAATACAAAGTTAAGGCACGCCCTCCGACAGTATTGGAGGAAATGTATACTTGTAATTCTTTATGTTGAAAATTTAAACATGGCACAAATATAAGTAATAATCCTCAACTCTGTGGTGTACCTTGCAATATGGATAGGGTTCTTCAATACATAAAATAAAAATCATTCTCCCTCTAACACAATTATTCATATAATTAGTACTTCAGCAATGAAATAACTTTATTAACTACAGCCAAAATGGTCCCTCGTACGATTCTTCTTTAATTTGCCTGGATCAGATCAAGCAACCTAGAAATCCATGTGGTTTTAAATTATAGAAAGTTTCTGGGACCGTTCACCTACACTAACAGTGAAGCTGAGAGAATATGGCTCTATATATTCCCATAGCACTATATGGAGTATATATATGGCTATTTAGTATACCAAATCATTAATTTGTCAATTAAGTACGATTAAATATATATAACCATTTCCAGGTGGCAAGTTCTGTGATGTAAGAAAAGAAAAATTAATCCGTGTTGGTCGTCACAAAGGTTGGTGGGAAAATTATAATTTTAGTCCCCAAACTATTACCTATTTTGATTTCACACCATCTTCATATGAGGTTAGCACATTTGATTCATTTTGCACAAAATTATGGCACATTTAATCTAAATTTTCTTTTCAATTGGGTCCGAAAATTGCCCAATCAACTCTAATCAAGCTCAAAATATAAGCATTTATTGCCATTTGTCAGTTGAGACCATGCCATCTGCCATGTGCAATGCCATGTCACTGTCATCCGCCATGTGCCATGCTATGTCACTTTAATCCATTAATAGAACAAATATTAAAAAAAATATTAGATATGCATATATATTACACATATCCAGGCACATATATAGTATCATATATATATGTATAATAAACATAATCAAAACATATTTCATATATATATATGTGTGTGTATATATACAAATTTCCTGCTTGCAAACCCAAAATCTTGAACCTCCAAAAATTAGCCATAAACATGGAATGACCCACGGTGGCCTCTCTTTAGCATGAGGAATATTTTTGCATAAACAACCCCCTAAAGCAAGGCGAATTCCATCAGAAATTAAGAATGCCGACGAGTGAGCAAGCGTCGTGATGGTTCCTCCACTTAACGGAAACAACATGAGCTTTGAGGGGATTCGATCAAAATTATATAAGTAGGCTTTTGATACTATCAATTTGTGGTTTAATCAGCGGAGGAGGAAAATTTTCAATGGTGGCATGGCAATGGTGTGTAGGATCCCACAATGGTTTATGATCGAATTGACCATGCTAATGGCAATAAATTTCAAAATTGAATGGGGGGTTTGGTTCACCTCATTTGGATGCACCTCTTAGTGGTGGAGTTCCTTTTGTGGCAATGCTAGACAGCAGCTCGTGCCGGTTGGCAGTGGTGCAGCAGTGACATTCCGATAAAGCTATGGTGAACTGATTTCCCTCTGCTATTTTTATGTAAGATGAGGGTGTGAGGTGGGGAAGGAGGGGTGAGGTGGGGGGCCATGGGCAGCCGTTGCCCATGGCCGTGCGCATGTGTTTGTTTGGGGTAGGGTAGGGTAGGGTGGGTAGGGGAATGGGAGGTAGGTTGATAGAGTCGAAGATGATAATTTTATAGTTTTTTTAATATTATTAAATACATAAATCTTATTAATTTTAATTGCTTAAAAGATTCTTTAATATATAATATTATTAAATAAATTATTTTCAATAATGTTATTATTTCATGTGGTGGGATAATGCATTTCAATTTTCTTATTTAATAAATAATTCTCGTGCATTTAATTAACTTATGTTCAGTATATCTATTACTTTAAAATTATTGAATATGTACCCAATTAATATATATTTAGTATTTAATATTATTAAATATTAATTATTTAAATAAATTATTTGATATGTTTAATATTATTAAATAGAATATTTTAAGGATGTTTATTATTTAATATTGTTGAATAGAAGAAATTATTTTATATTTTAAATTTATCTATTATTATTTATATTTATTAATTAATAAATAACTCATTAAATTTGAATAAATTGTTTTAGACATTGATTTTTTTCTCCTTCCTCCTTTTTCTTTTTATGTTTGAATGGCGTTTTTAATTTTTGTTAGCGCTTTCTCTTCAAATTTTTTAATTGTTAAACTGATGCTATTTTTTTTGCCCTTTTTTTTTCCTTAGTGATATGTGATAATCCAATAGGCTCAATAGGCCCAGCTTCAAATGAGACAGCTCATGAGGTCCAACATGATACGGAATAATCCAGTGAGCCCAACAAGCCTAGCTTCAAATGAAACAGCTTATGAAGCCCAAAAGCACATCTATCTGGTCGACCAGTATCGACCTCATTTGATAAGCCCCGCGGTCGACCCGTATCAACCTAAGGGCCACCTCAGAAGCTTTATCAATCAAGTTCAGTCGACATGAATCATCCTCTGGGCATAATTGAACAGATCGAACCCCTCGGGATGGGTGACACGTGGCAACTGATGTAACCCATGCAAACAACTCCAACAACTCTGACAACCCTGCCAACAACTCTGGCAGGGACGTGCTCCTACTGGCATGGTTATCCGGAAAAATAGGAGATTGCGCCGCCTGGCACAGTACCAGGATCTGGACATAGAATGACTCCCAACCCCCTGTCATGGGAAGAGCAAAGTACACCTGATAAGGGTACTTGGGTAAAATCACGTCCACAATAGGCTATAAATACTACAAGCACCACCACGCTCAAGGTAATGCCATTTATACTATTCACTATATACTATCTCTATTCTCTGATCTATCGGAACTAACTTGAGCGTCGGAGTGCCTTAGCCGGGGGCCTCTCGGCTAATTGACGTGTGTTCATGGTTGCAGATCTCAAGACCAAAATGACTTGAATCAACCGGAGTACTTGACCATCCAGCTCAAAGCAACATCACTTAGCATGTCTTATTTTAGTTTCAACCATTTTGGTGACATTGCAGATGACAAGGACACAAATGTGGAACTGGGTGACAAATGACACAAAACCCCCCAAAAGTTAGCTCAGTCAATGCGGATTTGGTAATTTTTAGGCCTAATTGAAATTTTTCGGCCCGATAGACTAAATTTGCAAAACATTGAACTAAATGTGCTAAACTTTTATGCAAAATAGATAAAATGTGCTAACCCCCTGTCAAAATAGAGTAAAATCAAAATAGGCAATAGTTGGGGAACTAAAATTGCAATTTTCTCAAGGTTGGTCTTAACATATGGAGTAACTAACGTAACTAGCCTTTGATTTTATTACACAAGTAATTTAATCAAAAACAAAGGTGATGACGAAAGCAACTAGAACAATACATGAAAATTGACCACTTCTCTGTGGCGATTAATTTCATATTCTCTCTGGTCAAGTGAAGAACCTAAAATGCATTATCTGCAAAATAATGCATCTTCTGTTAAATATAAAATTGCAAATCATCAAAAACTAGGAAAGAATTTTATATGCCCATGAAAAAAAAAAGGAACGACAATTTCAAACTAGCTATTTGAAATATTTGATTTATTCAAATAGATTTCACTATATATGTGCTCACTTTCCAAGGTTACCATCTCATCAAAGCTAAATTAATCAATATAAGCTCTGATCAACAAACATCTTATTAATTAGTTAAGATGGCTATTCGAATCCTGATCATAACTATCGCAATTGTGGTGTTAGCTTCTTCGTTAGCATATGCATCTGATCCCAGCATTCTTCAGGACTTCTGTGTTGCAGTTAATGACTTCAATGCTTCTGGTAAATATTTCACTACATAGCTTTTTTCTTTTCATGACAGAATTAGTATATATGTAAATGTGGTTAACATTTGTAGTAATTTACATGCACTAGCTAGCTAGCAACATTCTCTTTACGTTAATTTAGTTTTTTGACCTATTTGTTAATTATTTTTTTCCCGTGTCTATTACAACTTGCAGTATTTGTGAATGGAAAGATTTGCAAGGATGCAAAAATGGTCACAGCAGATCATCTCTTCCTTTCGAGTCTCAACAAGACTGGAAACACATCAAATCCACTTGGATTAAAAGTTACTCAGGTGACTGTCAATCAATTAGCATGACTTAACACTCTTAGGATTTCTTTAGCTCGTATCGACTTTGCACCATATGGCCTAAAACCTCCTCACACATACCCTCGTGCAACTGAGATTCTTGTTGTTTTAGAAGGCACACTGTATGTAGGATTCGTGACTTCCATCCCAGCAAATCCGAACCAGAAGAACAAGCTCTTCACAAAAACTTTATATCCAGGAGATGTGTTTGGGTTTCCACAAGGTCTCATTCATTTCCAATTCAACACTGGAAACACCAACGTGGTGGCATTTACCAGTCTAAGTAGCCAAAATCCAGGGAGTTATTACAATTACAAATGCGGTTTTTGGTTCAGATCCTCCTATTTCAACTGATGTTCCCATCAAAGCATTCCAGGTTGATGTGAATGTGGTCAAATATCTTCAAGGTCAGTTTTGATGGGATAACAACTAGAAAAGCAAATAGAAGAATTTTGTTTGGTGCTCATCCTATTACATGACAAGAAATGTCACTGCCAAAAAAACTAGCTTTACTGACCACCGAACAGTGACCGCTTTGTGATTGATTCTATTTGAAACTTTAAAAAGAAATTAGTAACGGATTAGTGACCAATTTGTGACAGAACTAGTGACCTCAAACATGGCGGTCACTAATTGGTCACTAATTTGGTGACCAATTTTTCTTGGGTCACAAAAGCGATCACTAAATTAGTGGCCAATTTTTTTGGGGTCACAAAAGTGGTCACTGATTTTTCCTAGGTCACAAAATTAGTCACTAAATTAGTGACCGGTTTTTCTTGGGTCACAAAAGTGGTTATTAAACAATTATATAATACTTTTAGTTAATTAGATAACTTATTATATTAATAAAATTAATTTGCCTAATTAACTAAATAAATTATTAGATTTTTATAATTAATAAAATTAATTAGTCTAATTATACTAAATTTTTATAATTATAATTTAAATAGATAGATATTACATATATAATTAAATAACACATTTAAATAAGTTATTGTTGTATAGTCATATAAATATTTGTTGGACTAACTAATGTGGTCATTTTTTATAACAATTATTTCAAAACTGGGGAAACATGATTGTATTTCAATGATGATTTTTATTGTTTGGGGCAGTTCTCAAAGGGATTTCAGATGGACTATTGTTGGAGTAGTTCGTACCTTAGGTGGTGTGACCTATGCCCTAAAGACCAACATCTTTTGTTTTTTATCCTTGCCCCCAAAAGCTAGGTTTCTCTTAGCTTCGCACACCTTGGCGTGCTCCTACTTGCGCCTTAAGGCGCGGTGTGTTGCCAATGTGCACCAGGGTGTGCTCCAATGCCCATTTCACCAGCTCGACTCTGTCTTGCTCCATTTCTTCTGGTTCTTTTCAATGTAGCCAAAATTCCAAGACAAAATCAACAATTCTCCACCTTAACTTAAAATTCACCATTCTTCTTCTTTGTCCCTACCCCCAAAAAGGCCTGTCATCTAGGTCTACAAACATTAATCAAATCCAAACAATGCTCGAATTTGATTCCTAGATAGCCTTAGTCAACATGTTTACCGGATTATCCTTACTCCCAACTTTATCAACTAGAATGACACATTGAGATACCATATCCCGAACAAAGTGATTCTTCACATCAATGTGCTTTGTTCTCTCATGAAATGCTTGATTCTTTGACAAGTGCATGGCACTCTCACTATCACAAAATATGGTAGTGACCTCAGAATTCATACCTATATCTTTAACCAACCCTTTTGGCTAAATGCCTTCCTTCATGCCTTTAGCCAAAGCCATGTACTTAGCTTCTTTTATGGACAATGTAACTGATGATTACAATGTTGTGTTCCAGCTAACCGTTCTACTTAAAATACAAAACACATACCTAGTCATGGACCTTCTGCTATCCAAATCTCGCATAATTTGTATCCACATAGCTAATAATCTTTGTAGTAGAATTTAATTGACTATACCTTAAAAATCAGTCTACATAGCATCTCAAATACCCCATGATCCATTTCATAGCTTGCTAATGCGTCTTTCCTGGCTTGTACAGGTACCTACTCACAACACTGACTGTCTGTAAAATATCTAGCCTAGTGCACACCATGGCATACATCAAGCTACCTACTGCACTAATATAGGGCACATTAGACATGTGCTCCACCTTTTCCTCAGTACTCGGTAATTCATCTGCCAGATCTAAAAATGCATAAGCTACCATATATGAAAATGCATACCATTGTAGTGGTTTGATCTGCCTTCTCTCCCTTACGCAAGCCAAATGATAATTTTGTAGTGAATTATTTTTCTGCTGCTGATTAGGTGATAATATGCTTTCACTAAGTTTATCTACCACCTTTAATTTTCACTTTGAAACTTGTGGAGTATCAATTTCATCTCCATCTTTTTCTTAACACCATGTTGACTGCCTTTCAGTTGCTCCACTTTCATCATCAACGCAGACTCATCAAATGCTTGTCCCTATTGATAATCATCGTGGAGCCATTGTTATCATTGCGACACAAATGCTAACCCTTTACTTTATCTACACAGCTTAGAAATATGCACTTCATAGCCTTTAGCTCAAGTTTCCTATCGTGAACATAAGCATAAGTTGGGCACCCAAATAGTCTCAAATTTGAGTAATCAGCAGGAGACCTGGACCAAACTTCCATTGGTATCTTGCAATCCAAAATAGTTGATGATGACCTATTCACCAAGTAATAAACAGTGTTGATTGCTTTTGCCCTAACAATCCAATGTTAATGAGATTGCATCTAGCTCTCTCCAAGATAGTCCTGTTCATCCATTCTACAACTCTATTCTACTATGGTGTATGAACAACTGTCCGATGCCTCATAATTCCTTTCTTATCGTAGAATTCCAAAAATTCCTTATTGCAGAACTCTAATCCATTGTCAATCCTCAAATGCTTGATTTTCTTTCCTATCTACTTCTTGATCAAAGTTGTCCACTGCTTGAAGTTGACAAACACATCATTCTTATGTTTCAGTATGTACACCCAAACTCTCAGTGAGAGGTCATCAATGAATGTCGGCATATATTTGGACCACCCTTTGAAGGAATTTGAGAAGGCCCCCAAAGATCTGAGTGAATGCAATACAAGGTGCCCTTGGCCCTGTGAACAATAGTGTTAAATTTTACCTTATATTGCTTGCCAAGCAAACACTGCTTGTAGAAATCAAGGTCTCTAGTCTTCTCTCCTCAAAACAAGCCCTATTCGCTCAATTCTAACATCCCCCTCTGACTTATATACCTAAGTTGTGTATGCCATAATCTCACAGTATTATTGACTAATGAAGAAATTACAGCACTACCAAAAACTGTGCTGTTCTGCAAGATGTAATGGCCATTCCTTTTATCTCCCTTCATGATAAGCAATGCACCTTTAGAAACCCGCAAAACTCTATCTCAAGCTTTGTACTCACAATCGTTTTTGTCCAAAGTACCCAGTGAAATCAAATTTTTTGTTAGATCTAAAATATGACGTACATCTATTAAGGTCTTTACTATGTCATCGTGTATTCTAATATTCACTAAGCTAATTTCTACAACCTTACATGAAGCATTGTTTCCTATAAACATTTTACCACCATCGTATTTCTAATAAGTGGTAAACCAATCTTCACATGAGCACATATGGTAGGAGCAACCACTATCCAAAATCTACTTAGTGCTTAGTAAACTTTTGGTAACATTGAAAACAAGCCCACCATTAGACTCATCCTCAATAATTTCAACCACATTATCTCATTTCTTATTAGAAGTTTCACCTACATTCTTCACCTTTCCTCATGCCGGACAATTCCATTTCCAATGCCCCTTTTCATCGTACCTAAAATATTTATTGTCATTTCTAAGCTTAGTTCAGGACTTTGATTGACCTCTGCTCTTTCTTTTTTCTCTCGGTTTTCCTTTCGCCATCAATTCTTCCCTACTTTCACCATCGTTACTGCCCAGGATATGTTTTCTCAATTCATTGAAATTCCAAGAAGCCTTCAAATCTTCTATTGAAATTGTATCTCATCTATATAGCAAAGTAGTGACTAAGTGCTCAAAAACATTAGGTAGCGAACATAAAAGAATTAATGCTTGATCTTCATCATCAATTTTAACATATATACTAGTGAGATCCAGAATCACCTTATTGAAATAATCAATATGCTAAGTAATAGATGTACCTTCATTCATCCTCAACATGTATAACTGTTGTTTCAAATACAGCCAATTCATTGGGGACTTTGTCATATTGAGACTCTTCAACTTTAACCATAGTTCTAGTGGCGTACTTTTTGTGGCAACCTCTCTTCATACATTATCTACTAATGTTAACATTAAAGTACTGTAAGCCTTCACCATAAACTCAACTCGTCCTTCTCTTTGTTTGTCAGCATTTTCAACAAGGAACCTTTACCTTTTATTACTCTATGTAAACCTTGTTGACACAAACGGACATAGACTTTATCTTCCACAACCTAAAATCATTATTCCCATCAAACTTCTCTACCTCATACTTCATGGTTGCTATCTAACCAATCCTAGCTTTGATACCAATTTGTTGCGACTTGGAACGATCAAATCCTAATTATGACAACAAAATGTAATGTGGTTCGGCACTATGCCTAATCTACCTAACAAAGAAACGAATTTTATTGATCTCAAACCAAAATGCAAGTACAAACTTTTGTCCCACAATCTCACGTGAAAACCAAACACCCTCGTTCAAAACATTGTCTCAAGAAACTATGTCAAAAGGAGTTTAGAATCGCCCATGTATAGTCTCTTTGTTTGTCCCGAAAGAGAACTGATTAAATACACTAAAAAATTAGAGTTTGAGTCCTAGTAGAATTGCACCATGTGTTGTGGCATGCATGACTGTGCGTCCTGGCATAAAGGTTCTATTGCTGTTGCAAAGTTGGGCAGAAAGTTTGCGCTAGGGCACAAAAAACTTGCACCCTAGCGAATAAGGAATGTGTTTTCCCCTATTTCACCTAGCTTCGTGCACCTTGCCATGCTTCTCCTTGCACCCGGGGGCATAATATGTTGCCAACGCGTGCTATGGTGTGTTCCATTGCCTATTTTGCCCGCTCAACTCCATTTTGCTCTATTTTTTCCCATTCTCATCAATTTAACCAAAATTTCAAGGCAAAATCAACAATTATTCCATGGGAAGAAACCTAACAAGATGGAAAATTTGGTAATGTTAAAGCTTTGGTAATTCCTATCTGTTTGAGTTTTTCATACAATAGGTGCTGACATTTCAGTAGCTTTGCTTTATGGTTTGATTTGATGATTTTTCATACAAGTAAAGGAATTATGGAAGGTAAACATAAGGCATTTAGAAGCATTTGTGTAATGATAGGCTATGTTAGTTCATCAAGATTTAGTGAGCTTTTTCAGCCCAATTGGGCTTTAGACCGTTTTACCTATGAGGGAGAGCTTCTGAAGATGAAGCTTGACAACTACTTTGGTAATCAAAATTGCAATACAACTCTGTTTTTAAATGTACATTATTTTTTACTATATTATTGGAAAAATTCTTACAAACCTACATTATGTAGTTGTGTTGGGATTGTTATATTGGTTCTTTGGTATTTTTACTCTCAATCCATATAAGAATTTCCCATAGTTTTCTCTCATTTTTATATGCAAATAAACCAACCACTGTGTTTGATGATCATTTCTCTTTTTGTATCAATACTCAATAGAGAGTTTGATGGTGTTTAGTTCTTTTATGTTCAATTTTTGCATTTCTTTTTGTCTGTAGCTTAATCATTATGATTTTCAATGTTTGTTTATTGGGTATTTTTGGTTGAATAATCTTGTCTGCTTTGGGAGAATGTAAGAGCTGGATTTTCATCTAAGAGCAAGTAAATGTTTAGAAAAGTCACTGTTCATATTAAGCTTCTAGAGGGCAATTTTGCTTGAACTGTTACTGCCTTTTATGTGAGTTATCATTCCTCAATGCATGGTGTTGATAGTTCAAACAAGGGAAGAAAAGAAAATCTTTCTTCACTATTTCTTATGGTTCTTCAACAATGCAATATCCTAATCTTGTAAATGAGCAGAAGAAAAATTTAGTCTTGTAAATGTAAATGGACTCTTCACATTTAGTTTCATATATTCTTCAGTTTTTAAATATATTACTATCTGAAATGTAATAAAATGTTATATAAGATTTTTTTTGTGTGTCAAATTTATCTTCACTTAGTTGACTTTGTGGATCACTATTTTTGAAGGGGTATTCAATTGTATAAGTATACACAACTACATTTTAAATTATCTAAAATTTAATATCAAATTAAGGTGACAGAGAGAAGCAAAACAAATTTAAATTTAATATCTAAAATCAAGCTTCACCTTTAGTTGCCTTACTGTCCACTATCCTCATAACACTTTCTATTTCCCAAAATTACAAGAGGTCAAACTTTTCTTTTAAATGTTTGCTTATAATTTTCTCCTTAATATATGGTAGGGAAGAACTAAGGAAATGGTTCCTTTCCATGAAGACTACACTTTTTTGCTATCACTTTCAACTAGAAACTTTTAAGGCCCAGGTGTGATTTCGTTATCTACTCTAATCAACCATACTGCTGGTGCTATTATTCTTGAAACTATTTGATGTAGCGACTAATGTTGTTAATCTAGGTTTCTCTATAGAAGGCGTTATTGGTAGAGTTTAACCTGCCTTATAAAGCTGTGAGCAGTACAAAATATGAGGTAATTAATGTTGTTATCATGCAACACCTTGATTACCTTTTCAATAGAGTTTTAATCATATGAAAAGAGAGCTTTTGATACATCAAAACAGACATGCTTATTTACATGAAACAAGTATATTTTTTATTTGGTTTCAAACTGTGAAAGATAAATTGAAACAAGCAATGTGCTTCATTGGTTAATCTTTATCTAGTGGTATGTTGTGATTTTTTTTGAGAAAATCTAAACAAGCATTTGATTTTCCTACTTTTTTCTCATTTCTATTGATTTCTTTTTCTCTATTCATTATAGCTGATACCATATACTACAAGGTAATAACTAACTACAGATCTTGATTTCTCCCATCTTTTATGCATTCTTGTAGCTGGATTCTTTTCTTTTGTACATATACTCTCTCGGGAGAGAACATACGTCTTATTTTGAGAAGAAGGCTGCTAGAGTATTGGAAATACTTTTTGTTACTTTATACTTTTTCCTTTCCTCTTAGAAATGCTTTCTGTTTTTACAGCTCGGCCCAAAGGATTCACTTCTCCAGTGTTTTATAAAAAGGAACCACTCTACTCAAACATATTATCTTTTTGTGAGTTTAAGTTAAGGTGTGGACTAGTGTTTCTTTGACCTTTTAAATATATTGCATATATATAGTTGCAAGCGTGAGATGGATTATTAATAATTCGCATGCCTATGGTTTTCATGCTTAAAAATTGTTTTTATAGGAATTAGTACTAGAAATTTTTATTCTCCTACTATGTTTTAATTTTTTTTAATTTATACAAGAATATCTTTTATTTACTTAGATTCACAAAGTGTTTTTACTCAAGTATTTTTAGTTTAAATAAAGATTGAGTGTTCAAATAAGATGAATATTGTCAGAAATATATTAGTCAATATGGCAACAATCCTACTCCTGAAAGATGCGATTGCAAAAGTAATTGATCAAGAATTGGCTAAGCAAAGAGAAAAAGCAACAGCTAAAAAAGCAAGTATTATGGAGTTGACTATGAGGGTCAATGATGAGGTATTGAGGCTAGTCGAAGAATCAAAGGCGAGAGAAGAGGCTTTGATGGGGACATTAGGAGTGATGATGGAAAAATTAAATTCAATTGAAGGTGCTTCTTCCTCTCGAGGGAAAAGGGTAATGGTGGGAAAGACAAATAACTTTCTTTAAATTAAACTTAGCATACTTGGATTTCATGAACTTGCTCATGTTTGAAAAGCTTTGTTTTGTTTATGGATTTGGATAAAATATTATTGAATTTATGTTATTGTTTGGTGTTATTTTGAATGTGATTTATGTTTCAAATGATGTGGTTTTAAATTATTATTAATGAGAAACAAAACAAGTTGGATAAATATATTAAATTAAGCATTATAAAAAAATTAATAAATTTGTGATTGATAAGTGCCCCCAAGGTGGTCACTAATTGGTAACAAATGAAGCAGTTGATCACATGGCCAACTATTAGCGACCGCCAAATCAATGATTGATTTGGCGGTCCTAAGCAGTGACCAATTTGGCGGAGTTATTGATAGTCGATCACTAAGCGGTCACTGATTAGTGACGGTTTGTTCATAATTTTATAAATTATTTTTTCATGAAATTTAAAAACTTAGTGACCGCTCTGGCAGTCACCAATTTCAATTTGTGATGAGAATTTTCGTGACTGCTATGAGCGATCAAAAATGTGGTCACTAGCACTATCAGTGACCCATTTTTTATTGAATTTGTGACCGATTTGGTGGTCACAAAAGCCAGTTTTTTTTTGTAGTGCATTAAAAACAGTCCTTATTATGGTTGTGTACTGAGTGGTAGATTGTTTTTCCTTTTTTTCCATATGAAATAATAATGTAGTTAATTATTTATCTCAATTAAGTATGGTGAACTTAAATGAATTTTGTTATTATGAAATTCTTCACGATCATGATTTTTTATGCAAGAGGAATGAGTCATTGGAATGAGATACTTTGACTAATTACGCGGAAAATAAATACTATGCATTGTATGATATCCACCTACGTCTACCCAATTACGTATTTCCTTCTTCTGCTCTATGTTCTTCATCTCATTAGCCATTATTGTCCTGGCTTCATCTTTATTTTGATTGCCAACATCTCAAAATCTGCAAGTTTCATCCACTACCAAAAAATTGATAATTCAATATGGAAAAATTGTTGTGACATTAATTTTGTAATGGGAAAATTGTAAAAATGGAACCGTAAATAAAGTTGTTTTTGTGAAATAGGACTACAATTAAGACCGTGGCCAAACTAGAACTAGAACTATAAAATAATCGAAGAAAAATGAATAAGGCTTGCCAAAAAGCACAGCCAACATCGGGATATGCTTGTGTGGCGCTTGGCTGGTACAACTCTATGCTTTGTCATGTGCCATGTATACTTTGATAAAGAACAAATTGCAAAATCGGACCATAAATAAGGTCATTTTGCAAAAGAGGACCAGAATTAAGGAGCAGCCAACAAGATAACAAATCTTAAAAATTAGCAATACATTGATTAAGGAATAGCATAAAAGATAACCACATAAAACTGAAATATTCAGCTGCAAAAAAGGGGGCAAAAATTGATGACATTAGAATGCTAAAAAATTCAACCGATTCATTCGAACAACTATTGATATAGAATTGAACAAAAATTGATGATGTTGGAATGCTGTAAAATTTGACCTATTCATCCTAAAATGACTAATGGTGCGAAATAAGATGAAAATTTATGAGTTTGCATCAGATGAAAATTGTCGATATTGCTCCTTATTTCAATTTTATGTTATCTCTTTTTTTTACTCCTTAAGTTTTTTTTTTTTGACTGCTCCTTACTTCTTTTGCAAAATGACCTTACTTATAGTACTATTTTTGCAATTTTTTCTTTAACAAAATACACATGTCACATGACAAGGCATGAAGTTGTGCCAGCCAAGCGCCAAGCAAGCATATTCTGGTGAGCTGACTGTGCTTTTCGGCAAGCCTTGTCTTTTTGGTTGATTATTTTATAGTTGTCATCCTAGTTTTGCCATGGCTTTAATTTTGATCATCGCTTGCAAAATGATTTTATTCACGGACTTGTTTTCGTAATTTTTCCATTTTGTAGCTATGGCTACACAAATTTCTCATAGCAAATGTAATACTTTAGAGTAACAAAAAAAGTAAAATCTATTAGCTATGAATCCATAGTCATGTTTATTGCAAGCGCAAGAGATTAGCTATGCATCATTCATAGAAAAATTACTATATATAGATAAAAATAATAATTATCAGCCACGTATGAATTCATGTAAGCAAGGATTGGTTTCAAGAGCATCTGATTTGAATTTAGCTAGGTCAATTTTATAGTTGAGGCTATCAATTCTAGCATCACTCACTAATTACCAATACTAATTTTTTGTCTCAATCCTCTTAATTTTCTCAAGTTCGTAAATGATTTCTCTTTTGGAGGGCTTTCCAGTTTGGGTCTTAAAGGGAAATAGAAAGGTGCTTTCGCCATTAATTGTGGTTTATTTATATTTTTCTATCTTAGATATAGGCTTCACTAAACTTTCAATTATCTATGCACTTGATTTTCTATTGACTTTCAGACCAGAAAACAAAAAAAAAAAAAAAAAAAAAAATGGTAGTGGTCATGATTTTTAGTAAAATATCATTGTGAATCTTACAGTTATCAGGATTGTGCTGTGATCTCTATTTGATTTTCTCAAAACTTAGTAAAATCTTATCATGATTTTCCTCTGCTTATGGATGTGCCATGATCTCTGTCAACTCTCATCATGGAGTATAAAACCAAGGCAATCATTAGTTTCTCCAGAAAGTAAGATATGTAAGAAACCCACACGAAAGAAAATTAAACTGTGTTAGTTGTTCAAAAGGGGTTGGTCTTAACATATGGGGGATGTACGGAACTAAGTAACCTTTGATTTTCTTTAAAATAAGTAATCTATCATAATCAAACTAGTTGATAAGGAAAGCCACTACAGCAACACAAGAAAATTGACCGCTTCTCTGATACAATTACATATTTTTTCTGGTGAAGAGAAAACTGAAAGTGTATTATCTGCTCATTAAAGAATAAATCTTCTGTGAAGTATAAGTGCAACCATCAAAGACTCGGCAACAAATTTTATATGTGAACGGAAGAAGAATAAAGACGACAGATTCAAACTTTTGACCGTTATCTCAGACACAAATATTGATTTCTTCAAACAGATTTCCCTATATATATGTGCTTACTTTCCAAGCTTGACATCCCACCAAAGCAACAATAGTCAATTTAAGCCCCCAGGAAAATCAGAACATTTGCTTAAGATGGCTATTCGCATCCTCATAACCATCGCAGTTGTGGCATTGGCTTCTTCATTAGTTTATGCATCTGATCCCAGCCCTCTTCAGGACATCTGCGTTGCAGTTAATGACTCTGATGCTTCTGGTAATTTCGGTACTGTATATCTTTTGTCTTTACATAGCAGAATGATTATATGCAAAATATGCTTAATATTTATTGTAATTTGCATGGACTAGCTGGCAACAATATTCTTTTTAGGTTAAATTTTTGTCTTCTTTGTTAATTAAATGTTTCCTGTCTATATTATAACATGCAGTATTTGTAAATGGAAAGATTTGCAAGGACCCCAAAACAGTCAGAGCAGATGACTTCTTCTTTTCCGGTCTTAACAAGCCTGGAAATACATCAAATCCACTTGGATCAAAGGTCACTCCTGTTAATTTCAACCAGCTCCCAGGGCTTAATACTCTTGGCATTTCTTTAGCTCGTATTGACTTCGCACCATATGGCCTGAACCCTCCTCACACACCTTCGTGCAGCTGAGATTCTTGTTGTCGTAGAAGGAACTCTGAACGTTGGATTCGTGACTTCCAATCCAGCAAATCCAAACCAGGAGAACAAATTTTTAACAAAAATGTTATATCCAGGAGCTGTGTTTGTCTTCCCTGAAGGCCTCATTCATTTTCAATTTGATACTGGAAAGACCAACGTGGTGGCATTTGCTGGTCTAAGAAGCCAAATTCCGGGAGTCACTACGATTGCAACGTGGTGGCATTTGTCTTCTGATGTTCTGACCAAAGCTTTCCAGGTTGACAAGAATGTAATTAAATACCTTCAAGGAAAAATTTGGTGGGATAACAACTAGAAAAGCAAATAGATCAATTGTGTTAATTTGGTATTCATCCTGTTAGTTGACAGGACACTTTAAAAAATAATCCTCATTATTGTGGTTGTGTACTGAGTGGCAGATTGAAATTTTTTTTTTCCATATGAATGAATAATCTATTTAACTACTTATCTCAATTATCTAACTTTTGATACGAATTATTTCTCATTAAACTCGATATGATCGTGACATTTTTGCAAGAAAAAATTACTTGTTGGAATAAGATACTTTCAATTTGATCTGCACAGAACCACAATTTGACTAAAATAATACTCTATTCTTAAAAATAAACTAACTATTCCTACTGCTACTTATAACTCTTGCATCAATTTGCAGAATATATAAAATACTTTTATGTGATAAAAGATGTCGTGGTTTTTATTTTAATTTGTCCAAAATATTTGTTGCACTTTAGAAAGGTAATATATGTTTTCATTCAACTTTCTCTAGTACAAAAGAATAGAAATAGATACCAATCGCTTTCACGCCATGCATGCATTTTTTAAACTAAATTTGCCAATGAATTTAACTCCATTTCTTAATAAAAAAATGATTTGGTGATGTTAATGCTCCATTGTAATTAACATAAACTATCATATATGCGTGCTTAAATTAAAAGCTAACATATATAGGTTGTTATGGTATTTTCTCAAATTAATCATGACGTGCATAACGTCTCAGATGGATGTAAAGTGTGATATGAAACAAAATTATATATATTGATATTTATCATTTCAATAATAGAATGGTGCCTGTCGGTAAATATATCTTTAAATTTGTCTCTAATTTGTCTCAAATCCATCTTTGTCAAATAGAATATGTTCATGTGGACTTTGCTCCTGTGATGGTGTGAAGGCTCTGGGCGCATGATCAAATAGAATATGTTCTCAATTTTCTTATGGGACTGGATGAGTCCTATGCTCAAGCTAGCATAGGGAGAATAGCTGCTAGCATTTGTGAGGGCAAATTAAATTCCAAAATTGTATTACATACACGATATTTGGAAAACATTGTAATATATATTTCTGCTGCCGTTTTATCAATCTCTTTTCAAATTATATATTAGGGAAAAATGCAAAATTGATCATGTAACTTAATCCTACTAGTGAAGTAGGATTTTAACTTTTCGAATCACAAAATTGATACATTATCTTTAAAAATTTGGCAATTTGAAGACAAATTTGGCACGAATTACATTTGTCACCGGCCCATGCCTATATGGTAGCTAATTTTGTGCCATGCAGCGCTATGTTAGTCTAGGTATTCTCCTCTCTCCTGCATGGCGTATGATGTGGCAATTAAACCTACCACATAAACACATTTATTACACTTGGACCCAAAAAAAAAATGCATAGAAAACCGACAACCAAATGCCAAAAAACAAAAAAAAAAGCAAAAAAAAAAATAGA
>JACGDI010001960.1:67210-84756 GCA_014898725.1 Jacaranda copaia
ATTATTATCATCGCAATGTCACAAACACTGTGTCACCATTTCTTAACATACAAATCTTGAAAGTAAGTTAAGTATAAACAAATGTTGAATAAGTGAATAACATCAAGATGGCCCATCTAACCATGTACTTATCAAAGCAATAGTAAGACAAAAGAATACTCGAATAACATAACTAACAATTAGAATTCCATAATAAAAGAAATGCATACATTCATATCTTACTACTTGTTCTAGGTAGAGCCAAAAGTAAAATGACACAAAAAAATAAAATAGAACTCTCTTGGGGTTTAAAACAAATAACATTCATATTTGAGAAAACTTACCAATGGTATTGGCCAAGCAATAGATAGACCTTGAGCATCTACAATAGTGTTAAAGTGCAAGTAAGGTCTCACTAAATCCTCATCTCCCTTCACTACCACATTTATGTGAACTTCATAGTAATGTTTTCCCAACACTTGTTCACCAACCTCTATGTTAGGGTCCATGCTTTTTAAGTATCCCTTGGCCACAATTTCATTTCGATCCATGATGCTCAAAAGTGAAACTAAACAATTAACCTAAAATTAAATTTACTAGTAATCTATTATAATCTATACAAATAAATATTATTTATAGAAAAAACTTTGTATGAGATTTATATAAATGATTATATTTTAAGTAGCTACTATAAACTTCATATTTGAACTTACTCAATTTAAAAATTTGTTACTTACCCGAAGAGGTTGAAGGTTATTAGTTGAAATTGGGGTTGAGTTCCTATTTTCATAGGAAGAGGATGACGGGCCACTGGGCACACTACCTTCATTTTTGTTCTACTCAAGTTTATCTAACCTTTCTTGAGGTGTTTGAATCATCCAAAAACAACTTTCATGAGAAGGTATCTCCTCAAATACATCTTGTTGTGTTACTCCTCGACCAAGCATCCGTACTCGTCTAGGTTTTTCTAGACCAATAACTCTAGAACAAATAACATCTCAGGAAATATCATCTTCTAATTCTCCAAGTTCATTCATAAGTGCTTGCATCCGATCTTATAAAGTAAAAAGAAAACTAATTATGTTCCATACAACTTTAATACTAGAGATCAAGTTTATATTTCATGGCTCTTATCTTTAGTTGTCCAACATCTCCCCCATTATCCATCGAATGGCATAAGCTGAATGTATCTACTCAAGAAATGCAATGCCCCCCTTTTTTTCCTAATTAAAAATTTATTAATATTTATAGAGTTGAAGAGTTAACTAACATACTCTATGTTTCTCTAAAATATAGTTATAATCCTTACCTCATTTGCTTGAACTTGGGCAAAAGACTTTCTTTCTGTAGTGTAACTTAATGCCTTTTTCTTTCTACTTTCCTTTCCCATCATGCTTGCTTTTTGAAAAATATAAAAATTCTATTAACTCAAAAAGAATTACTATTAATATGTGGAAAATATTATGTTATACTTTACTTTTCCTTTTTCAGATAACTAGAATGTGACAAGTCCTTTATACTACTCTTGAATGACCAGAGTCTCTGGTATGTTTATTAAATCTTCCAATGGTAAGTTAAAGTATTTTTCTTTTTAGTTTTTCTACTATTTTCTCCAATTGGTTCCAAGATATCCACATCAATTCTAGGAGGACATGTAAACTTTGACTACATTTGAAATGTTAGCATTTGAATGTAATTATGAATATTAAATACTGAAAATTTAAATAAATAAATGTTTAAAATTTGTGCAGTAAGTTACCTTCACTATGCCTAGCAACTCATTTTTGTTAGATTGTGGCACTTTTTGCCAGTCAAAAATATCAATTGGACAATAAGTTCCCATCCTAGCTAGTACACCTAAAAAATTAGCATACTCTGAATGATGATTATGAACTACTTGGCCATGTTCATTGCATTCAATTTGAAGCTTTTTTCTTAGAAGTAAACCCTAAATATATGGCATTAAAGTAGGTCATCTTGTATGTTTTTATTTACTTTCCTCACTTGTTTGAGAATATCATCATATAATTATTTGCAAGCCAAATATTACAATGGTCAAAGTAAAAAATGATATATTAATATACATCATTAGATCATTATAATCAAATAATGATTAGCTATAATAATTAAGACTTGGAGCTTAAAGTCAAAAAGAGGATATGTAGTTCAGTTTCATGCAAATTATGAATGTACCAAGGAAGTCAATAGTTGGGCCAAAAAGTTGGAGATAGTGATCTGCTAAAGGAATTTGGGTTTACATCATCTATCTTCTTGCAAACATAGTTGAAGCTAATGCAAAATTTATCATATAGTTGATGTCAAAGGAGGTCAAGCAAAAAGATAATCGTTAGTAAAACTGAAAGAAAAACAAAGGAAAAAGAAAAGAATTGAGTAAAAAGTATCCTACAACTTATTTTATTCACAAAGAAACTTTGGAATATCTATGACCTATGAAAAATCTCACTAGCTAGCAAATTGCTGATGGAACATAATTATTGAAGTTGCATAAGTTTATACAAATATTTATGTTCCAACTTTATAGAAAAAGGAGAGATAATATTCCATTTATATGCTGCTACTTTCTGGAACAGTAACCATTGAGTAATTGGGAACAACCAAAAATTATAGATAATCAATAACAAGTTTGGTAGACCACTTCTAAATGACAAAATCCTACCATGATGGAACTCTGGAACTACTTTGCTCGTAAAATAGTAATATGGACTAGAAAAAAATCATAACGCGAATATAGATATATATTGAATAATTTGAACTAGCACAAAGCACAAACTAGCAGTAGTTATGATCAATTTGATATTAAAGATGGATTAGCATTGCTCATACTTGATTGCAGTTTGATTGATTTTATCCTTCTATAAACTACAGTCATGTACAATATTATCAAAGGTAAAACATAAATAAAAAATCTTGCCTCCAATGCCCTAAAAATCCCAAGAACCTTTAAATATTTTCTTATAGAGATTAGGAGCTTATTTGTTTCAACTTCTTTAGATGGAGAACTATGCAGTTGATTCTCTTGAACTTCCTTTTGCTGACTAGCATGAGGTAACATGTTTCTATTATTGGGATGCTTAGTTCATGTCCTCTCTATTGCAAACAATAAAAAGAATAAGTAACAAATGAAAGTAAACAAAGGCTTTCAATTTTAAAATTAAAATTGAGAATATTTAAAATTGAAATAGATGAAAATACATAAAGATAATTTCAAACTTGAGGCCATAAAATAGATTTCTCATTACATGATTCAAGTTCTAAAATATGAAATACATCTAACTACCATAAGAGCATAAGAGACATCATGTTGTATTAGTAGCATTCATCTGCTATGGCATCTCCAATTCTTTCTTTTGTCATATCAACTATTGTATCTTGGATAGTGGCATATCAACTTTGGTTCCAACAATATCCTTCCTCACTAAAACAACATCTTCACCATCACTAGATAGTTGTGTTGTGCCCCATTGTTCTATCTCAAACTCATTTGTTTCTTCCATATCATAATAATCTCTAGCTATTGCTTTCAACACAAGCTACCAATTGTTCTCCATAGGGTCTTCAACAAAGAAAACTTGTTTTGCTTGAGAAGCAAGGATGAAAGGCTTATTATGACGTTTGATATCTATGAAGTTCTTAAATGTAAATCCTTCGTCATCTTGCTTCAATCTTGAACCTTTTGAAATCCAATCACATTCAAACAACACAACTTTTAGCCCATCTAAGTAATCTATCTCAATCATATCCATTACAACTCCATAGTAATTCAACTCGCTCAATATTGGACAATTATCTTTCCTACTTGCAAAACTTGAAGTCCACGTTGTTACCATGAGCATATTATTTTGAGTTTTTTTGTTCTTTTCTCAATCTTTTGTATGAAATCTGAATCCATTAACTATAAACCCACTAAATCATTTTCCAATCATATTTGGTCCTTTAGGTAACAACTTCAAATCTGTAGAAATGATATCATTATCATCCAATTGCATGCCTTCAACCTATAGAAAACAATACCCAAACATATATATAGAAATGAATCCTTTAGATTAATATATGTTAAAGTAATTCAACATATCAAAATATTTAAAAACTAACCTACTAACAACTTACATAGTCTCTAAACTAAAATGCAAATGTTTCACTATGAATACGATGGATTTCATGCTCTGATGCAGAAGGATTCCCTTTGACAATTATGTTCTTGTGCTCACTTCAAATATCAAACTATATCTAAGATAGATCACTTGTTTAAATCAAATTAATCATGTATTAAGACAACTTGACATATTGCTCATTGCCTTTGCAATTGAACAATATATATTTACATGCCTGTACTAATATGTTGTCATCCAATCTTATAGTGTTTGCCTTTCCAACTATCCTTCTTGGAATTGAAAAGACATCAAAACCTTCCTTGGGAATTTCATTAACAGAATTGTTTCTCCTAGATTGATTGAATCTTGTCTCAATGTTATTAGATAAATATATAGAACAAAATGTGAGACATTTATCTACTATATAACCATCTGCAATTGAACCCTCTGGGCAACTTCTATTTCAAACATATGATTTTAGAGTAGATAAATACCTAATTAATTAAGAATTTTCTATTATTAAAATGATATTAAAGTTGAATAGAATACTACTAATAAATAAACCACATGTACCTTTCAATTCCAATGATAATGAACTAGGCCTGTAATTCTAGCTTCCACAGCCAAATGAATAGACAAATACACTGTAATGTCAAAAAATGAAGGTAGAAAAATCCTTTCAAATTGACATATATCTCTGGAATATTCCTTTCCATTTTTATCAAATGCCCAGGTTGAAGAACTTTAGAACGTAAATCTCTAAAGTACCTGCATAATCAAATTAGAGAAGAGTGTACTAATTTTGGGAAAACTTTTCTCAAAGCTAATGGAAGTAGTTGCTGCATTAAAATATGATTATCATGACTTTCAACCCAAAACTTTTGAGTGTCTTCAACTTAACGCATTTTGATATATTGGATGAATACCCATCTGGAACCTTTACTCTCTTTAGGACTTTAAAGAATATCTCTGTTTTCTTTTTTGTTCATCATAAATGAGGCTACAGATAAGAAAGTTTTATTAGACTCCCTTTCGATTTGGTCTAATTCCCATATCTTGTAAATCCATAAGAGCACATAATTGATCTTTCGATTTTCCAAATGAACCCAACAAAGTTCCAAGAAGACTGTCACATATGTTTTTCTCAATATGCATGACATCAAGATTATGACGAATCAAATTATCTTTCTAATATGGCAGCTCAAAAAATATACTTCATTTTCTCCAACCATTAGGCATTTCAGGATTATCTCTCACTAGTTTTCCAAATTGAATTGGATCACAGTACTTCAAATCATCAAGTATCATAGAACCTATTAATAGAGAATGAGCATGCCTTAATTCTTCTAAACCATCAAAGGACCTTGAATCCTTTTGGTAAGGATGATTATAAGGTAAAAACAACGATGGCCCATGTAGCACTCATTTTTAGAAAAGTGTAACCGTAAAGATGATACTTCTTTATGTTAAATTGGACAAGCCCTTAGTAGTATGGCCAGACAAATATGCATATGCTGGAAAGTCATTAATGGTCCACATTAATGTAGCCTACATGAGAAAATTTTGTTTTCTTGTTGCATCATATGCCACTATGCCAACATCCCATAATTCTTTCAACTCTACTATCAAAGGTTGCAAGTACACATCAATTTCGTTTCCAGGTTGAGTTAGGCCAGAAATAAGCAATGATAACATAAAGTAAGGTTTTTTTATCCACATCTAAGGAGGCGGGTTATATGGCATCATAACTACAAGCCATGTACTATGATTAACATTCATGCTTCTAAATGGATTAAATCCATTTGAAGCCAACCCCAATCTGACATTGCAATGATCTTTTGCAAATTTAGCATTCTTATAGTTAAAAGTATGCCAAGTAGGAGAGTTAGCTGCATCTCTCATATTACTATCCTTAGGGAAATTTTCAGCATGCCATGTCATTAAAGATGCTATCTTTGATGACATGAACAACCATTGTAATCTTGGTTTTAAAGGAAAATACCACAATTACTTGAATGGAACACTTTTGCCTCCTATTTTATCAACCCCCTTGGTTGATGATGTGTTTTACATTCATTTCTCCAATCATCAGGCCCCCAATATAACATACAATCATTTTGACAAGCATCAATTTTTTCATAGTTCATTCCTAATTCTTTCAACAGCTTCTTTGCATCATACCAAGATTTTGGTAGTTGGACACCTTCTAAGAAAGCTTTATTTAACAAATTAATCATCATGTTAAAAGACTTGTTGGTCTAATTCCCAAGACATTTAATATGAAGCATTCTTATGAGAAATGAAAGCTTGGAGAATTTTTTATAGCCTGGGTACAGTTCTTGCTGAGAATCTTCTATCAACTTGTAAAATCTTTCGACCTCAATACCAGGCCTTTCATTTTCACTGTGTCCTTGATCATTTGTGGCATAATCTTCATTAATCTACCTAAATGCATCATTTAATAGACCTTGCATACATCTGATGCATTCACGTCTGATGCATGTTCACTAACGTGAGAATTTATTGAAGCTAAATTACTGACATGAAGTTTACCATGTGCTACCCACTGGGTATAGCCTCTTATGAAACCTTCACAAATTAAGTGCTCTCGCGCAACTTCCCTTGTTCTACATATTCTAGTTTTGCACTTTTTATAGAGACATAATATCATTCTTGGAATATTTGAGCGTCTGAATGCAAAATCTAGGAAACAGTCCACTCCAACTCTATATGCATTGTTTGTCCTAGGAAGGTTCATCCAAATCTTATCCATTTGTAGACACAAGCACAAATTATGATCATTATGTAGAATTTCATAATCTCAAACCAATAAAAAGTAGCAAGCCACAGAACTTTGCTAAGCTAGTTCATTAGCACAAATAGATATACAAAAATACTTAGACAAATTCACGAAATTCATCAATTGAGAGAACTTTATTTAATATATAAAACTTATTATGTACAGCTAATACACATTTAGATATAACCTGCAATACAATTTGAATGATAAACAAATTATGCAATTAATATGTCTTAAAAATCAACAAAAATATGTTCAAAATGTCTAAAAATTTAATTAATAACAATTTTGTAACTTACTCAAAATTGAGCTACCATTAGATTGAGAATTTTCCAATTCACGACTTAGAGATTCTTCTTGCAATGCCCATTTTAAGTTTCGAGTTCTCACCATCTATGATAAAGAAAACATAAAAAGGATTCATTAATATCTTGAAGAAAATTTGAATGTAATAAATTTCCATTTCATCTTTTAGATTCCAATGAAATAAAAGAGGTAGATTTATATACATAGAGGCTAGTCCAAGTTAGCTATAATGAAAGTTTTGACCCTCAAAAAGTAACTTAAACACAATATCATGGATAAAAGAAAACAAATTATGAAAAGATGGACAATAGTATGGCAATTTCTATTTATGGATCCTCACCACATATGTATTTGTCACAACCATTTTCAACTTAGAAAGTCACTACAATGATGTGGTATTCAAATTTCCTGAAGACAATCTTCTAGTGTTCAATTGTTCTCCTAAAGCCATAAGTAAGAATCCACAGATCAGCAAAAGCAAAAACATAAAATAAAAAGTGATGTTAAGGACCTAAAAGTTAGTAATTCCTCTAGTCTAAAATTCAATCAAAGGATCAAGATAATACCATTAACTGAATCAATTATTGAAATCAAGAGAAAACTCAGTGTAGCTCCAAATGCCACATTTGGTTTCATCAGAATAAAATAATCTAATAAAACTAAATCTTAATATAGAATGCATTTGTAAGGGCTGGAAATAATAATAAGGTAGAGTACAACCAATAGAATCGTCATAGGAACATTACTTTTATCTTATATTTATATTCTAAATGGTTTCTCAGAAAGTTTGTTGCTCAATTAGCTGGAAAAGAATGCATAAAGTATGATTTTAATAGAATAAACATAAGAAAAAATTAGAGTTTTCTATGCTTCAAATTTTTATAGTGCCTAAGATAGTTGGACAAGAACAACAATATTTTCTCCCAAGTATTTGATTCCCAAATTCTACATTTTTCATTCCTTAGATATACTTGAATTAGCCATGGTATTACTTTATCCTTTGTCTAAGAGCAACTAACAACAAAATGTTAGACCCTGATTTAAGCTAAGTTCATACATTTAATTCTTATATAGAATATTGGACTAGACACTAAGTGAAGTTTCTTGGTCTGTATAGCAGCAGACACTCACAAATGATGAAAAGAATGGGAAATTAATGCCACAATTAATGATAAAAAATGCTTGATTGACAAACATATTGTCACTAGGTTATAGGCAATGCTCGTATCATATTTTGAAAGTTTGGCTTTAATCAAAGATGATTTTAGATGGACTTATTATGTTACTATTTGGTTATATAACTATAACAGATTTGTAGTTAGTGGTTGGTATAATATTCCATATGCCTAATCTTACCATGAAAATGCTATTATAGAAGTAAAACTAATATAAAAAAGTTCGAAGGAATTCAAACATAAAACCTCTTAGTTGGAAGCCGTGAGTGTTATAAAATTAGATTTTCAATTCTTTATAACTCTCATTTACTAATTCAAAATTGTTTCTATTTTTTTTATTGCAAAGTAGACCATTAATTGTTTTAAAATTGTTTTTATTTGTTATGCAAAATTAGACCACCTAATGATGGAATATATGATTAATTGAAGCTCACTTAATTATGCTTCTTTTGTGGAAAGCATCAGTTGCTATAATCATGATAAAATCTGCATTATTTTCTAATTTTTGAAATTCAAATGAAATATTTATTTTAACAAAGAGGGAATAACTTCTGGATTTGCACACATACAACATATATGCACGTGCTTAATGAAGTATATATATATGCACACTACTTAGCTAGTACCCCTCAAGAAAGTATATTAATATATATAAGTGAAGCTAGGCCTCTTCTATACGTGTAGCTATGTCCTCATTGGCACAAGCTAAATAAAACAAAATCCAAGTGCCATAAGAGTCCTTTTTTCAAGTGAAAGAGAGTAGGTTGGTTCTTTTGTATTATTTTTTTTCCTTGATCAAAATGGCAATGAATTATATATTAATTAGGCATAGAAGATGGGAGTGGTAGACACTTAGAACTTGTTTGAGTTTCTTAGCAGTAGCAACAAAAAAGAAGAAAAAGAATCAGCACAACACTGTTTCTATCAAGATTGGAAAGTCATCAAGAAAACACTCTATGTGGTTAAAGGTACTTAAATTATTAATAATATCAAGAAAAACAATTCATTTTTTCTATCTAAAATTAAATTTCTATTTGCTAGCTGTAAGGACTAGATAATTATTATATAGTGTGAATAAATATGAATTAATTAGTTATGACATATATACTTGGGGGAGCAGTGGAGCAAAATCTATGGATATGGACTTGAAATAGCAGAAAGCAACAATGTTTGCTTACATGGAATCTAAGAAAATGTGAAAGTGACTCAACCCCTTTGTGCTTGCATGGTTAGTAGGCTATGAAGTAGGAAACTTAAGTCCAAATGGTGCAACTTTGGTGCCTGCAAGACATGGTATCAGCTGAATTCACTTTTCTCATTCTAATATTTTGCCATGTAAACATGTTTAGAATCTTTAGTGTTAATATCTTTCCATAACATTTTTAAAATTTCTATTTTTTCATAATATAAATCCATGATATACTTTATAAAAAAGGAGAAAACACAAGAAAAGATTATTCCTTGTGGCTTCTTAATGAGCAGATCCTAGACAAAATAAGGACTCCTATTTTCCCACACAACTATTATTAATGGCCTTATGTTTCCTACACAGTAATTGCTCAACCTTTTTCAGCTGGCATTTATAGAAAGAAAGCACCTCCTAATTTTGTCTGAGCCATTGATGATCCCCAAGCCATAGCTTTAAACTTGTCGAGGAACAATATATTCTCATGTTTATTGATGAAATCCAAATGCCTCTTCTATTATGCAAATACAACACTATAACATGAAAAATAAAAATGGTAGGATCAGAGTAAGTCTAAATTTTTATAACTTCAGCAAGGAACACCAACTAAGTGAAACCTAAGCACATAAATATTTTTAAAAAATAACAAAATATAAATTCAAACATTCAACTTGCAAATATAGGAACCATCATTCTAATTGCTAAATCTATAGATTATTATTCAAAATCAGAACAAAAGAAGAAACAAAATATGTTTATTCTATATCTACTCTAGAAAACAGAGAGAGAGAGAGAGAGTACCTAATTTATCTTGCCACCAACCACTACTGTTGTTGGATAGTAGCTCTAGTTAATCACCTAAAATGCAACAGCCATGCTTGTATTTTGATGGACTATGAAGAATGAAAATTTTGGAAGGTCTTGGAGAATGAAAGAGTTTGAAAATTTTAGTCAGTTATGAAGAATGAAATATTTTGAAGATTTGTTGAATCAAATTTTGGCAATGAAAAACTGAATTAGTGGGTGAGGATTTTAGAATCGAGGGTTTTGATAGGGAGGAGATGTGCAGAGAATAACGTACAAAGGGCTTTTGAGAGGGAGAAAGTTCTAAGAAAGGGAAAAGGGTTTTTTCCGGTACAAGTTGAAAAAGATGGAGAAAGAGTTATTTTACTTTTTAATTTTTACTTTTTTTAGCCAAAAATATGGCGCCACGTTTACTGCCCTACCCAAACGGCACCATTTTTTAGGAAAGAAAAATATCAAAATAAAACAATAATACTTATGCCCACACTTTTTCAAAAGTGCAACAACAATATGTTTATGCTTACATTTTTAACAAAACGTAAGAAAAAAAAAGTGTAACAATATCTCCTTTTTGTTGTAGTGTAAGATTCTATTTGATACAAATTTATCATCTAAAATTTTTTTAAAAAATAATTAATCACTTAAAGCCATATAATTTTAATAATTATTAGTTATATATTTAATAATATTAAAATAATATATATCTAAAAATAATT
Source organism: Jacaranda copaia (assembly GCA_014898725.1). Lineage (NCBI taxonomy): Eukaryota > Viridiplantae > Streptophyta > Magnoliopsida > Lamiales > Bignoniaceae > Jacaranda > Jacaranda copaia. The sequence continues at coordinate 78,289 of JACGDI010001960.1, forward strand.
GAATTTTTTTGAATTTATTTATTAAATTAAAACTAAAGTAAAAATTAAACGATAAAAATTTAAGTCTATCCTCTTAACTATATAATTCAAAATTAAATAGAAATATTAAAATCATAAATATATCTAAAATAGTCCAATTTAATATAAGTATATTTTATTTATTAACTCAAATATAATAAAATAAAAATTAAAATAATAAAAATTTAAGTTTATCATCTTAATTATACAAACAACTTTCCCGTACTTTTGAAAATCATGCAATAAACACACCTGAAAGCCATAGCACCCCTGAAATTCGGTATTTTTAAAAGAAAACAAGAAAATAAGGATTTATAATTTAAAATATTTATTGGTCAAACTTTAGGGCTTGAAAAATAAAGACAAAGGATTCAATTGCAAGAATTTTGAAAGTTCGAAGTAAATTTGCAATTTTCAGAAACTTGATTGGATCATTTAAAGGGTTAGTTTGCTTTGAATAATGTGATTATGAATAATATATAAATAAATGGATATGTTTTAAATCTATCAAGACAAAGCAATATAATTTCACGTTTGGTTGGTCAGATTAACTAAAAAGTAAATTAAAACAAAACATATGATTTTATGATTATAACCTTTTATTATTTATTTTAATATATCTTTTTACATACTAATCAAGGATAATTTAATCTTTTTAAATCTTATCCAACCCAAGGAAAATGTATTAAGCCTCTCCTCTCTTGATCCATATTCCAATTTAATATAGAACAAATGGCTTATCATGTGCCCTATATCAAAACAAACAAACAATAAATTAAGAGTGTTTATGTATCTATCAAGCAAAATTAATTGAAGCAAACAAGCCCTAACAGTCTTGGGGGTTTGAATGGAGTGATTTCTTGGTCAAAGGGGCCAAAATAAGGCACTAACTAAGTTTAGGGTTGAAGTGAAAATTTTGGAAAACTTGGTGGACTTGATTGCAAGATGGGAGAAAGATTTGGGGTTGAAAATGCAATTTCCAAAAGAATACATTTTAAATAGTTGGTCAACTCTCCATTCTTCATTTTCTTTTCCACCATGCACCAATTCTCTCCCTCCCACCTATGACGAAAGCTCCTCAAATTATATACCATTCTCTTCCTCTATTCAAGTAGAACACAATGCTATAAGTTTTTCATTGAACCAACCAATGTAGGGACAAAAAAATTGGGCTGGAAATTTCAGCATGGTGGGGCTTGGTGGGTCTCCCATCTTTGGCGATGAAGTTCAAGTATTGGTACTGGGTTTTGTAGCTCTTAACTCAAGGATCACACTAATGATTTCAGATTCTCAAATGGACCACCGTGGACGGAGGAATTAAGGAAAACCACATGGCGGCCTTGGCAGATGGATGGCAGTTTTTTGGCCAATTGACAGTCAATTCAGTGGTGAAACAAGAAATTAATTGGGAGTTTGAATTGTGGAGCTAAAATACACATTTTGGTAGTGGTGATGAGCATTTTTGGTGGTGGCACAAGGATATTTTTTCCATCTCGTTGCGGTGATCACATGCATGCAAGCTGATCATGATTCTAGGGCTTTGATAGGAAGACATTAGGTAAAAATGGAAATTTGAGTTTAATTGTATTCATACACAAAATTGATTGGAAAAAAATTAAGACATGCATAAGTACATAAGTTAATAAGCCTAGATTTTTGTCATATCACATAATAATTTGATTTATTAGGTTAATTAGGTGGAGAAACCCACATTTTATGAATATGGAACTTAAGCGGCAATAATTGGGTTAATTGAGATGATACAGAACCAAGATTTGGTCATGCACATACGATTATATAACTGAGTGGACTCAAATTTGTGTTATTATAAGATAACTATGGATTAAAGGAGCTAATCGGTAGAGAAAACCCTAATTTTAAGGATTTGAGACCTAAGTGGCAACAATTGGATTATTGAGAATAATTAAATTGCTATTAATGATCTAGCGTATTGTTGAAAGATTACTTTGTAGTTAAGGACCTAATTACATTCCTTTAACGAGATCGACGCTATTAGCATGTCTTTATCGAGGTTATCAATTTAGTTGATTAAGTATTGATTCTAGCTTGTTGTTTGTATAATTGGGATTATTAGGATTGAATATGGATCTTGACTATGGACCCATTCTTTTAGATTAGGTGACACAAAAGTGGGTATTGCAGTCTAATAAGCTGTGACTGTATTTTCTATGACTACGAAGGTGAGGTTCCACTGCTGTGGTATTTGACTTGATTATAGCCATTTGATATTTGTTAGACCCTTATGAGGGTCTACCAATCTAGCACTTTCTCATACTTTTGCTATTGCGATAAACCCTTGTGAGGGTTAACTGTGCTTGTACCATCTTGCTCATGTTTGTTGAAATCTGCAATTGCTTGAGTTCTCGCTCATTATTTATTAATTAACTTGTACACCCCTATAAAGGTTATTACTGGTTCTTGTTATTAAAACCATACTTGCTTGTGATCATTTTCCATTAGTTAATTAACATGTCTACCCTTGTGAAGGTTATTACTTATTTTGGTTATGAAGTTTAGAACTTTTATTATATCATTTGATTTTTGTCTCTTATACCTTACACCTTGTCAGTTAACCCTGCATTATTTGTTGAATTATTTTGTAACCTGAAATGGCTTTGGAAGCAAGTATATTATGTATACTAATTGTTCCAGACATGTACCTTGTTTTATTCTTGATTCTTCGAAATGTTTTGTTTAGTTAATACTATAAAATATATACCGGGTAGAGCAAAGGGCCACACTAGTTGACAGAGCATGTCCAATGGAGGCCCTTCTTGAGTTTGTCCCCATTAGCACCTTTAGATTTTAGTACTAGATGTCTTCTAGACTTTACTTTGTTCTACTCGTGTTTATTGCTTTAAAAGCTAAATTCTTATCTATTGGCATTATATCATACTATCCTATGGAAAGACATAGGCAGATACCAACCTATGGGAAGACATAGGTGGTTACCAACCTATGGGACACCATGGGCGGGTATCATCTGAATGGACACCACGGGGGGATTTGGGCCGAAGGACTAAGTCTGAAAGGTGGCCTGGTGAAATGGACTAATGGATTCAAGTCTTATGTCTAGTACCTACCTACGATCCTAGCTTATAGGGTAGCTGGAGGTAGCAAACTATGAGTGACAGGATCTGACATGCAGTCAACCATGCCATACAACACGTTATTACATGTCGAGTTGTGTCCTTGAGTAATGGAGCGATAAGAAAATTTTGTTTATATTGTATCGGTGCCCAGTACTAGAAATTATGATTTGATCTAGGAGCAATAATGTCTGAATGACTAACAGTCTATTGAAATTAAATCATGCGTGCTATGTATCTTATTGACTCGTATTAAAAATATTTTCTTGCTACCAAAATGTTCATTAATTATTTTATCTCACTAATTTCCTTTCAAATCTATCATTTTCTTTTTGTTCACTAAGTTTTTTAGACTTACCCTTCTTGTATTCTTTATTTTTTTTCTAGACAGCTTAAAGTGAGGAGTAAAGGCTCATGCTTTAGTTGGAAGTTTATTTTGTAATTAATTGCGTGTGTGAATGTATATCTGAAATCATTTGAATGTTAAGTTTAGATCTCGAGATGATGTTGTGATATGTCAAGATTGACAATGATAACCTAAAGGATGTATATATTTTGTTGAGTGTTAAGAAATGAACCATGGGATGTGTTTAGTGTTTCGTCAAGGTTTGTTTAAGTTGAAGCCTGCTATAGTCTCTGATAAGTTCTGAAAAATTTACTTATGTACCTATTACCTTTTTTGTAGTTCAATATTAAGATTGATATTGGTGGCACCTCTACTTAGCTGCTGTCCTAAGAGAGGGTGCTATAGAGGTGGTGTTAGAGCCTAGGTTGTCAATGACCTAGGTGTTGAATATCGTTAGGATTTCATAGCTAACCTTCTATTTAGGTTAGTTAAGATTTGAACTCTGATTATTTGATGTATATTGAAAGGTTTTATAAGACCCAATGGAAATGGGAATGAATTTAAAAAGTATAGTGTTAATGAAATAGATTTTGTGACTTTTGCATTACGGGATAGCTAACCATCATAGGGAAGGATTAAGGAGTTCCTAGAGGAAAGGATTGAGGTTTAGAACAAGAGAATGTGAGCTTGCTAAGGATGTATCAAACACTCAAGTATAGGTTATGTGAACAACCTAAGTTACCAATGTAAAGTTAGGCAGAGTCAACCTATTTGAGATCAATATTAGGTTCTAAGGGCTACCTTATGGAGAAGCTTATGGAAGATATTGAATGAGAAAGAGAATATGTTAGGATAAAAAAGGCTCAAGTACAAGGACTTCGTGCCATACGAGTCTAGATGAGGGAGATTTTAGAGAAAAACTCCAATGACAAGTAAGGATCATTCTGAGAATATACGTACTACCAGAAGGTGATTACCTTGAGGTGAATGAATTCTTACCAATTGCTTATGGAAGCAAATTTGGTTATGTGGGTATGTAGGAAAAGATTATTGCAAGTAATGATACTTGTAAGAAATGTGTGATTATTAGGATTGAGTGACAGTTTGGCTTATGTAAGAAATCAGAATTTGACAATATGTCTGAAGGTAAAGGGTGACATTATGGAAAGCTAAATATGATAGATAGAATGTTGTTAAGAAAAAGAGTATTTGATGTGCATATACAACAACGGCACGGATGGTATAATTATGTTGACAAGAGATATGAAGATAGAAAATTGAGACCATACATTATAGAAATTAAGAAATAATTTATGACGAGAGGATACATTTCTATGACAACTAGTGTATGATCCATTGATCTAAAAATGTCAAGCTTAGGGCTCTTTGAATTTTGAAAAGGTGAAATTTGAAGAAATAACTCACGTTTAGACGTACTTTGTGAGATTTTAGAACTTTAAGTTGAAGATTCTCCTAAACAAAGTTGCATTTGATGATTTATAAGGTTATACAGATAGGTTAATATTAGGTAAATTTGATGGTGTGACTCAAATGATATAGTTATCGGGAGATTGACAATGATGAGGATGGTCCCAGCTCTGGATGGATGGTGATTTCTAGCAATGGACAGATGATAATGAGGATGCTAAGTTTAATATCAACGATGAGGAAAAATAGAGTTAGATGATGTAATGGTTGTCAACACATTGTACATAAGTGTATGGGTAGTAGTCGCTTAGTAATAGCTTTTAACTATTGAATCTGTAGCATTAGTTGATATTTCTTTTCCCCTCTTTATGCCTTATCATTTTATGTATGATCAAGCGTATAATTAGCATTGATATTTTGCAAATTTTGAACTTGTGCACACACTGACGTAATTTTGTTGATGCTAACCTAACATATTAGCGAATTTTATCTTTTAGAAATTTGTTAGCAGATTTCTTTTTTTTCTATGATAAGTTATTAAAAATTTATTAAACTTACTTTTATCCTCTTATTTTTAAAAATTCAAGAAATTATGTGTATATATTTTAAATAAGGTGCAATTGATGGTGCTTGCACTAGAAACATTCCATGGAAAAAATTGAAGGTGATATTAGGTCTTAGTTCTCCCCCGCTGGTAGATTTGAGGATAGAAAGATTTATGGTATAAACTTAATGCTATGGAAGGACGTATCTTATAACCTTATTAATGAGAAAATAAGGTTAGTAATCTTAAGAATACAACAGGAACCATAAAAAGGATAGCCATGAGGAATCTCTAGAGTTTCATCCCTCTTCAATCACCAAAAGGATCAAATAAGTAAAATGTAAAGGTTTGGACTAAGGATTAACATTTGGAGTATCAGGTAACTAGATGACTAAAAGAAATAAGTATCTACTTATTTTTCTTAGGAGGCATCTTGCATCATCCATAAGAATCAGTAGAACAGTAGTAAGAGCTTGACAAAACCCATCAAGTTGAGAATTTGAGATATCTTTTCTTTATAAGATATATAACCTAATGCATGTGTTTGGGGTGATTAGAATTGAAGTTAAGGAAAGGATACTACTAAATTAGAAACTCAAGGAAAAGTTGGACCAATAATTGCCCTTTTACTTGCAATATAGACATTGTGAATTAAGATAATGTTTTGGGATTGATTATAAGGAACTTTATTGGGACCTTTAATTCTCTTAAAGAATTGAGAAACTAACCATATTATATATGTGCTTGGGCTATGATCTCATGAACATTAAGGAAACAATTCTATTAAAGTTATAGGTAATTAAGCATGACTAGAAAATATATCAAGGAATAGAAGTTATTGGGGTTCTCCTACCATTATTAATGGTGTATTCGGGTCTTTTCCGAATCAATAAATGCATTGGTGAGAACAATTAAGGAAATGCTTGGTACATATATGCTTGTAAAGGAAACTTGGTATGTGATAATGATGACACATGCTTTTGGGAACTTAAGTCATAGGATAAACTATTATGCTTATGTTC
>JACGDI010001960.1:102493-115973 GCA_014898725.1 Jacaranda copaia
TATAATAATATACATATTACACATATGCATTATATTATATATTACACATATTTCTAAAATTTTTCCAAAAAAAATAAAATGGAAGTTAATCTAGACCATTGATATCTTAAAGATATATAAAATCCAACTTCTTTATAAATGAGAGTATAATTATCTTGTTGTACACAAAAATTCACACCTAGTCACACACATCCATGCGTGAGTTACACCAACGCTTTTGTAGCACCCCCTCTTGGGACAACACTCAATTAGAGGTGCCACCAATTTGAATCTTATTCTTGAACCATAGACAAGCAATAGGCCCATAAGTAAATTTTTCAGAACTTATTAGAGACTATAACAGGCTTCAACTTAAACAGACCTTGACAAAACACTATACACATCCCATGGTTCATTCCTTAACACTCAACAAAACATATACTTACCTTTAGTTATCATTGTTAATCCTGACATATCACAACATCTCAAGATTCAAACTTAACATTCAAATGATTTCAGATATACATTCAAACAGTTCACTTGATCTATTACAAAATAAACTTCCAACTAAAGCATGAGCCTCTACTCCTCACTTAGACTTGTCTGGAAATAAATAAAGAATACAAAGAGGGTAAGTCCTAAGGACTTAGTGAGGGAAACGAAAATGATAGGTTTGAAAGGAAAATTTGTGAGATACAACAATCAATGAACATTTTGATAGAAAGCAAATATTTCCCATACGAGTCAAGAAGATACATAGCATGCGTGATTCAAGTTCAATAGACTATTGATCATTCCAAACTTATTGCTTTCTAGTATCGGGCACTGGCACAGCATAAACAAAATTTTCTTATCGCTCCACTGCTCGTGCACACGGCTCGGTATGCAATAACTTGTTGTATAGCATGGTTGATCGCCATGCCGGATCTCGTCACTTATAGTTTGCTACCTTCAATTACTTGTAATTCGGGATTGTATATGGGTACTAGTTGTAAGACTTGTATCCATCGGTCTGTTCTGCCCAACCGTCTTCTGGACCTAGTCCCAGGGCCCAAATCCCCCCATGGCATCCCTTTAGGTGATATCCGCCCTTAGTGTCTCATGGGTTAGTATGGTATAAGGCCAACAGATAAGAATTTAACCATTAAAGCAATAAACACAAGTATAACCAAGTAAAGTCTAGAAGAGGTCTAGTATTGAAATCTAGAGGTGCCAACGGAGACAGACTCAAGAGGGTCCCCCAATAGACATGCCCTATCAACTAGTGTGGCCTTTTTCTCATATTTTAGTAGGGTCCCCCAATGGACATGTACGTATTTTATAGTATTGACCAGCAAGATATTTCAAAGAATCAAGAATACATCAAGGTATATGTCTGGAACAATTAGTATACACAATATACTAGCCAGCAAGGTTATTTCGAGTTACAAAATAATTCAACTAGTAATATGGGGTCAATTGACAAGGTTGTAGGGTACAAGAGACAGAAATCAAATGATTTAATAAGAGTTCTAGACTTTAGAACCGAAATAAGTAATAACACTCACAAGGGTAGACATGTCAATTAACTAGTGGAAAATGATCACATACACGTGCGATTCTAATAACAAGAACAACTAATAACCATAATAGTGGTATATAAGTCAATTATCAAATAACGAGCGAGAATTCAAGTAATTACAGATTTCAACAAACACGAGCAAGATGGTACAAGCACATTTAATCCCCATAGAGGTTTATCGCAACAACAGAAGTATGAGAAAGTGCTAGATTGGCAGACCCTCATAAGGGTTCAACAAATATTGAATAGCTATAAATAAGTCAAATATCACAACAGTTGAACCTCACCTCCATAGTCTAAAAAAATACAGTCATAGCTAATTCGTCTATAGGACCTTCTTTTGCAACACCTAATCCAAAAGAATAGGTCCGTAGTTAAGATCCACATTCAATCCTAATAATCACAATTATACAAACAACAAACTAGAATCAATACTTAATCAGCTAAATTGATAGCCTTGATAATGACATGCTAATAGCACCAATCTCATTAAAGGAATGTAATTAGGTCATTAACTACAAAATAATCTTACAATAATGTGCCAGATCATTAATATTAGTCTAATTATTCTCAATAATCCAATTATTGCCACTTAGGTCTCAAATATTTAAAATTTGGGTTTTCTCTACCGATTAGCTCATTTAATCCATAGTTATCTTATGATAATAAAAATTTGAGTCCACTAAGTTATATAATTGTACATGCATGACCCAAATCTTGGTTCTGTATCATGTCAATTAACCCAATTTCGCTACTTAGATTCCATATGCATAAAACGAGGGTTTCTCAACCTAATTAACCTTATAAATCAAGATTATTACGTGATATGACAAAAATTTAGGTTTATTAATGTATATACTTATGCATATCTCAATTTTTTTTCGATCAATTTCATGTATTCTTTGTTTGTCCAATATATCGCAAGGATTGAAGGGCATATACATACACATGTATACAATTAAACTTAAATTTTCATTTTTACCCAATATCTTCCTATCAAAGCCTTGGAATCAAGATCAGCTTGTATGAACGTGATCACCATGACAAGATGAAAAAATTGCCCTAGCGCCGCTGTCGAAAAAGCTCACCACCGCTACTAAAAGGTGCGTTTCAACTCTACAATCCCTCCAATCAATTTCATATTCTACCACTGAATTGACCGAAAAACTCCGAGCCCGACACCAATGCTACCATGTGGTTTTTCTTTAATTCCTCCATCCCCTGTGGTCCATTTGAGAATTTGAAAGCATTGACATGATCTTTGAGCTAAAAGCTACAAAACCTAATACCAATACTTGAACTTCGATTGTTGGAGATGAGAGACCCGCCAAACCCCACCGTGCTGAAATTTCCAACCCATTTTTCGATTACTATGGTGGTTGATTCAGGGAGAAACTTATACCATTGTGTTCTACTGGAAAAGAGGAATCGAATGGTATATAATTTGAGGTATTTCTGTAGCTAAAGTAAGTCGTCGGTGGGAGGGTAGAGAATTGGTGCATGGTGGAGAAAAAAATGAAGAATGGAGAGTTGATCAACTATTTAAAATGTGATATTTTAGAAATTGCATTTTCAACCTTAAATCTTTCTCCTCGCTTGCAGTCAAGTCCACCAGGTTTTCCAAATTTTCCACTTCAACCCTAAATGTAGTTAGTACCCTATTTTGGCCCCTTTAACCAAGAAATCACTCTATGCAAACCCCCAAAACTTTTAAAATGATCCAACCAAGTTTTTAAAAATCGCAAATTCACCCTGAAACTTTCAAAATTCTTGCAATTAAGTCCTTATCTTTATTTTTCGAGCCTTAAAATCCGACCAATAAATATCTTAAATTCTAAATTCTTATTTTCTTATTTATTTTAAAAATATTAAATTTTGAGGGTGTTACAGACTCCTCTCTTTAAGAGAATATAGTCCTCAAATTCTCATCTGAGTGTTGTTTTGACTAGCAAAAAATAAGTAGATTCGGTTAGTCGATCTACCTTCTCTCTTCATTAAATTTTGCCATGATTTCTTCTTCAAGTCTTGATGCATATTCGTTCTTCTTAGATGCATCATATATCTTGACTTGGGTGCCTCATCAAGTAATCTTTCTTTTGGCACTCATATCTTTTTACGGAACATAAAAATACCTTGATTGTCGATATCGAACTCAAATATTTAGAACTTCTAACCTTTCCTTCTGTTTCAACATCCATTTATCTTGGGCTTGGGGTTTGTCATGTTTCATCTTGTAATTCAGACTGCACTTATCTCTGCAATCCTACATGTTGTATTAATTTATGCATAGCACCAGTTTTTAAGCTTTTTGATGCTTTCGTATTATAGTAAGTGAGCTATTTCAGCCTTTCGCCTCAAGGCATTAGCTACTACATTTGCCTTTTCTGGTAATATGTGATGGAATTATCACAGCCTTTTAGAATTTTCATCCATCATGCTACCTCATACTCAGATCCTCATTTTGGTCAAATGGTTAACCTTTTTGAGTTAATTTAGTCTACTTGTCAATTATTTTAGAAAAGTGCTGCACAAATCTTTGTTAATGGCCGATAAGACACAAAATATATGAACTTCTATCACATTTTTGGGTCTCTTCTAATTGACTATGCCTCTTTCTTAGAGGAATCAACCTTGATCTCATCTTGGGATATGACATGCCCAAGAAATGCTACTTTTTGTACTCAAAATTTTCACTTGCTAAATGTGCATACTGTCATATAATAGATCACAAAAATGGTTATAGCATCAACCAACTAGCACACCATAAGTTCACACTTACATGATATTTACATAAGGAGTAGTCAAGTTTGAACTTAGCATGCTAGCCTTTACAACAAAGCATATCTTCCCAAATAGTTAGCTACTGGTTTACAACAACTAAACATACTAGGTATAGTCGTGAACAACCTATTTGTTGCTTCTTAAGTTCTATCAGAGACATTTAGTTGCAAATATGTGGAATCAAACTCATTTTTATTGTTCAAAACTTATACAGAACTCTCAACCAGTTGTTTCCCTCTATCCTTGTAATATTTATACTTATACTTCACTTATTTCGCCAATCGCTGAATATATTAATTTCATTTCAAGCCCAATGTGTTTGTCAATCTTAAGTTGACCCAAAGCATATTTACTAGTGCATGCACAACCAGCAAGAATTTCTCTTTTTCAACTTTTCAATAATATCTCTATTTCATTTAAGAAATCACCATTTCAATAATCTTGAACATAAGCACAATAGTTTATCCTGTGACTTAAGTTCCCAAAAGCATGCATGATCATTCTCATATACCAACTTTCCTTTACAAGCATATATGCATCGAGCATTTCCTTAATTATTCTCACTAATGCATTTATTGATTTGGAAAATACCCGAATACACCTTTCATAATAATAGGAGAACCCTAATAACCTTTATACCTTGATATATTTTCTAGTCGCGCTTAATTGTCTATTACCTTAATGGAATTATTTCTTGAATGTTTATGAGATCATAGCCTAACCACATATATAATATGGCAAGTTTCTCAATCCTGTAAGAGAATTAAAGGTACCAATCAAGATCCTTATAATCAATCCTAAAATATTATCTTAATTCACAATGTTTATATAACAAGTAAAAGGGCAATTATTGGTCTACCTTTTCCTTGAGTTTCCTATTCAGTAGTATCCTTTCCTTAACTTTGATTCTAATCACCCCAAACACATGCATTAGGTTATATATCTTATAAAGAAAAGACATCTCAACTTCTCAACTTGATGGGTTTTGTCAAGCCTTTACTACTGTTCTATTGATTCTTATTGATGATGCAAGTTGCCTCTTAAGAAGCATATACTTATTTCTTTTAGTCATCAGGCTGCTTGATACTCCAAAGGTTAGTCCTTAGTCCAAACTTTTATGTTTTACTTATTTGATCGCATAACCTATACTTGAGTGTCTGATACAATCTTAGCAAGCTCACATTCTCTTGGTCTAAACTTCAATCCTTTCCTCTAGGAACTCCTTAATCCTTTCTTATGATGGTTAGCCATCCCGCAATGCAGAAGTCATAAAATCTATTTCATCAAGGCTATACCTTTTAAATTCATTCCTATTTCCCTTGGGTCTTATAAAACCTTTCAATATATATCAAATACTCAGAGTTCGAATCCTAACTAACCTAAATAGAAGGTTAGCTATGAAATCCCAATAATATTCAACACCTAGGTTATCGACAACCTAGGCTCTGATACCACCTCTATAGCACCCCCTTTCGAGACAGCACATGAGTAGAGGTGCCACCAATTTCAATCTTAATCTTGAACCATAAACAAGTAATAGGCCCATAAGTAAATTTTTTAAAACTTATCAGAAACTGTAGCAGGCTTCAACTTAAACAAACTTTGATGAAACACTAAACACATCCCATGGTTCATTCCTTAACACTTAACTACACATATGCATACCTTTACGTTATTATTGCCAATCTTGACATACCACAACATCTTAAGATCCAAGCTTAACATTCAAATGATTTTAGATATACATCCAAAAACTTGATTAATTACAAAATAAACTTCCAACTAAAGTATGAGCCTTTACTCCTTACTTAGACTTGTCTAAAAAAAATACAAGAAGGGTAAGTCCTAATGACTTAGTAAGGGAAAAGACAATGACAGGTTTGAAAGGAAAATTAGTGTGATACAACAATCAATGAACATTTCGGTAGCAAGAAAATATTTTCAATATGAGTCAACAAGATACATAGCATGCATGATTCAAGTTCAATAGATTGTTAGTCATTCAGACCATATTGCTCATAGGCCAAATCTTAATTTCTAGTACTGGGCACCGGTACAGTATAAATAAAATTTCCTCATCACTCCATTGCTTGAGCACACAACTCAACGTGTAATAACTTGTTGTATGTCATGGTTGATTGTATGTCGAATCCCGTCACTTATAGTTTGCTACCTCCAGCTACCTATAAGTCAAGATCATAGATAGGTACTAGACGTAAGACTTGTATCCATTGGACCATTTCACCAGGCTATCTTTTAGACCTAGTCTTGCGGCCCAAATCCCACTGTGGAGTCCCTCTAAGTGATGTCCGCCCATGGCATCCCATGGGTTAGTAATTGCCAATGTCTTCTCATGGGTTGGTATTTGCCCATGTCTTCTCATGGGTTAGTATAATACAATGCCAACATAAAAGAATTTAACTTTTAAAGCAATAAACACGAGTATAACCAAGTAAAGTTTGGAAGAGGTCTAGTTCTGAAATTCAGTAGTGCTAACGGGGACAGACTCAAGAGGGGCCCCCACTGGACATGCCCTGTCAACTAGTGTTACCCTTTGCTCTACTCAACATATATTTTACAGTACTAATTGAACAAAATATTTCAAAGAATCAAGAATACAACAAGATACATATCTGGAATAATTAGTATATATAATATACTGGTTGGCAAGGCCATTTTGGATTACAAAATAATTCAAAAAATAATACGGGGTCAACTAACAAGGTTGTAAGGTACAAGAGACAAAAATCGAATGATATAATAAGAGTTCTAGACTTCAGAACCAAAATAAGTAATAACCTTCATAAGGGTAGCCATGTCAATTAACTGGTGGAAAACGATCACAATAAGTATGATTCCAATAACAAAAGCAAGTAATAACCCTTACAGTGGAGTACGAGTTAATTAACAAATAATGAGTGAGAGCTCAAGCAATTGGAGACTTCAACAAAACTAGCAAATATGGTACAAGCACATTTAACCCTCACAAGGGTTTATCACAACAATAGAGGTATGAGAAAGTGCCAGATTGGTAGACCTTTATAGGGGTTCAACAAATATCAAATATCTATAATCATGTCAAATACCACAACGATGGAACCTTATCTCCATTATTTCAGAAAATACAGTCACAGCTTATTAGTTTGCGGGACCCACTTTTGTGTCACCTATTCCAAAAGAATCGGTCCACAATCAAGATCCATATTCAATCCTAATAATCACAATTATACAAACAACAACTTAGAATTTATACTTAATTGGCTAAATTGACAGCCTCGATATTGACATGCTAATAGCACCGATCTCGTTAAAGGAATGTAATTAGGTCCTTAGCTATAAAATAATCTTGCAATAATGAGCCAGATCATTAATAACAGTCTAATTATTCTCAATAATCCAATTGTTTCCACTTAGGTCTCAAATCCTTAAAATTAGGGTTTTCTCTACCGATTAGCTCCTTTAATCCATAGTTATCTTATAATAATACAAATTCGAGTCCACTCAATTATATAACCATACATGCATGACCCAAATCTTTGTTCTGTATCATCTCCATTAACCCAATTATCGCAGCTAAGTCTCCATATTCATAAAATATGGGTTTCTCCAACTAATTAACCTAATAAATCAAGATTATTACGCGATATGACAAAAATTTGGGTTTATTAACCTATGTAATTATGCATGTCTCAATTTTTTTTCCTATCAATTTTGTGTATTCTTCATTTGTACAGTATATCACAAGGTTTGGAGGTCATATACATACACATGATGCATACAATTAAACTCAAATTTCCACTTTTAGCTAACATCTTCCTATCAAAGCCCTGGAATCATGATCAGCTTGCAAGCATGTGATCATCACAATGAGATGGAAAAACTATCCTCGTGCCGCCATCGAAAAAGCTCACCTCTACTGCCAAAATGTGCATTTCAGCTCCATAATTCCAACTCCTAAATTAATTTCTTATTTTGCCATCGAAATGAAAATCAATTAGCCAAAAAACTACCAACTTGCTGCCAAAGCTACCGTGTGGTTTTCCTTAATTCCACCATCCACGGTGGTCCATTTGAGAATCTGAAAGCATTGGCGTGATCCTTGAGCTAAGAGCTACAAAACCTAGTACCCATACTTGAACTTCATCGCCAGAGATGGGAGACCTACCAAGTCCTACCATGCTGAAATTTCCAGCCCATTTTTTGGTCACTACATTGGTTGGTTCAAGGAGAAACTTATACCATCGTGTTCTACTTGAAAAGACAAAGAGAATGGTATATAATTTGAGGTGTTTTCGTCGTAGCTGGGAAGGAGAGAATTGGTGCATGGTGGAGAAGAAAATGAAGAATAGAGAGTTGACCAACTATTTAAAATGTATTCTTCTAGAAATTGCATTTTCAACCACAAATTTTTCTCCCATCTTGCAATCAAGTCCACCACATTTTCCAAAATTTTCACTTTGACCCTAAACTTAGTTAGTGCCCTATTTTGGACCCTTTGACCAGGAAATCACTCATTGCAAACCCCAAGACTTTTAGGGCTTGTTTACTTCAATTGATTTTGCTTGATAGATACATAAGCACTCTTAATTTATTGTTTGTTTGCCTTGATATAGGGCCCATAATAAGTTATTGGTCATATATTAAGTTGGAATATGGATCAAAAGGGGAGAGGCTAGATACATTTTTTTTTTGATTGGATAAAATTCAAAAAGATCAAATTACCCTTGATTAGTATATAAAAAGATATTAAAATAAATAATAAAAGGTTATAATAAAAAAATCATATGCTTTGTTTTAATTTACTTTTCAGTTAATTTTATCAACCAAACGTGAAATTATATTGTTTGGTGTTGATAGATTTAAAATATAATCATTTGTTTATATATTATTCACAATCACATTATTCAAAGCAAACTAGCCGTTAAAATTATCCAATCAAGTTTCTGAAAATTGCAAATTTAGTCCGAAACTTTCAAAATTCTTGCAATTAAGTCCTTTGTCCATATTTTGTGAGCCCTAAAATTCGACCAATAAATATTTTAAATTCTAAATCCTTATTTTCTTGTTTATTTTAAAAATATTGAATTTCAGGGGTGCTACAGCTTTTGGGGGTGTTTATCGCATGATTTTAAAAATTATGGGAAAGTTGTTTGTATAATTAAGATGATAAACTTAAATTTATTTATTTATTTTTTATTTTATTATATTTGAGTTAATAAATAAAATGTACTTATATTAAATTGGACTATTTTAGATATATTTACGATTTTTATATTTCTATCTAATTTTGAATTATATAGTTAAGAGGATAGACTTAAATTTTTATAGTTTAATTTTTACTTTAGTTTTAATTTAATAAATAAATTCAAAAAAATTTAATTATTTTTAGATATATATTATTTTAATATTATTAAATATATAATTAATAATTATTAAAATTATTTGGCTTTAAGTGATAAATTATATTTTTAAAAAAATTTAGATGATAAATTTGTATCAAATAAAATCTGGTAAATTTGAAGGATGTTTGATATTTTAAATTTTGATGTGTAAATTAGAATTCAATTGCAATTAATTTGATGATTTGGCATGTGAGGCATATGTGTGTATGTACATACATATGTATATATGTATAAGTATATAAATTACTTTTCAAGATTTATCTATTTTTTGGTTTTTTGTGCATTTGTTTTCTTTTTTGTCCAAGTGTAATAAATGTGTTTATGTGGCAGGTTTAGTTGCCACATCATATGCCATGTAGGAGAGAGGAGAATGGTTGGACTGACATGGCACCGCATGGCACAAAATCAACTGCCACATAGGCATAACCCAGTGACAAATGTAATTCGAGCCAAATTTGTCCTCAAATTGCCAAATTTTTAATGATAGTGTATCAATTTTATGACTTGAAAAATTAAAGTCCTACTTTACTAGTATGGTTAAGTTACATGACCAATTTTGCATTTTTCCCTAGTTTATAATTTGAAAAGGGATTGATAAAATGGCGGCTGAAATATATTACAATGTTTTCCATTGATCATGTATGTAATACAATTTTGGAATTTAATTTGCTCTCACAAATGCCAGTAGCTATTCTTCCAATGCTAGCTTGAGCATAGGACTCATCTAGTCCCATACGAAAATTGAGAACATATTCTATTTGATAATGTGCCAAGAGCCTTCACACCATCATAGGAGCAAAGTCGACATGAACATATTCTATTTGATAAAGATGGATTTAAGACAAATTAGAGACAAATTTAAAGAGATATTTATTGATGGAATTGAGACAAAAGTTCTGGATAGTTTTAAGACAGGATAGAAATATATTTCAATCCCAACTATTGATTTCCTAGGTACATTCTTAAGTTGCATAAAACTCAACTACATATATTCTTTTTGACTTTAAGCTCTAGGTCTTAATTATTATAGCTAATCATTATTTGATTATAACAATATAATGATGTATATCAATATATTATTTTTTACTTTGACCATTGTAATATTTGGTTTGCAAATAATTATATAATGATATTCTAAAACAGGTGAGGAAAGCAAACAAAAAAGTACAAGAGGACCTACTTTAATGCCACATATTTGGGGTTTACTTCTCAGAAAAAAGCTTCAAATTGAATGCAATGAACATGGCCAAGTAGTTCATAATTATCGTTCAGAGTATGCTAATTTTTTAGGTGTACTAGCCAGGATGGGAACTTATTGTCCAATTGATATTTTTAACTGACGAAAGTGCCACAATCTAACAAAAATGAGTTGCTAGGCATAGTAAAGGTAACTTACTGCACAATTTTTAAACATTCATTTATTTAAATTTTCAGTTATTAATCTTCATAATTACATTCAAATGCTAACATTTCAAAAGTAGCCAAAGTTTACATGTCCTCTTGGGATTGATGAGGATATCTTGGAAACAATTAGAACTAATAGGAGAAACTAGAAGAAAGACCTAAAAGAAAAATACTTTGACCCTAACTTGCCACTGGAAGATATAATAAACATACCAGAGACTAGGGTCATTCAAGAGCAGTATAAAGGACTTGTCATGTTCTAGTTATCTAAAAATGGAAAAGTAAAGTATAACATAATATTTTTCACATATTAATAGTAATTTTTTTTGAATTAATAGAATTTTTATATTTTTTAGAAAGCAAGCATGAGGGGAAAGGAAAGTAGAAAGAAAAAGGCATTAAGTCACACTACAGGAAGAAAGTCTTTTGCCCAAGTTCGAGCAGATGAGGTAAGGATTATAACTATATTTTAGAGAAACATAGAGTATGTTAGTTAACTCTTAAACTCTATAAATATTAATAAATTTTGAATTAGGATAAAAAAGGGGGCATTGCATTTCTTGAGTAGATACATTTAGCTTATGCTATCCAGTGGATAAAGGGAGAGATCCTGGACAACTAAGGGTAAGAGCTATGAAATATAAACTTGATCTTTAGTATTAAAGTTGAGTGGAACACAATTATTTTGCCTTTTACTTTATAGGATCGGATGCAGGCACTTACGAATGAACTTGGAGAATTAGAAGATGATGTTTCCTGAGATGATATTTATGCTAGAGTTATTGGTCCAGAAAAGCCTAGATGAGTACGGATGCTTGGTCAACAAGTAACACAACAAGATGTATTTGAGGAGATGCCTTCTCGTAAAACTTGTTTTCGGATAATTCAATCACTTCAAGAAGGGTTAGATAAACTTGAGCAGAACAGAAATGAAGGTAGTGTGCCTAGTAGCCCGTTATCCTCTTCCTATGAAGACAGGAACTCAGCTCTAATTTCAACTAATAACCTTCAACCTCTTCAAGTAAGTAACAAATTTAAAAATTGAGTTAGTTCAAATATAAAGTTTATAGTAGCTACTTAAAATATAATCATTTCTATAATTCTCATACAAAATTTTTTCTATAAATAATGTTTATTTGTATAGTTATAATGGATTACTTGTAAATTTAATTTTAGGTTAACTGTTCAGTTTCACTTTTGAACATCATGGATCAAAATGAAATTGTGGCCAAAGGATACTTAAAAAGCATGGACCCTAACACAGAGGTTGGTGGACAAGTGTTGAGAAAAAATTATTATGAAGTTTGCATAAATGTGGTAGTGAAGGGAGATGAGGGTTTAGTGAGACCTCACATGCACTTTAACACTATTGTAGATGCTCAAGGTCTATCTGTTGTTCCGCGAATACCATTGGAAAGTTTTCTCAAATATGAATGTTTTTTATTTGAAACCCCAAGAGAGTTCTATTTTATTTTTTTTGTGTCATTTTACTTTTGGCTCTACCTAGAACAAGTAGTAAGATATGAATGTATGCATTTCTCTTCTTATGGAATTCTAATTGTTAGTTATGTTATTTGAGTATTCTTTTGTCTTAGTATTGCTTTGATAAGTACATGGTTAGATGGGCCATCTTGATGTTATTCATATATTCAACATTTGTTTATACTTAACTTACTTTCAAGGTTTTTATGTTAAGAAATGGTGACATGGTGTTTATGACATTGCGATGATAATAATGAAGTTGAGATACTTAAATTTGTTACTCTTTCAATTACTATATATGATTATATTTCATGTATAATGAGTTTGTTTTCATGGAACTTTTGAATTGTATAGTTGGCAAAGATATAATAACTATCAATCTTATTTTCGATATATTTCTTATTGTAGATTGTGCAACTTGTGTATATTAGTGATAACTTGATATTCAATTCAATTTTTTGGGAAATATGAATATACTTGTGTGTATGGCCCTTGGAAATAAGAGAGAGAAAGCTGGAACATATTAAATTGTCTTAAATTTTGTTTTTTTTGTTTAGATAGTTCTTTTTGCAACATGCTTAACTTGTATTTTTTTGCTTTGCATATAGTTGGTTTGAGATAGTACTGATAAATATGATGAAGTTGGATTTTCCAAATAAATGAGGGCATCAAAAGTTTTATTTGAATGATCCACTTCAACTGTTAGATTATTTTGTCTAGTATATAGGGTCATTAAGTAAGATGTTGAATCGATTACATTTTGGTTGTTTTTTCAAGTAACTTCTTTTGGATAGTTTGTATTTGGATGAAATAAATATGTTGGACATTAGATGGATTCTTTAGATTAATATGGTTTGAATGAAAAATATAA
>JACGDI010001960.1:141416-152080 GCA_014898725.1 Jacaranda copaia
CAAAACCTTGATTAATTTTATCAAAATCTATAGAGAAACCCTTCAATTTCTCCTTTGAACACCTAATGCCACCAAACTCCACTGCTACAATTTTTCTTTAATTTCGCCATACACAGTAGTTCATTTGAGAAGGAAAAGCTTTTGGCATGATCCTTGAGCTGAGCCCATCAAAACAGTACTTAGGTCTACAATAAAAAGTCATCAAAGTGGTTCGCTATCTCTACCATGGTCAACTTTCAATCCTTTGCTTTTCTCTATCTATTGATGTTGGTGTGTGCATGTGGTACTAATATGCTCACCATGAGAAGACAAAGAGGTTGATATGGTTGTTTTGGGGTCTTGCCAGTGGCCGGTGAAAGATCATCAATGAAAGGGGAGAGTAGTGTTTATGGTGAAGGAGAAGGAAAAATGGGGTTGAAATGCAATTTTCCCTTATTTATATTAAACATTTCCTAATTACAATCTGGCCCCCAAACTTGGCTAGCCTTGAATCAAGCCCCCCTTCTCAACAAAAAGAAAAAAAGGATATATAACATAGCTTCTTTTAACCTAAAATATTAGCCATGCAACCCTAAAGTTTCCAAGTTAGGTTCAATCCAATTTCCTCAAATTGTAAATTATTGCCAAAACTTCTCATTTTCTTGTAATCAAATCTTTTTTATTTATTTTTTGAGCTTTAAAATCCGACCAATAATGTCTTAATTTTTAAATCCTTATCTTTTGAAATACAAAATTTTAGTGTGTTACACTAGATGTGCCTTTTTTGTCATCTACTGATCCAACCTAATTGCTATTAGTATATCCAATGAGCATTGAGTCTTTTGTAGGCTTATACCACAACCTTGCATTTTGAATTTCTTTAGTATCTTCTTAGTGCATTTCTTTTGTGATATATACATACATTCATTTTCTTGTGGAACTTTGATGCCCATGAAACAGTGCATCAATCCAAGGTTACTCATTTCAAAGGTCTTCATCATATCTTTCTTAAATTCTTGAATTTTAATTCCATTATTTCCTGTGAATATAAGATCATCAACATATAAGGAGATAATAAGTATATCATTCTCACCTTGGTTCTTGATATAGAGAGTGGGCTCACTTTAGCTCCTCTAAAATCCTTCACCTATAAAATAATTATCAATTTTGTTTCACCAATAAAATAATTATCAATTCAGTTGTACCAAGCTTTTGGTGCTTGCTTGAGGTTGTATAGTCTTTTCTTTGACTTAAGAATTTTGTCTTCATGAAGGGAATTTGTGGCTGTTCCACATGTATTTCTTCTTCAAGAATCCATTTAGGAATGCAGATTTTATGCAGAGTTGATATTTTTTCCAAACGGGTGACTGGAGCAAAAGTTGCATTGTAATCAATGCCAGGTAGTTGCAAGCAACCTTTAGCCAGCAAACATGCTTTATATTTTTGCATAGATCTATCATGATTCAGCTTTTCCTTGAAGACCCATATACTTAAATTACCTCTTTGTTAGAGGGTTGTTCAACTAGTTACCATGTTCGATTTTTTTGATCATATGGATCTTCTCTTGCATTGCTTTTCTCCAAACCGCGTGCTTGGATGCTTTTTCAAAAGTTTCTGGTTTTGATGTTGTAAAGTTGCGTATTCATATATCTCACAAAGTGGTCTAGTTTTTCTGGGATATCTCTCTAAAGATGTTGCCGCATCATTTTCGTTTCCAAGAGATACGGTGGATGAATTAGACCCTGTAGTTGTTGTTGGTGAACAAGGTGGAGACTTTCTATCTCATTTTGTCTCTCCATTATTATCTTTTGTTCATCTTTTTACCCTGGTAATGGCATCTCTTTGAATATCTTCTTTTTCCTAATTCCAAGAGACATTTTCATCAAACTACACATGTCCGTTGATAAAAGTTTTTTAATTTTTAGGTTGAAGATTCAGTATCCTTAGATTGGGAATTGCATCTAAGAAAGATTCTTTTCTTGGTCTACTCTTTATGCTTGTGCCTTTGTTTTGTTGGAATATAAATATAACAAACGCATCCAAATAACTAAAGGTGTCGAGCTAGTGGTTTTTTTTCACACCAAGCTTTGGTTAGCATTTTGTCTTTAACTACTTTGGTTGGACACCTATTAAGTAGATAGGTTATAGCATATACTACCTTTACCCAAAATGTTTTTGGCATACCATTTTCTTCTAGTATAGTTCTAGCTATTTCCATCATAGTTCTATTTTTTATTTAAGATACTCTATTTTGTTCTAGAGTGTAACCAATAGTGAGTTGATGATAAGCCCCTTCTTCTTCACAAAAGTTATGAAACTGTCTAAAGTTACTTTCTTTCCCTATGTCACTTCTTAGGATTTTTATTTTATGGCCACTTTGTTTCTGAATAAAGTTTTTAAATTTCTTAAATATAATAAATACTTTTGACTTTCATGCATAAAATAGACCCAAGCCATTCTAGAGTAATCATCAATAAAGAGAATAAAATACTTGTGTCCTCTGCAGAATAGTATCCTTATAAGTCCACAAACATCAGTATGTATGAGCTCTAATACTGCTTTTGCTTGCCAAGATTTCTCGGAGGAAAAGGACTTATGATGTTGTTTTCCTTGTAAACAACTTCACATATCTCTTTTTTTCCTTGAATTTTGAACAAATCTTTCATCATGTTGTGTTGATAAAGAAATTTTATTCCTTGAAGATTAAAGTGTCCCAACTTTCGATGCCAAAGCCATGATTCATCTTCCTAAACCTTCATGGTTTTATCTTTTAGATAATCCCATAAGATGGGAAAACTCTTTTGATTTTGCATTTTGGTTTCAACAATGACTGTTGTTTTTTTTTTTTTTTTACAGTCAAATATGGTACATGAAACTCCTTCAAAGTGTAGAGCATAACCTCTTTCCATCATCTAGCCAACACTTGGTAAATTTGTCTCCAAACTAGGAACAAATAATACATCAATGATTAATTTAGTACCATGATTTGTGTTGATTGCTACACTGCCTTTTCCTTTAGCATTGACAAATGTGCTATTACCAAGCATGATTTGTGATTTTCTAGTTGTATCTATTTCAATAAATATTTTCTCGTTGCAAGTCATATGGTTACTACAACCACTATGAAGGAACCAAATATATTTCATTGGTTTTGAAGCATATTGACTTACGTAAAATAAGTGATTCATTTTTCTTCAAAAGTAATTAGCATGACATTTCTCTTTGGACTGATAATCCTTCCCTTAATGTTCAAATCTCTTAAATTTTAGGCAATGAGTTTTTTGTGAAAGTAACAATCTTTCTCTAGATGATTAGTTCTTTTGCAATGTTGCCATGGCTGATATTTTCCCATTTTATTTTTCATAAAGTCTCTTCCATTTTCATCTTTTTTATTACTTTCCCCAATTCTAGAATTTTCTCCTAATTTTTAGATTTTTGACATTGGAATTTTAGTTTGGACAAAAGGCATTTTCCAATGAACTTTCTTCACACCTACTCAATCCTTTTTCATATACTTCAAGGGAACCCACCAATTATGTTAATGTTAGCGTGAAAAGATCTTTTGTTTCTTCAATAGTAGTTAATATCGGATTATATTTTTTAGTAAATACTAATTATTATATTTTCAATGACCTTTTTATTTGAAATATCTTCACCACACAATTGACTAGCCATCTTAGTCAGTCTAGTATAATATTTTTCTATGGTTTCTAATTTCTTCATTTTGATATTCTCAAAATCTTTTCGAAGAGTTTAGGTTTGATTGAACGTAAGTTGGGATTGCCTTCAAACTCCTCTTTCAATGTATTCCATGCTACTTTAAAATTTTTAGTACATTTGATTCTTGGACAAATTTTGATTTGCCAATGCCATTTGAATGTCATAAAGAGCTATATAATCTTTCTTGATTTGTTTCTTTAATGTTCTCTGATCAGTTTTTGCTGCAACATTTTCTAGGATAGTAATCCTAACTTCAACAATGTCCCATAAGTTTTGGGATAGAAAATACATCTTCATTTTAGTTGCCCAATAATCATAATTTTATCCATTGAAAATTGGTAGTGGAATACTATTGCTTGAAAAATGGTTGCCATAGCAACAACAATATTTTTTGCATGCCCAGCCTTTGAACGTATCGCTGCTCTAATACCACAATGTTGGACATGTTAGGAAATTAGAGTTAGAGAATTGGTTGGTTATATAGTAGAAGATAATGTTGTGGGGAAGAAAAAATGGTTGTCTTATATTTTCGTTTCAAGGAATCAAAATAGATTTGGTGAGCTGGGCTTATTTTGATAGCTAATAGTATAGGGATGAATCATGATGTGAATAGGAAAGCTAGATGTGATGTGACTCCCCACATAGGGTAATCTCGAGCAAAAATATCAAAATAATTAAACCTGAAGTCTGAACCTAAAACACTAGCAACAAACCATAAAATTTCTTTCAAATAACATTAAACCATGAGTAGAAAAATTTTATATCATCTATTACTTACAAAATATTAGTAATCATGTTAAGGATCCATTCTCAAATGAATAGCAAAATATATATAAAATCCTAAAGTATCCTTAACATCTCAAACATATCGTTGCATCTCTAAGGTTCACATGTAGCATTCTTATGGCCCATAAGTACATAAGCACACCTATTCTATTACAAAAGAAACATCTTTTCATGCTAGATCAGAGCTTTCATTCCTATTCAATCCTGTCTACAAAATTAAGGGGAACGGGGGTAAGTCCAATAACTTGGTGAGGGATATTATATTAAGTAGTAATAGGAATTTGTCCTGGAAAGAGAACATTTTAATAGATTTAAAACATACCAAGCAATACAAGTGCAGTTATGATTCAAGTAGGAATGATAGTAACTAACAAGAAGCTCTTATGCCTCATTGCTCCAAGAGGAGTTTAAAATTGAACAAGAATGAGTACAACGAGCAATCCTTTACAGTATGTTCATTCTAATAGAACAAGTAAGACATGCATATCAATTCACCTTATACCATTCAAACAAGTACTTCCAAGTGTCATAGCTTGACATACAATTGGTGTGCCCATACGGATTGTATGGTACACTGCAATGCCTAGGGAGAAATCCCTAGTGCACCGCCAATACCCAGTGGGAAATCCCAGCGTATCATGGATACCCAGGTGGACTGCAAGGTATGTCCCATGTATCCCAGCATTCCGTATAGGATTGACACTTAGCCTAAGTACTATCTCCATGCAAGTATGATAAGTTTGACAAGTACAACAAGTATGAGTCAAGCAAACAAATATGTTGACAAGGCAATAGACAAACAACAAGCAGGTACAATCAAGCCAATTGGCTAGATAATCGGATACAAACAATCAAGTGTGTTGACAAGGCATCTTATAACAGAATAGTAACAAGAACCAATCGAAACAAATACCAATCAAGACAAACAAGAGTTTTGGGCGCTAGAGCAAATAAGAACGACTCAATAGAATGATATAGGTACTAACCCACATAGGGGTATATAAATCAAGCAAACGATTACAATCAAGTGCACAATCAAGTAAGATTTCAAATAAATGAGCAAATACAATTCAAACAATTACGAAAAGGTACAATCAAGCAAGTTAACACTCATAGGGGTTATGCTACAAGAATAGAGAAAATTATCAAGGTCAAAATGGCAGACTCTCACCTCTTGTAGTTTTAGTCCCAAAACAACCAAAACTCGCAATCTATTGCTCAACACTACCTAGTTCATCGTCACCTAATCAAATAAAAATTCCATAGTCAATATTGAACTCGAATCCTTCAGCATTAATTCATCTCTAACCTGAGCTCATCGAATTTCAACATACAATTATAGCTGTACTTTTATTCCAACAACCTAAGCATGCTACTTTAATTTTAATACAGAACCTGACTCCGGCCTTTGGATATTCTTGTTGCTTGTAGATGAGCTAACCCAGCTTTTCGACTTAATGCATCAACTACTACATTAGCTTCACCAAGGTGGTAGGTGATGGAGAAATCATAGTCTTCCAGAAACTCTATCTATTGGCATTGCCTCATGTTTAGCTCTTTATGTGATTGCAAGTACTTAAGTCTCTTATGGTTAGTTTACACCTCAAAAATAGCACTATAGAGGTAATGCCTCTATTTTGACATTGCAAATATGACTGTAGCTAGCTGCTAGTTTCAATTTTCTAAAGGTATAGGCGATAACTTGCCCTTTTTGCATCAATACACAACCCCAACCTCTTATTGGAAACATTTGTGTACACTACAAAGCCCTCTAAGCCATCCAAAAGAGTTAGGACTGGAGCTATAGTTAGCTATTATTTTAACTCTTGAAAGCTCATTTTGCAATCACCATTCTAGTCAAAAGGTTGATCTTTCTAGATTAACTTAGTTAATTGACCGGCTATCTTAGAGAAATCCTAAATAAATCTTTGATAATAGTTAGCTAACCTCAAGAAACTTCTAACTTTTGTAACAGTCCCAGGGTGCTTCTAGTTGACTATTACTTCCACTCTGGAAGGATCAACTTCGATCCCATTTTGGGTGATGACATGTCCTAAAAAGGTTATTTGCTACATCCAAAATTCACACTTGCTAAATTTAGCATATAGCTGATGTTTTTTCAAAGTCCTAAGGACTATGTGCAAGTATTTCACATGTTTTTCTTTCAATTTGGGGAACACCAAAATGTCATCGATGAAGATGACTACAAAGTGGTCTAAGTATGGTCTGAAAACTCAGTGCATTAAGTCCATGAATGCTACTAGTGCGTTGGTTAGCCAAAAGGCAACACCATAAATTCATAATGACCATATCGAGGATTGAAAATGATCTTAGGAATATCTTCTTCCTTGATCTTTAATTGATAGTACCATTATCTATGATCTAACTTCTAGAAGATTCTCGACCTTTGCAGTAGATCGAACAATTCTTCTACATGAGGTAAAGGATACTTATTCTTAATGGTGACCTTGTTCAATTCCTTATAATTGATGCACATCCTTAGGGTCCTATCCTTCTTTTTGACAAATGGCACTGGGGCTCCCCATGAAAATGTGCTTGATCTAATGAATCCCTTTGCCAATAGCTCCTGAAGCTAATTCTTCAATTCTTTAAGCTCGATTGGGGCCATTTGATAAGAAGTATTTGAAAATGGTGTAACTCCCAATAAAGTATGAATGACAAATTTAATTTTTCTATTAGGGGGCAATAAATTTAATTTTTCTATTAGGGGCACTAAATTTAATTCTTCAGGAAACATTTCTAGATAATTGGCTACCACCTCCATGTTCTCAAGTTTTGCAGTATCCCATGGCTTATTAATGAGGTACTCCAAAAATCCTTGCCCACCTGCTCTCAGAATTTATCTAGCCTCTATTGGTAAGATGACTGGTATTTGGGGATGTGTTATCCATTGAGTAGTATGTTGTTATTAACATCTCCCCATAGAAAGTGATGCACTTGGTGAAACAATTCACCTGTGCTTGGTGATGATATAGCCAATCCATCCCAAGTATCACATTATGACCTTGTATGGGCATCTGCATAAGATTAGCAATATACACTCGGTCTCCAATCATAACTAGCCA
This sequence comes from Jacaranda copaia, assembly GCA_014898725.1. NCBI lineage: Eukaryota > Viridiplantae > Streptophyta > Magnoliopsida > Lamiales > Bignoniaceae > Jacaranda > Jacaranda copaia. The sequence goes on from JACGDI010001960.1 coordinate 148,988, forward strand.
GTCTCGATACATAATATCTGTCACTAACCCTTCACCTAAAGGCATTCTAACCTCTACTTGATAATTTATAGTCCATGTGGTATATTCAATTTATGAGATAATGTAATAGATATAAAGAAATACGAGGCACCAGCATCATACAACACTTTACCAAAAATATGAAAGATAGAAATTATATCTTCCACCATGTCGTTAACTTATTCACCAACATAATGATATAGGTTTAATAGCACTATCATTCCAATAATGGTTAACAAGGTCATTATCACTAAAATAATCTTGGTTATATATCAGTTTCACTGATCAAAATATAGGCTAGTCTTCAATTACACAATCTTATCACAATATGAACCTAAAATTGCAATAATCACTTAATTCTCAATAATTAATCCTAACAATATCATTAGGTCCTAAATCCATAATAATGGTCAAATTTCTTATTAATCTCATCACATAAAACTTAGGCTTAATACCATTTAAATCTAGTTTTGGCATTATACATGACAAGTCCAGGTCCATTATTTAATATTCTTTGCATAGGTATCAACACACATATATATATGGAGATATCAATTCTTCCCAAATTTCTATTCTTGGCATGGATACAACTAAAATAGTAAAGTACAACACATGAAACATATACATAAAAGGTACAACTAAGTCCAAATGCCAAAGCTTGCCACCAACGTTTCAGAACCAAAAATCAATAACATGGGTGTGATTGTCATGTCAAAGAGGTGAAACTACCACTTCGCCGCCACCACGTTGTTGTCCACTGCAGCCAAAAAGTTGTTCGACACCTGGAAGAGCTTCACCTTCATGTAAGCCTTCCAATGGTACTTTTAGTTTCAATCATGGCCCCCTGAAAATCCTCTGAAAATTGCCTTGAAGCCCTTAAAGTTCACTTGTTCCACTACTGATTTTTGCCTTTGATAAACATTTCATTGCTATGCAATGCCTCCATGTTGTTCTCCTTTATGAGCACTACCCATACCACCCTTTAAAGTCAATGTTGGTCATCGAAAAATAGCAAACCCACTTGACCCGCCGTGAAGTTCACTTTGGCCTCTCTCTCGGTGGCTTGCCAGAGAGGGTGTTCAACTGTGCATGTGGTGTACAAGCGTGGCTGGAGGTGTGGGGAGCATTTTGGTCAGTTCAGGTTGGAGAAGAAATGGTCGTCGGTAGGAGATTGCGGTTAGGAAGGTGATAGTGAAGGAAATGGTGAGTGGGTGATGTTGAAAGAAGGTGTTTTTTATTAAATCCAACTTTTTTTGAATTTGCAATACAACCCCTCAGCTAGTTTGGTCATTCAATTTGAGCCCTATCAATTTTGTAGAATAAAGCCTTGACCTTGGTTAACTAGGAGCTCTCCACGCAAATCCCACATTTCCATGATTGTGTGCAATTAAGTCCTCAAAAATTTCAAATTGGCCACAATAGTTACAATAAAAATGAAATCAAGTTTCTTAAAAATTACAATTAATTGACCTCTAAACTTCTAGAAATAATTATTAAGAAAAATTTCATAAAAATAAAAATAGTGGCAATAAATCAATTCATATCAAGAAAATCTAGGGGTGTTACATGTGAAGAATAGTCTACCACTTTTTATTTATGGTTTTTTCGTGATTCCAAAAACTAAAGATTTGTTTGGTTGTGTTTTGGGTGAATTTTGGAAAATATTCTGAGTAAAGGTGTTTTGAGAGTTAAAACTGAGAAATAGTTCCACTATTTGATTTTTGTCTACGAATACATAGGAAATGGAATTATTTTTTTGGAGTTGTTTTGCAAGAGACAAATTTTATTGTTAATGTCAAATCAGTAACTTTTTTGTTGAGTTGTAGGGTAAAATTGTATTTTTAAATTTAATAAATATATGTGGATATATATGGTTGATTGATGTATGTATTTATATATTTATAATGATTGATATATGATTGTGGAGAAGTAATGTGTAATTAATTTAATTTTAAACTTAAAAAACTCATAATTAAGAAAATTATTAAGTCATAGTAATTTGATGAAAATAATAAAAATTATGAAACCAAAATCGTATTATTTAATTGTAAAACTTTGTTTAATGAAAATTAAGAAAAAATGGAAAAATTTATTATTTTGCACTGCCAATTAAATATTTTTTTTTAAATTTTCGTAATTAATAATTTAGCCATAGCGTACACATAATAGAAATACAAATACCCAGGGAATGGCCCTTGATGTATCAGACTTACAAACAAATACTTAGGGAATAGCCCCAGACATTTCAGACTTACAAATACTTAGGGAATGGCCCTTGATATATCAGACGTACAGACAAATACTTAAGGAATAGCCCCAAATGTATCAGACTTACAAATATTCAAGGAATAGCCCCCTAATGTATACTAACATACCCAAGCATTTCTCTAGGATTGGCACTCGGGTCAAATACTATCTGCATGCAAGTACAACAAGTATCTATCAATTAATCAATTGATAACTAGATACAAACGAGCAAGTATGCCAGCAAGGCATGTGATAATATTATGAGATGAGAACAAGTACATGACAGGAACAAGTACCTATCAAGACAAGTACAAGACAAGATAGAATAATGTTCTGGGAGTTAGAACGAACAAGTACAATTCATGAAAGAGTAAAAATGAGTACAAACTCTCACAGGGTATACAAATCAAATAACATATCACGAACAAGTACACAATCAAGTACATATCTCAATAAATACAAGCAAGTACAATTCAAGCAATTACGAGCAAGTACAATCAAGCAAGTTAACCATTACAAGGGTTAGGCCATAAGAATAGATAGATATAGCGGTAGACCCTCACCTTTGTAGTCTCAGATAAAGCTATAATAATCTGCCGTCTACTGATTTGTGGGTCCAAATTCCACATCACCTACTTCAAAACAATAAGCTTATAATCAAATCTTCATTAAACTCTAATAATCCTTAATAATCTCAAATAAACCATTAATAGACCAAAATCACTAATTAACTTATTAACTTGATAGTTTAAAGCTTAAATTATTCTATTGGCCTAAAATGGCTAATAAAGTCAATTATTTCCAAAATAGTCTCAGTTTGATATCAAG
>JACGDI010001960.1:161271-174725 GCA_014898725.1 Jacaranda copaia
TTTAGTTTGGACAAAAGGCATTTTCCAATGAACTTTCTTCACACCTACTCAATCTTTTTTCATATGCTTCAAGGGAACCCACTAATTATGTTAATGTTAGCGTGAAAAGATCTTTTGTTTCTTCAATAGTAGTTAATATCGGATTATATTTTTTAGTAAATACTAATTATTATATTTTCAATGACCTTTTTATTTGAAATATCTTCACCACACAATTGACTAGCCATCTTAGTCAGTCTAGCATAATATTTTTCTATGGTTTCTAAATCCTTCATTTTGATATTCTCAAAATCTTTTCGAAGAGTTTAGGTTTGATTGAACATAAGTTGGGATTGCCTTCAAACTCCTCTTTCAATGTATCCCATGCTTCTTTAAAAGTTTTAGTACATTTGATTCCTAGACAAATTTTGATTTGCCAATGCCATTTGAATGTCATAAAGAGCTATATAATCTTTCTTCATTTGTTTCTTTAATGTTCTCTGATCAGTTTTTGCAGCAACATTTTCTAGGATAGTAATCCTATCTTCAACAATGTCCCATAAGTTTTGGGATAGAAAATACATCTTCATTTTAGTTGCCCAATAATCATAATTTTATGCATTGAAAATTGGTAGTGGAATACTGTTGCTTGAAAAATGGTTGCCATAATGAAAACAATATTTTTTGCGTGCCCAGCCTTTGAACTTATCGCTGCTCTAATACCACAATGTTGGACATGTTAGGAAATTAGAGTTAGAGAATTTGTTGGTTATATAGCAGAAGATAATGTTGTGGGGAAGAAAAAATGGTTGTCTTATATTTTTGTTTCAGGGAATCAAAATAGATTTGGTGAGCTGGGCTTATTTTGATAGCTAATAGTATAAGGATGAATCATGATGTGAATAGGAAAGCTAGATGTGATGTGACTCCCTACACAGGGTAATCTCGAGCTAAAATATCAAAATAATTAAACATGAAGTCTGAACCTAAAACACTAGCAACAGACCATAAAATTTCTTTCAAATGACATTAAACCGTGAGTAGCAAAATTTTATATCATCTATTACTTACAAAATATTAGTAATCATGTTAAGGATCCATTCTCAAATGAATAGCAAAACATATATAAAATCCCAAAGTATCCTTAACATCTCAAAGACTTCACTGCATCTCTAAGGTTCACATGTAGCATTCTTATGGCCCATAAGTACATATGCACACCTATTCTATTACAAAAGGAGCATCTTTTCATGCTGGATCAGAGCTTTCATTCCTATTCAATCCTATGTACAAAATTAAGGGGAATGGGTGTAAGTCCAATGAATTGGTGAGGAATAATATATTAAGCAGTAATAGGAATTTATCTTGGAAAGAGAACATTTTAATAGGTTTAAAACATACCAAGCAATACAAGTGCAGTTACAATTCAAGCAGGAACGATAGTAACTAACAAGAAGCTCTTATGCCTCATTGCTCCAAGAGGAGTTTAAAATTGAACAAGAATGAGTACAATGAGCAATCCTTTACAGTATGTGCATTCTAATAGAACAAGTAAGACATGCATATCAATTCACCTTATACCATTCAAACAAGTACTTCCAAGTGTCGTAGCTTGACATACAATTGGTGTGCCTATACGAATTGTATGGTACACTGCAATGCCCAGGGAGAAATCCCTAGTGCACCGCCAATACCCAGTGGGAAATCCCAGCATATCATGGATACCCAGGTGGACTGCAAGGCGTGTCCCATGTATCCCAGCATTCCGTATAAGATTGACACTCAACCTAAGTACTATCTCCATGCAAGTATGATAAGTTTGACAAGTACAATAAGTACGAATCTAGCAAATAAATATGTTGACAAGGTAATATACAAACAACAAGTAGGTACAATCAAGCCAACTGGCTAGATAATAGGATACAAACAATCAAGTGTGTTGACAAGGTATCTTATAACAGAATAGTAACAAGAACCAATTGAAACAAATACCAATCAAGACAAACAAGAGTTTTTGGCGCCAAACCAAACAAGAATGATTCAATAGAATGATACAGGAACTAACCCACATAGGGGTATATAAATCAAGCAAATGATTACAATCAAGTACAGATTTCAAATAAATGAGCAAGTACAATTCAAAAAATTACGAAAAGGTACAATCAAGCAAGTTAACACTCATAGGGGTTATGCTACAAGAATAGAGAAAATTATCAAGGTCAAAATGGCAGACCCTCACTTCTTGTAGGTTCAGTCCCAGAACAACCAAAACACGCAATCTATTACTCAACAGTACCTAGTTCATCGTCACCTAATCAAATAAAAATTCCATAGTCAATATTGAACTCGAATCCTTCAGCATTCATTCATCTCTAACTTGAGCTCATTAAATTTCATCATACAATTCTAGCTGTACTTTTATTCTAGCAACCCAAGCATGCTACTTTAATTTTAATATAGAACCTGACTCCGGCCATTGGATATTCTTGTTGCTTGTAGATGAGCCAACCCAGCTTTTCGACTTAATGCATCAACTAATACATTAGCTTCACCAAGGTGGTAGGTGATGGAGAAATCATAGTCTCCCAGAAAATCTATCTATTGGCATTGCCTCATGTTTAGCTCTTTCTGTGATTGCAAGTATGTAAGTCTCTTATGGTTAGTTTACACCTCAAAATAGCACTATAGAGGTAATGCCTCTATTTCGACACTGCAAATATGACCGTAGCTAGCTGTAGGTCATACATTGGATAGTTTTCTTCATGAAGTTTCAATTTTCTAAAGGTATAGGCGATAACATGCCCTTTTTGCATCAATACACAACCCAACCCCTTATTGGAAGCATTTGTGTACACTACAAAGCCCTCTAAGCCATTCAAAAGAGTTAGGACTAGAGCTATAGTTAGCTATTGTTTTAACTCTTGAAAGCTAATTTTGCAATCACTATTCCAGTCAAAAGGTTGATCTTTCTAGATCAACTTAGTTAATTAACCGGCTATCTTAGAGAAATCCTGAATAAATCTTTGATAATAGTTGGCTAACCTCAAAAAACTTCTAACTTTTGTAACATTCCCAGGGCGCTTCAAGTTAACTATTACTTCCACTCTGGAAGGATCAACTTCAATCCCATTCTGGGTGATGACATGTCCCAAAAAGGTTATTTTCTCCATCCAAAATTCACACTTGCTAAATTTAGCATATAGCTGATGTTTTTTCAAGGTCCTAAGGACTATGTGCAAGTATTTCACATGTTTTTCTTTCAATTTGGAGAACACCAAAATGTCATCGATGAAGATGACTACATAGTGGTCTAAGTATGGTCTGAAAACTCAGTGCATCAAGTCCATGAATGCTACCAGTGCATTGGTTAGCCCAAAAGGCAACACCATAAATTCAAAATGATCATACCGAGGATTGAAAATGATCTTAGGAATATCTTCTTCCTTGATCTTTAATTGATAGTACCCTTATCTAAGATCTAACTTCAAGAAGATTCTCGACCTTTGCAACAGATCGAACAATTCTTCTACATGAGGTAAAGGATACTTATTCTTAATGGTGACCTTGTTCAATTCCCTATAATTGATGCACATCCTTAGGGTCCTATCCTTCTTTTTGACAAATAGCACTAGGGCTCCCCATGGAAATGTGCTAGGTCTAATGAATCCTTTTGCCAATAGCTCCTGAAGCTAATTCTTCAATTCTTTAAGCTCAATTGGGGCTATTTGATAAGAAGTATTTGAAAATGGTGTAACTCCCAATAAAGTATGAAAGACAAATTTAATTTCTCTATTAGGGGGCAACGAATTTAATTCTTCAGGAAACATTTCTAGATTTTTGGCTACCACCTCTATGTTCTCAAGTTTTACAGTATCTCACGGCTTATTAATGAGGTACTCCAAAAATCCTTGCCCACCTTCTCTCAGAATTTATCTTGCCTCTATTGGCAAGATGACTAGTATTTGGGGATGTGTTATTCGTTAAGTAGTGTGTTGTTATTAACATCTCCCCATCGAAAGTGATGCACTTGGTGAAACAATTCACCTGTGCTTGGTGACGATATAGCCAATCCATTCCAAGTATCACATCATAACCTTGTATGGGCATCTGCATAAGATTGGCAATATACACTTGGTCTCCAATCATAACTAGGCAGTCTCGATACATAATATCTGTCACTAACCCTTCACCTAAAGGCATTCTAACCTCTACTTGATAATTTATAGTCTAATGTGGTATATTCAATTTATGAGATAATGTAATAGATATAAAGAAATGCGAGGCGCCAACATCATACAACACTTTACTAGAAATATGAAAGATAGAAATTGTATCTTCCACCACATCGTTAACTTATTCACCAACATAATCATATAGGTTTAATAGCACTATCATTCTAATAATGGCTAACAAGATCATTATCACTAAAATAATCTTGGTTATATATCAGTTTCACTGATCAAAATATAGGCTAGTCTTCAATTACACAATCTTATCACAATATGAACCTAAAATTGCAATAATCACTTAATTCTCAATAATTAACCCTAACAATATCATTAGGTCCTAAATCTATAATAATGGTCAAATTTCTTATTCATCTCATCACATAAAACATAGGCTTAATACCATTTAAATCTAGTTTTAGCATTATACATGATAAGTCCAGGTCCATTATTCAATATTCTTTGCATAGATCAACACACATATATATATGGAGATATCTATTCTTCCCAAATTTCTATTGTTGGCATGGATACAACTAAAATAGTAAAGTACAACACATGAAACATATATATAAAAGGTACAACTAAGTCCAAATGCCAAAGCTTGCTACCAAAGTTTTAGAACCAAAAATCAATGACACGAGTGTGATTGTCATGTAAAAGAGGTGAAACTACCACTTCGCCACCACCACGTTGCTGTCCACTACTGCCAAAAAGTTGTTCGACACCTGGAAGAGCTTCACCTTGATGTAAGCTTTCCAATGGTACTTTTAGTTTCAACTGTGGCCACCTAAAAATCCTTTGAAAATTGCCTTGAAGTCCTTAAAGTTCACTTGTTCCATTGCTTATTTTTTCCTTTGATAAACATTTCATTGCTATGCAATGCCTCCATGTTGTTCTCCTTGATGAGCACTACCCATACCACCCCTTAAAGTCGACGTTGGTCATCGAAAAACAGCAAACCCACTTGACCCACCGTGAAGTTCACTTCGGCCTCTCTCTTGGTGGCTTGCTAGAGAGGGTGTTCAACTGTGAATGTGGTGTACAAGCATGGTTGGAGGTGTGGGGAGCATTTTGGTCAGTTCAGGTTGGAGAAAAAATGGACGTCGATAGGAGATTGCAATTAGGAAGGTGACAGTGAAGGAAATGGTGAGTGGGTGATGTTGAAAGAAGGTGTTTTTTTATTAAATCCAACTTTTTTTGAATTTGCAATACAACCCCTCAGCTAGTTTGGTCATTCTATTTGAGCCCTATCAATTTTGTAGAATAAAGCCTTGACCTTGGTTAACTAGTAGCTCTCCACGCAAACCCCACTTTTCCATGATTATGTGCAATTAAGTCTTCAAAAATTTCAAATTGGCCACAATAGTTACAATAAAAATGAAATCAAGTTTCTTAAAAATTATAATTAATTGACCTCAAAACTTCTAGAAATAATTATTAAGAAAAATTTCATAAAAATAAAAATAGTGGCAATAAATCAATTCATATCAAGAAAATCTAGGGGTATTACATGTGAAGAATAGTCTACCACTTTTTATTTATGGTTGTTTTGTGATTCCAAAAACTAAAGCTTTGTTTGGTTGTGTTTTGGGTGAATTTTGGAAAATATTCTGAGTAAAGGTGTTTTGAGAGTTAAAACTGAGGAACAGTTCCACTATTTGATTTTTGTCTACGAATACATAAAAAATGGAATTATTTTTTTGGAGTTGTTTTACAAGAGACAAATTTTATTGTTAATGTCAAATCAGTAACTTTTTTGTTGAGTTGTAGGGTGAAATTGTATTTTTAAATTTAATAAATATATGTGGATATATATGGTTGATTGATGTATGTATGTATATATTTATAATGATTGATATATGATTGTGGAGAAGTAATGTGTAACTAATTTAATTTTAAACTTAAAAAACTCAAAATTAAGAAAATTATTAAGTCATAGTAATTTGATGAAAATAATAAAAACTATGAAACCAAAATAGTATTATTTAATTGCAAAACTTTATTTAATGACAATTAAGCAAAAAATGGATAAATTTATTATTTTTCACTGCCAATTAAATATTTTTTTTATAATTTTTGTAATTGATAATATTAGCCATAGCGTACATAGAATAGAAATACAAATACCTAGGGAATGGCCCCTGATGTATCAAACTTACAAACAAATACTTAGGGAATAGCCCAAGACATTTCAGACTTACAAATACTTAGGGAATGGCCCTTGATATATCAGACGTATAGACAAATACTTAAGGAATAGCCCTAGATGTATCAGACTTACAAATACTTAAGGAATAGTCCCCTGATGTATACTAGCATATCCAAGTATTTCTCTAGGATTGGCACTCGGGTCAAATACTATCTGCATGCAAGTACAACAAGTATCTATCAATTAATCAATTGATAACTAGATACAAACGAGCAAGTATGCCAGCAAGGCATTTGATAATATTATGAGATGAGGACAAGTACATGATAGGAACAAGTACCTATCAAGACAAGTACAAGATAAGATAGAAAAAAGTTCTAGGTGTTAGAACGAACAAGTACAACTCATGAGAGAGTAAAAATGAGTACAAACTCTCACAGGGTATACAAATCAAATAACATATCACGAACAAGTACACAATCAAGTACATATCTCAATAAATACAAGCAAGTACAATTCAAGCAATTACGAGCAAGTACAATCAAGCAAGTTAACCATTACAATGGTTAAGCCATAAGAATAGATAGATATAGTGGTAAACCCTCACCTTTGTAGTCTCAGATAAAGCTACAATAATCTGCCGTCTACTGATTTGTGGGTCCAAATTCCACATCACCTACTTCAAAACAATAAGCATACAATCAAATCTTCATTCAACTCTAATAATCCTTAATAATCTCAAATAAACCATTAATAGACCAAAATCACTAATTAAATTATGAACTTGATAGTTTAAAGCTTAAATTGTTCTATCGGCCCAAAATGGCTAATAAAGTCAATTATTTCCAAAATAGTCTCAGTTTGATATCAAGTATAATAATTGAGTGTAAACTAATTCTTAATTACATAATCATTCTCGTAATATCATCCTAAAATCACAACAATGGTTTAATTACTATCACTTGGTTCCAAATCGATAAATCCACAAGTTAGGGTTTCAAATCCTTTAATTAACTCAATAAATCCCAAGGTTATTGTTTTAATTCAAATCCTAGTTTACTAGCTCATTTATATAGTCTTGCATGTCATATGTGATTCCAAATCATACATCACTTCATCATTCTCTTACGATAATACAAGATTAGAAAATGTTTAAACAATACAAAATGGTATAAAAAGCTTAATCCTTAAACCCTATTACCTAAATTTGCTTATTGAGGCCTTGAAATCATAAACCAGGAGTAGCATTGTGATCATCAAAATAAGACGAAGAAACTATCTTTCTGCCGTCCCTGTTGTCGAAAAATATCACAACCTAACCAGAAGTTGCATTTTAGCTCAATAAATCCAAATCCTTGATTAATTTTATCAAAATCTACTGGCAAACCCTTTGATTTCTCCTCCGAATGCTTAGTACCATGAAGCTCTGCTGCCGCAATTTTTCTTTAATTTCTCTATCCACGGTGGTCTGTTTGCGAAGGTAAAGCTATCGACGTGATCCTCGAGTTGAGCCTGTTAAAATGGTAACTAGGTCTACCATTAAAAGTCATCAAAATAAAGCATTTTTCCATTTCCACCGTGGTCAATTGTCAATCCTTATCTTCTCTGCCATCTGTTGGTGTTGGTGTGTGTATATAATATTAGCATGCTCACCGTGAGGAGAGAAAAGGTTGATATGGTTGGTTTGGACTCTCATCAATAGTCGATGAAGAATCACTGGTGAGAGGAGAGAGTGGTGCCGTGGTGAAGGTGAAGGAAAATTGGGGTTGAAATGCAATTACCCTTACTTATATTAGATACTTTCTTAATTACATTTTGGCCCCCAAATTTGGCCAGCCTTGAATCAAGCCCAAAAGATAGAGAATATACAACATAACTTTCCTTTGACCCAAAATATTAGCCATGCAACCCTAAAGTTTCCAAGTTTGGTTCAATCCAATTTCCTCACATTATAAATTGACCCCAAAACTTCTTATTTTATTTCAATCAAATACTTTTTATTTTTTTTGAGCCCTAGAATTTGACCAATTGATATCTTAATTTTTAAATCCTTATCTTTTGAAATACCAAATTTTAGGGGTGTTACAATGGATGTGCTTTTTTTGTCATCTACTAATCTGGCCTAATCGCTATTAGTATATTCAATGAGCTTTGAGTCTTCTGTAGGCTTGTACCATATGTCGAAGTCTATTGTTCCTCACAAATACTTGAGTGTTCTCTGAGTAGCTCCAAAATGAATGTGGTCAGACTTTGCATAAATCTTGATAATAAGTTGGTTGAATACATGATTTCAAGCCAAATAGCTGTTAAATATAATAAACTCCCAATAGGACTTCTGAATAGTGAGGCATCCACTTGTTTTGACCCATCTTCCTTCTTGAACTTCTCATTTGTAGCAAGGGGTGTAGCAACAGTCTAACAGCTTTGCATTTTAAATTTCTTTAGTATGTTCTTAATGTGTTTCTTTTGTGATATAAACATACCATCATTTCCTTGTGGTGCTTCAATGCCCAAGAAATAGTGCATCAATTCATGGTTGCTCATTTCAAAGGTCTTCATCATGTCTTTCTTGAATTCTTGAATTTTAATTCCATTATTTTCTATGAATATAAGGTCATCAACATATAAGGAGATAATGAGAATATCATTCTCACCTTGGTTTTTGATATAGAGAGAGGGTTCACTTTGGCTCCTCCAAAATCCTTCATTGATAAAATAATTATTAATTTGGTTTCACTGATAAAATAATTATCAATTTGGTTGTACCAAGCTCTTGGTTCTTGCTTGAGGTTATATAGCTCTTTCTTTAACTTAAGAATTTTGTCTTCATTCCCTTTAGAAATGAATCCTTGTGGTTGTTCCTTGTGTATTTCTTTTTCAAGAATCTATTTAGGAATGCAAATTTTACGTCAAGTTGAAAAATTTTCCAATTCTTTTGTGCATCTAATGCAATAAGAGCTCTTATGGTGTCTAATCTAGCAACTGGAGTGAAAGTTGCATTATAATCAATGCCAGGTAGTTGCGAGTAACCTTTAGCCACCAATCATGCTTTATATATTTGCATAGATCCATTATGATTCAGCTTTGTCTTGAAGACCCATTTACTCAAATCACCTCTTTATCAAAAGGTTGTTTAGCTAATTCCCATGTTTGATTTTTTCAATCATATGTATCTCCTCCTACATTGCTTTTCTCCAAGCCTCATGCTTAGATGCTTCTTCGAAAGTTTTTGGTTTTGATGTTGTAAAGTTGAATATTTCATATATCTCACAAAGTGGTCTAGTTTTTCTGGGATGTCTCTCTGAAGATGATGCCTTGTCATTTTCATTTCCAAGAGTGCGATTGATGAGGTAGACCTTGGAGTTATTGTTGGTGAACTAAGTGAAGAACTTTCTGTTTCATTTTGTCTCTCCATTGTTATCTTCTATTCGTCTTCTTTCCTTGGTAATGGCATCTCTTTGAATTTTTCCCAATTCCAAGAGACATCTTCATCAAACTCCACATCTTAGCTAATAAAATGTTTTTTAGTTTTTAGGTTGAAGATTTAATATCCTTTAGATTGGGAATTGTATCCAAGAAAGATTCTTTTCTCAGTCTTATCTTCATGCTTATGCCTCTTTTTTGTTGGAATATGAACGTAACAAATGCATCCAAATACCTAAAGGTGTCAAGCTAGTGGTTTTCTTTCACTCCAAGCTTTGATTAGCATTTTGTCTTTAACTGCTTTGGTTGGATACCTGTTGAGTAGATAGGTTGCAGTATATACTACCTCTGCCCATAATATTTTTGTCATACCATTTCTTCTAGTATAGTTCTATTTTTTATTTCAAATACTCTATTTTGTTTTGGAGTGTAACCAATAGTGAGTTGACGATCAACTCTTTTTTCTTCACAAAACTTGTCAAATTGGCTAGAGTTGTATTCTTTCCCTTTGTCACTTCTTACGATTTTTATTTTATGGCCACTTTGTTTCTCAACAAAGTTTGTAAATTTCTTAAATATATTAAATACTTCTGATTTTTCATGCATAAAATTGACCCAAGTCATTCTAGAGTAATCATTAATAAAGAGAATAAAATACCCGTGTCTTCCATATGATGGTATCCTCATAGGTCCACAAACATCAGTATGTATGAGCTTCAATGTTGCTCTTGCATGCCAAGAGTTCCCAGAGGAAAAGGACTTACGATGTTGTTTTCCCTGTAAACAACTTCGCATATCTCTTCTTTTCCTTGAATTTTCAACAAATCTTTCATCATGTTGTGTTGATAAAGAAATTTCATTCCTTGAAGATTAAAGTGTCCCAACCTTCGATGCCAAAACCACAATTCATCTTCCTAAACCTTCATGGTTTTATCTTTTGGGTAATTCCATAAGATGGGAAAACTCCTATGATTTTACATTTTGGTTTCAACAATGATTGTTGTTTTGTTTCTATAGTCAAATATGGTACATGAATCTCTTTCAAAATGTAGAGTATAACCTCTTTCCATCATCTGGCCAACACTTGCTAAATTTGTCTCCAAACTAGGAATAAATAGTATATCATTGATGAATTTAGTACCTTGATTTGTGTTGATTGCTACATTGCCTTTTCCTTTAGCATTGACTACTGTGCCATTACCATGCTTGACTTGTGATTTTCTAGTTGTATCTATATCAATAAATATTTTCTCGTTGCAAGTCAAGTGGTTACTACAACCATTATCAAGGAACCAAATATATTTCTTTAGTTTTGAAGCATCTTGACTTCGTAAAATAAGTGATTCATTTTTTCTTCAAAAGTAATTAGCATGATATTTCTCTTTGGATCAATAATCCTTCACTTAATGTTCAAATCTCTTAAATTTTTGGCATTGAGGTTTTTTTGTGTGAAAATAACAATGTTTCTCTAGATGATTAGTTCGTTTGCAACGTTGTCATGGTGGATATTTTTCCATTCTATTTTTCTTAAATTCTCCTCCATTTTTATTTTTTTTAAAACTTTCCCCAGTTCTAGAATTTTCTTCATATTTCTTATCCTAATTTTTAGATTTTTGAGATTGGAATTTTAGTTTGGACAAAAGGCATTTTCCAGTGAACTTTCTTCACACCTACTCAATCCTTTTTCATATGCTTCAAGGGAACCCACCAATTATGTTAATGTTAGCGTGAAAAGATCTTTTGTTTCTTCAATAGTAGTTAATATCGGATTATATTTTTTAGTAAATACAAATTATTATATTTTCAATGACCTTTTTATTCGAAATATCTTCACCACACAATTGACAAGCCATCTTAGTCAGTCTAGCATAATATTTTTCTATGGTTTCTAAATCCTTCATTTTGATATTCTCAAAATCTTTTCGAAGAGTTTAGGTTTGATTGAATGTAAGTTGGGATTGCCTCCAAACTCCTCTTTCAATGTATCCCATGCTTCTTTAAAATTTTTAGTACATTTGATTCCTGGAAAAATTTTGATTTGCCAATGCCAGTTGAATGTCATAAAGAGCTATATAATCTTTCTTTATTTGTTTCTTTAATGTTCTCTGACCAGTTTTTGCTGTAACATTTTCTAGGATAGTAATCCTATCTTCAACAATGTCCCATAAGTTTTGGGATAGAAAATAAATCTTCATTTTAGTTGCCTAATAATCATAATTTTATCCATTGAAAATTGGTTGTGGAATACTGTTGCTTGAAAAATGGTTGCCATAATGAAAACAATATTTTTTGCGTGCCCAGCCTTTGAACGTATCACTGCTCTAATACCACAATGTTGGACATGATAGGAACTTAGAGTTAGAGATTAGGTTGGTTATATGGTAGAAGATAATGTTGTGTGGAAGAAAAATTGGTTGTCTTATATTTTTCTTTCAAGGAATTAAAATAGATTTGGTGAGCTGGGCTTGTTTTGATAGCAAATAGTAGAGGGATGAATCATGATGTGAATAGGCAAGCTAGATGTGGAAAATAGTCTGCTACTTTTTATTTATGGTTTTTTCATGATTACAAAAACTAAAGCTTTGTTTGGTTGCATTTTGGGTGAATTTTGGAAAATATTTTGAATAAAGGTGATTTGAGAGTTAAAATTGAGGAATGGTTCCACTGTTTAATTTTATCAAGGAATACGTAGAAAATGGAATTATTTGTTTGGTGTTGTTTTGTAAGAGATAAATTTTACTATAAATGTCAAATCATTAGCTTTTTTATTGAGTTTGTAGGGTGAAATTGTATTTTTAAATTTAATAAATATATGAGGATATATATGATTAATTGATGTGTGTATGTATGTATATATTTATAATGATTGATATATGAATGTGGTGAAGTAATGTGTAATTAATTTAATTTTAAACTTAAAAAGCTCATAATTAAGAAAATTATTATGTCATAGTAATTTGATGAAAAGAATAAAAATCATGAAATGAAAATAGTATTATTTAATTGTAAAATTTTATTTAATGACAAGTAAGCAAAAAATGGATAAATTTATTATTACACACTGCAAATTAAACATTTTTTAAAATTTTTTGTAATTAATAATATTAATATTAATTAATTAAGTAAAATTTGGAATAATTTTGATAATATTTTAATTAGGGTGTAATCATTAATATATTTACTAATTTAAATAATATTTTAATTAATAATATAATTACTAGTAAATATATGAGTTAACAAAAATATTGTTTATATTTTAATAAATATGTAATTAATAATATATTTACTATTTAAATAAATAATTAAATATAAATATGTAGTAATTAATATATATACTATTAAATTAAAAATGTAATGTAAATTTGTAATAACTAATATAAAATTAGTAAAAAAATAATTAAATATATAAAAATAAATAAATTAATGAAATTATATATTAACTTATTAAATAAAAAAATAAATGAAGTAATATTTTTAAATTACAGTTAATTTTTTCGATATTTTTGTGTGATTATATTAATTTATTTGATGGTTATTTTATTGAATGTTTTATATTATTTTGTAAATTCTGATTTTGTAAATTCTCTGCATTAACATCGATCATCTAATAATATGTCGGGAACTATGTTTCAACAAATGCAGTTTTCGTGAACGGGAAGATATGCAAGAACCCA
>JACGDI010001960.1:198550-216060 GCA_014898725.1 Jacaranda copaia
GCCAATTGTCGTGTGCTGCCATTTACCATCGACACAAAAGGAACTCCCCCACTAAGAGGTGCGTCCAGATGAGGTGAACTAGACCCTCCATTAAATTTTGAAATTTATTCCCCTCATTCAATTTTGAAATTTATTGCCGTTGGCATTTATTACCATTTGCATGGCCAATTTGATCCTAAACCACACACCACCGCCATGCCACCAATGACATTTCTCCTCCTCCACTAATTAAAACCACAAATTGACAATATCAAAAACCTACTTATATAATTTTGATCGAATCCCCTCCAAGCCCATGTCGTTTCCATCATTGGAAGTGGAGAAACCATCACGATGCTTGCTCACTCATCGGCATTCTTAATTTATGATGGAATTCGCCTTGCTTTATGGGGTTATTTATGCGAAAATATTCCTCATACCGAAGAGAAGTCACCGTGGGTCATTCCATGTTTATGGCCAATTTTTGGCGGTCCAAGATTTGGGTTTGCAAGCAAGAAATTTGTGTATATATATACACACACATACATATATATTTTTTTGTACACACATACATATATATGTATGAAATATGTTTTGATTATGTTTATTATATATATATGATACTATATATGTGCCTGGATATGTGTAATATATATGTATATCTAATTTTTTTTTAACATTTGTTTTATTAATGGATTTTAGAGATATTTTTATTAATGGATTAAAGTGACATAGCATAACACATGACATGGCACTGCACGTGGCAGATGACATGGTCTCACTTGACAAATGGCAAGAAATGCTTAAATTTTGAACCGGATTAGAGTTGATTGGGCAATTTTTGGGTCCAATTGCAAAGAAAAATCGGATTAATTGTGCTAAAATTTTGTGCAAATTGAATTAAATGTGCTAATTCTATATCAAAATGGTGTGAAATCAAAACAGATAATAGTTTGGGGATTAAAATTACAATTTTCCCCCAAAACTTTGCGACGACCAACACAGCTTAAATTTTCTTTTCTTGCATCACAGAACTTGCCCCCTTGAAATGGTCATATGTATATTTTATCTTAATTGACAAATTAATGATTGCCCTAATTAGGAAACCATTTTCTCTTATATTTCTCTCAGCTTCTCTCAGCTTCACTGCTAGTCAAGTTGAAACAATCACATAAACTTTTTAAAATCTACAATAAGGTACGACGTCACGTACGTACCAGCGATGGTACGACTTGAGTTAAACTAATTTCATTTCTAACCTGATTGAAAAAAAAAAAAGAAAGATATTAAGAAAGAAAGAAAGAACGAAGCAAACTGTTAGAAGAGAAAATCGCATTATTTGGTATATTAAATAGCCATATATATACTCTACATAGCGCTATGGGAATATATATAGCCATATTCTCTTAGCTTCGCTGTTAGTGAAGGTGAACGGTCCCAGAAACTTTCTATAATTTAGAACCACATGGATTTCTTGGTTGCTTGATCTGATCCAGGCAATTTAAAGAAGAATGGTATGAGGGACCATTTTGGCTGGAGTTAATAAACTTATTTCATTACTGAAGTACTGATTATATATATAATTGTGTTAGAAGGAGAAAGATTCTTATTTTTTGTATTGAAGAACCCTATCTATATTGCAAGGTATCCTGTGGTAGTTGAGGATTATTACTTATATTTATGCCATGTTTAACTTTTCAATATAAAGTATTACAACATTTCCTCCAACACTGCCGGAGGGCGTGCCTTAACTTTGTATCTGATTTTTCTTTTTTAGCTACGAATCGATGGTTTCACCAAATGGAAATGATAGAACAAAGGCTTTCCAGAAAATGTTGTATTCCCACTTTGACAAAAGCGTTGGATGTGATGGGAAATTAGAGTTAGAGATTTGGTTGGTTATATAGTAGAAGATAAGTTGTGCAGAAGAAAAAATGGTTGTCTTATATTATTCTTTTAAAGAATCAAAATAGAATTGGTGGGTTTGTTTTGATAGCTATTGGTATAGGGATGAATGATGTGAATAGGCAAGCTAGATGTGGAGAACAGTTTGCCACTTTTTATTTTTATTTTTTTTTCATGATTACAAAAACTAAGCAAACAACATATATGTATTTAGATTTGCACCACTGACATTTCTTCCTTCACAAATGTCATTCCAATATTTCTAGACCTCTCTTTGTTTGATATTTTAACACAACAATCTAGTTCTCTTCTAGATTTTTTCATTTCCTAATCTTCTAGAAAAAGCATTATTTCTAGCACTCCTCCTTAATGCTTTTGTCTGTAACTCCTATCATATTTCGTAAGTACTCAAAATTTTTCTTGGTAGTGATTTTGTTAAGATGTCTGCAAGTTGTTCCTCTTCTTGTAATTGCTACAATATATATGATTTTTAGTGGCATTAACAAGGTGGTATTTTACAAGATAATGACACAAAAATTAAGATAGTGATAATTGTAAAAGAATGCCACTATAGTATAATATTTGGTGGCATTTGGTTATAAATGACAAATAAATTAGTGACATTTAATTGAAAATGTCAAGATACATTTATTTTAAAGACATTTAATTAGTGCCACTAATTTTTTCCAAAAAAATGCCACTAATATGTAGTTATGTGTCATTTGGAAAAAATGCCATAAAGTATTTAGTGACATTTTCTAGTGTAATGACACATAAAGGTAATATAGTGTTAGTCTTAGAAAAATGCCACATTAATAAAATATTTAGTGGCACTTGTTTATTGAATGATATATAAGACAGTGGAATTTGGTTAAAATGGAAACAAAAATGTATTTTGCAGGCATTTAGCTAATGCCACTAGTTTTCTTAGAAAATGCCACTCATATTTATTGATGGTGCCATTCAAGAAAAAAAATTACAAAATATCTTAATGGCACTAATTTAATGACATTTTGTAGGGTAGTGACACACATGAGTAATATAGTAATAATTATTGAAAAATGTTATTATATTACAATATTTGGCGGCTTTTGCTTAATAAATGACAAATAAAGATCATGGCATTTGATTGAAATGCCAACAAAAATGTATTTCAAGGGCATTCAACCAATGCAACTAATTTTTCTTAAAACAATTTAATGTTATTTAATTATGATGTCATTTGGGAAAGATGCCACAAATTATTTAGTGACACTATATAAAAATAATATAGCTATAAAAGTAATATAATGAAAAGGGTGCCACAATAGTTAATCAATACATTAATGATTTTTTATAGTAGTAAAAAAAATATCACTATAATATAATACTTAGTGTCAATTGATTAATAAATATTGTCAAAACATAGTGACATGTTATTGAAACAACCAACATAATTATATGTTAAAGGCATTTAAATAGTATCAAAGCCTTTTTTGGGAAAAACAAAAGAAGAAAAAGTCACTCATAATTTAATCAGCATAACGTAGTGGCCTTTTTCTCTTTGAGAAATGATATCATATGTCAATATGCTTTGTTCGATTGTGGTGTACGGGATTTTTAGCAGTTGTTGTGGTAGATTTATAGTGGTAGTATTATTGTTGATTTTTTTTTAAATTTTTTTGTCATATCCCCAAATATTCTTCTAAGCTATATTGCTTGGCAAGCTACATTGACTACTACTATATATTTTGGTTCTACTAAAGATTGTGCCACGGTAGATTGTTTCTTTGAAGCCCATGAAAATATTGTAGACTTAAGTGTAAATGCATATTCGGATGTAGCACCGCCTCCCGGGATAGCACCTAAGTTGAAGTACCACCTAGTTCAACCTTAATTCAAGCCCATAAGCAATACAGTCAATAACCTATCATAAAATTTTTCAAAACTTATCGAAGACATATAGTAGCGGATTTGAAACTTACCAACTCTTCAAAACATTAAATAAGTCATAATTCAACTTCTTACATCTAACAAAATATATACAGGCTTCAAGTCATCGACATCAATCCTGACATATCACAATTTCACTAAATCCAATTACAGCATTCAAGTGAACACATTTAAACATCTGAGTGCCCATTCTATTATAGAAGATGTTTCTTCACTCCAAGTTGGAACCTCACATTCTTCATTTATACTTGTTTGAGAAAATAAAGGAGAAATGGGGGGTAAGTCTAAAGGACTTAGTGAGGGATAATTGTAACATAAATGATGGGGATCTATTGAGGAAGAAATCAACTCAACAGAACATCAATCAGCACATAACATAAACACAACAGGATATCTTCAAATAGTTAAGAACAGTCTAATAGGCATAATACAATTTATTAGTCATATTACGTTGAATAGAATAGTCCCGAATGATGTTTACATTTTAGTCAGTCTTATCTAAGCATGACAGCTTGGTACGCGCTAATCGCCGATAGATAGTAGACGCATAAAAATAGCCCTAGCATATCATAGACAAATGGTAGATGTCTAGGAATAGCCCTAGCACATCACAAACAAACAAACAGTAGATATCTAGGAATAGCCCTAGCGTACACAAAATTGAAAAACAAATACTCAGGGAATGGCCCCTGATGTATCAAACTTACAAACAAATACTTAGGGAATAGCCCCAGATGTTTCAGACTTACAGATACTTATGGAATAGCTCCAACATATTAGACATATAGATAAATACTCAGGAAATAGCCCTAAATGTATCAAACTTACAAAAACTTAGAGAATAGCCCCTGACATATCAGGCTTACAGGTAAATACTTAGGGAATAGCCCCAGACGTATCATACTTACAAGTACTCAGGGAATAGTCCCTGATATATTAGACGTACAGATAAATACTTAGGAAATAGCCCTAGATGTATCAGATTTACAAATACTCAGGGAATAGCCCGTGACATATCAGACGTACGGACAAATACTTAGAGAATAGCACTAGATGTATCAGACTTACAAATACTTAGGGAATAGCCCTAGATGTATCAAACTTACAAATACTCAAGGAATAGTCCTTGATGTATACAAATATATCCAAGCATTCTGCTAGGATTGGCACTCAACCCAAGTACTATCTCCATACAAGTACAACAAGTATATATCAATCAATCAATTGGATTTGCTGATGAGGCGATACATGAATAACTGACAAGTACAATCAAGCTAGCATGGCCAAATAACCAGAGTCAAATGAGCAAGTATGCCAGTAAGGCATCTGATAACATTATGGGATGAGAACAAGTAATAGATATGAACAAGTACCGATCAAGAAAAGTACAAAACAAGATAGAAGGAAGTTCTGGGTGCCAGAATGAACAAATACAACTTATGATAGAGTGAAAATGAGTACAAACCCTCACAGGGTATACAAATTAAATAACAGATCACAAACAAGTACGCAATCAAGTACAAATGTCAATAAATATAAATAAATACAATTCAAGCAATTACAAGCAAGTATAATCAAGCAAGTTAACTCTTATTAGGGTTATGCCACAAGAATAGATAGACCTAGTGAGGCTAGAATGGTAGATCATTACCTTCATAATCTCAGAGAGAGTTATCACAATCTACCGTTTATTGGTCCACAGGTCCAAATCGCACATCACCTAATTCAAACGAATAGGCTTTCAATCAAATCTTCATTCAACTCTAATAATCCTTAATAATCTCAAATAAACCATTAATAGTCCAAAATCCCTAATTAGTTGATTAACTTGATAGTTTTAAGCTTAAACTGTACTATTGGCCCAAAATGGCTAATAAAGTCAATTATTTCCAAAATAGTCTTGGTTTGATATCAAATCTAATAACTGAGTGTAAACTAGTTCTTAATTAGATAATCATTCTTATAATATCATCCCAAAATCACAATAATGGTCTAATTACTATCATTTGGTTCCAAATCCATAAATCCACAAGTTAGGGTTTGAAATTCTTCAATTAACTCAATAAATCCCAAAGTTATCATTTTAATTTGAATTCGGGTTCACTAGCTCATATATATATAGCCCTTGCATGTCACTTGCAATTCCAAATCATACATCGCTTCATCATTCTCTTGCCATAATACAACATTTGAAAATTTTTAAACAATATAAAACAGTATAAAAAGTTTAAACCTAAATTTGCTTATCGAGGTCTCAGAATCATGAACCAGGAGTACCACTGCAATTGTCAGAATGAGAAGAAGAAATTATCTTCTTGCCACTACCGCACCGCTGTCTGCCACTACCAAAAAGTATCACAACCTAACCAGAAGCTGTGTTTCAGCTCAACAAATCCAAATACTTGGTCAATTTTATCAAAATATGTAGAGAAACTCTTCAATTTTTCCTCTGAATGCTCAGTATCTCCAAGCTCCGATGCCGTGGTTTTTTTTAATTCCTCAATCTACAGTGGTTTGTTTGAGAAGGAGAAGCTTCTGGCATGATCCTTGAGCTGAGCCCATCAAAATAGTACTTGGGTCTACCATAAAAAGTCATCAAAATGAAGCGGTCTGTCATCTCTACCATGGTCAACTTTCGATCATTTACTTCTTCATCGTCTGCTGATGTTGGTATGTGCATGTGGTACCAATGTGCTCACTATGAAAAGAGGAATAGGTTGATATGGTTGGTTTGTGATCTTGCCAGAGGCTGATGAAGAATTGTCGGCGAAAGGAGAGAGTAGTGTTGCAGTGAAGGAGAGGGAAAAATGGGGTTGAAATGTAGTTTCCCTTTATTTATATTAGATACTTCTTAATTACAGTTCGGTCCCCAAACTTGGCTAGCCTTGAATCAAGCACCCCCCTAAAAACAAAAAAAGGATATACAACGTAGCTTCCTTTTGACCTAAAATATTAACCACGCAACCCTAAAGTTTCCAAGTTTGGTTCAATCCAATTTCCTCAAATTGTAAATTAACCCCAAAACTTCTTATTTTCTTGTAATCAAATCTTTTCTATTTATTTTTTGAGCCTTAAAATCTGACCAAGAATGTCTTAATTTTTAAACTCTTATCTTTTGAAATACAAAATTTTAGTGGTGTTACACCGAATGTGCCTTTTTTGACATCTATTGATCCGGCCCAATTGCTATTAGTATATCCAACAAGCATTGAGTCTTTTGTAGGCTTGTACCACAACTTTGCATTTTGAATTTCTTTAGTATATTCTTAGTGCATTTCTTTTGTGATATAGACATACATTCATTTTCTTGTGGTACTTTGATGCCCAAGAAGTAGTGCATCAATCCAAGGTCACTCATTTCAAAGGTCTTCATCATGTCTTTCTTGAATTCTTGAATTTTAATTCCATTATTTCTTGTGAATATAAGATTATCAACATATAAGGAGATAATAAGTATATCATTCTCACCTTGGTTCTTAATATAGAGAGTGGGCTCCCCTTAGCTCATCCAAAATCCTTCACTGATAAAATAATTATCAATTTGGTTTCACCAATAAAATAATTATCAATTCGGTTGTACCAAGTTCTTGGTGCTTGCTTGAGGTTGTATAGTCTTTTCTTTGACTTAAGAATTTTATCTTCATTCCCTTCAGAGATGAAGCGAATTTGTGGCTATTCCACGTGTATTTCTTCTTCAAGAATCCATTTACGAATGCAGATTTTATGTTAAGTTGATAAATTTTCCAATTTTCTTTTGCATTTAATACAATAAGAGCTCTTATGGTGTTTAAACGAGCGACTGGAGCAAAAGTTACATTGTAATCAATGCCAGGTAGTTGTGAGTAACCTTTAGCCACCAATCATGCTTTATATTTTGTGTAGATCCATCATGATTCAGCTTTATCTTGAAGACCCATTTACTTAAATCACCTCTTTGTTAGAAGGTTGTTTTGCTAGTTACCATGTTCAATTTTTCAATCATTTCTTTTCTCCAAACCTCGTGCTTGGATGCTTTTTCAAACATTTTTGGTTCTAATGTTGTAAAGTTGTGTATTCATATATCTCACAAAGTGGTCTAGTTTTTCTGGGATATCACTCTAAAGATGTTTACTCATCATTTTCGTTTCCAAGAGATGCGGTTGATGAGTTAGACCTTGGAGTTGTTGTTGGTGAACTAGGTGGAGAACGTTCTGTCTCATTTTATCTCTCCATTATTATCTTCTATTTATCTTTTTACCCTGGCAATGGCATCTCTTTTAATTTCTTCTTTTTCCTAATTCCAAGAGGCATCTTCATCAAACTACACATCTCCACTAATAAAAAGTTTTTTAGTTTTTAGGTTGAAGATTCAATATCCTTTAGATTGGGAATTGTATCCAAGAAAGATTCTTTTCTCGGTCTACCCTTTATGCTTGTACCTTTTTTTTGTTGGAATATGAACGTAAAAAACGCATCCAAATAATTAAAGGTGTCAAGCTAGTGGTATTTTTCTGCTCCAAGCTTTGGTTAGCGTTTTGTCTTTAACTACTTTGGTTAGACACCTGTTGAGTAGATAGGCTATAGTATATATTGCCTCCACCCAGAATGTTTTTGGCATACCATTTTCTTCTAGTATAGTTCTAGCTATTTCCATCATAGTTTTATTGTTTATTTTAGATACTCTATTTTTTTTTGGAGTGTAACCAATAGTGAGTTGATGATAAACTCCTTCTTCTTCACAAAACTTATGAAACTGTCTAGAGTTACATTCTTTCCCTATGTCACTTCTTAGTATTTTTATGTTATGGCCACTTTGTTTCTGAACAAAGTTTTTAAATTTCTTAAATATAATAAATACTTTTGATTTTTCATGCATAGAATAGACCCAAGTCATTCTAGAGTAATCATCAATAAAGAGAATAAAAAACTTGTGTCCTTTGTAGAATAGTATCCTTACAGGTCCACAAACAACAGTATGTATGAGCCCCAACACTATTTTTGTTTGCCAAGATTTCCCAGAGGAAAAGGACTTACAATGTTGTTTTCCTTGTAAACAACTTCACATATCTCTTCTTTTCCTTGAATTTTCAGCAAATCTTTCATCATGTTGTGTTGATAAAGAAATTTTATTTCTTGAAGATTAAAGTGTCCCAACCTTCGATGCCAAAGCCATGATTCATCTTCCTAAACCTTCATGGTTTTATCTTTTGGGTAGTCCCATAAGATGGGAAAACTCCTTTGATTTTGCATTTTGGTTTCAACAATGATTGTTGTTTTGTTTTTACAGTCAAATCTAGTACATGAAACTCCTTCAAAGTGTAGAGCATAACCTCTTTCCATCATCTAGCCAACACTTGGTAAATTTGTCTCCAAACTAGGAACAAATAGTACATCATTGATGGATTTAGTACAATGATTTGTGTTGATTGTTACACTGCCTTTTCCTTTAGCATTGACTAATGTGCCATTACCAAGCTTGACTTGTGATTTTCTAGTTGTATCTATTTTAGTAAATATTTTCTCGTTGCAAGTCATATGGTTACTACAACCACTATGAAGGAACTAAATATATTTCTTTGGTTTTGAAGCATCTTGACTTACGTAAAATAAGTAATTCATTTTTTCTTCAAAAGTAATTAGCATGATATTTATCTTTGGACTAATAATCCTTTCCTTAATGTTCAAATCTCTTAAATTTTAGGCATTGAGGTTTTTTGTGAAAGTAACAATCTTTCTCTAGATGATTAGTTCTTTTGCAATGTCGCCATGGCAGATATTTTCCCATTCTATTTTTCTTAAAGTCTCTTCCATTTTCATCTTTTTTAATACTTTCCTCAATTCTAAAATTTTCTTTATATTTTTTATCCTAATTTTTAGATTTTTGAGATTGGAATTTTAGTTTGGACAAAAGGCATTTTCCAACGAACTTTCTTCACACCTACTCAACCTTTTTTCATATTATTCAAGGGAACCCACCAATTCTATTAATGTCACTATCGGATTATATTTGTTAGTAAATACTAATTAGTATTTTTTCAATGACCATTTTCTTTGAAATATCTTCACCATACAATTGACTAGCCCTCTTAGTCAGTCTAGCATAATATTTTTCTATGGTTTCTGAATCCTTCATTTTGATATTCTCAAAATCGTTTTGAAGAGTTTAGGTTTGATTGAACGTACCTTGGAATTGCCTTCAAACTCCTCCTTCAATGTATCCCATGCTTCTTTAGAATTTTTAGCACATTTGATTCTTGGACAAATTTTGATTTGCCAATGCAATTTGAATGTCATAAAGAGCTGTATAATCTTTTTTCTTTTATTTCTTTAATGTTCTCTGATCAGTTTTTGATGCAGCATTTTTTGGGATAGTAATCCCATATTCAACAATGTCCTATAAGTTTTGGGATAGAAAATACATCTTCATTTTGGTTTCCCAATAATCATAATTTTATCCATTGAAAATTGGTAGTGGAATACTGTTGCTTGAAAAATGGTTGCCATAGCAAAAACAATATTTTTTGCATGCCCTGCCTTTGAACGCATCACTGCTCTAATACCACAATGTTGGACATGTTAGGAAATTAGAGTTAGAGAATTGGTTGGTTATATAGTAGAAGATAATGTTGTGGGGAAGAAAAAATGGTTGTCTTATATTTTTCTTTCAAAGAATCAAAATATATTTGGTGAGTTGGGCTTATTTTTATAGCTAATAGTATAGGGATGAATCATGATGTGAATAGGAAAGCTAGATGTGATATGACTCCCCACTTAGGGTAATCTCAAGCTAAAATATCAAAATAATTGAATCTTAAGTCGGAACTTGAAACACTAGCAACAGACCATAAAATTTCTTTCAAATGACATTAACCCATGAGTAGCAAAATTCTATATCATCTATTACTTACAAAACATTAGTAATCATGTTAAGGATCCATTCTCAAATGAACAACAAAATATATATACAATCCCAAAGTATCCTTAGCATCTCAAACACATCACAACATCTCTAAGGTTCACATGTAACATTCTTATGGCCCATAAGTACATAAGCACACCTATTCTATTACAAAAGGAGCATCTCTTCATGCTAGATCAGAACTTTCATTCCTATTCAATGCTGTTTGCAAAATTAAGGGGAACAGGGGTAAGTCTAATAACTCGGTGAGTGATAATATATTACGCAGTAATAGGAATCTATCATGGAAAGAGAACATGTTAATAGATTTAAAACATATCAAGCAATACAAGTGTAGTTACGATTCAAGCAAGAATGATAGTAACTAACAAGAAGCTCTTATGCCTTATAACTCCAAACAAGAATGAGTCCAACCAGCAATCCTTTACAGCATATGCGTTCTAATAGAACAAGTAAGACATGAATATCAATTCACCTTATACCATTCAAGCAAGTACTTCCAAGTGTTGTAGCTCGACATACAATTTGTGTGCCCATACAGATTGTATGGTACACTGCAATGCCCAAGGAGAAATCCCTAATGCACCATCGATACCTAGTGGAAAATTCCAACGTATCATGGATACCCAGGCGGACTGCAATGCGTGTCCTATGTATCCTGGCATTCTACATAGGATTGGCACTTAGCCTAAGTACTATCTCCATACAAGTACGATAAGTTCGACAAGTACAATAAGTATGAATCCAGCAAATGAATATGATGATAAGGTAATATATGAACAACAAACGGGTACAATCAAGCCAATTGGCTAGATAATAGGATACAAATAATCAAGTATGTTGGCAAGGCATCTAATAACAGAATAGTAATAAGAACTAATGGAAACAAGTACCAATCAAGATAAACAAGAGTTTTGGGCATCAGAGCAAACAAGAATGACTTAGTAGAATGATATAGGTACTAACCCACACAAGGGTATATAAATCAAGCAAGCGATTACGATCAAGTGCACAATCAAGTACTGATTTCAAATAAATGAGCAAGTGCAATTCAAATAATTACAAGAAGGTACAATTAAGCAAGTTAACACTCACAGGGGTTATGCCACAAGAATAGAGAGAATTATCAAGGCCAAAATGGTAGACCCTCATCTATTGTAGTTTTAGCCCCAAAATAGCCAAAGCTCGCAATCTACTGGTCAACAGTACCTAGTTCATCGTCACCTAATCAAAAAAAGATTCCATAGTCAATTTCCTATTCAACTTAATAATCTTGTAGAATTGCATCATAAGAATTCTAATGTCATTAACTTATTCACCAATAGCACTATTCTTCCAATAATGGCTAACAAGATCAGTGTCACCAAAATAATCTCAATTATACATCGGTTTCACTTATCAAAATATAGGCTAGTCTTCAATTACACAATCTTATCACAATATGAACCTGAAATTGCAATAATCACTTAATTCTTAATAATTAATCCCAATAATATCTTTAGGTCCTAAATCCATAAATAATGGTCAAATTTCTTATTAATCTCATCAAATAAACCTTAGGGTTAATATCATCTACTATTCAATATTCCTTGCATGGGTATTAACACACATATATACATGGATATATCAATTCTTCCCAAATTTCTATTCTTGGCATGGATACAACTAAAATAGGAAAGTACAACACATGCAATATATATATAAAAGGTATAACTAAGTCCAAATGCCAAGGCTTTCCACTGGAGTTTCAAAACCATAAACTGATGACACGGGTGCGATCGTTGCATTGAGGAGGAAAAATTGCCTCTTCACTGCCTGCCATCGCTCACTACTATCAGAACGTTGTTTGACACCTTGAAGAGCTTTGTTTTGTCGCAAGCTTTCCAATGGTACCTTTAGTTTCAACATTGACTGCTTGAAGATCCTCCAAAAATTATTCTAAAGCCCTCAAAGTTCATTTACTCTACCATCGATTTTGCCTTCACCACTTAATTTCACCGCTATGCAATGCCTCCACACTGTTCTCCTTGATGAGAACTAACCAGACCACCCCTTAGAGTCGATGTTGGTTTTTGGAAAATAGCAGACCTACTTGCCCCACCGTGAAGTTCACTTCGGCCTCTCTCTAAGTGGCTCCTCGAAAAGGGTATTTTTTTGTGCATGTGGTGTGCGAGTATGGCCAAAGGTGTGGGGAGCATTTTGGTCAGTTTAGGTTGGGAAGAAAAGGTCATTAGTAAGAGATCGCCGGGTTGGAAGATGATGGTGAAGGAAATGGTGAATGGGTGATGGTGAAGAAGAAATAAAGGAGAATAGTGAAGAAAGGTGTTTTTTTATTAAATCTAATTTTTTTTTGAATTTGCAATTCAACCCCTCAACTAGTTTGGTTATTCGATTTGAGCCCTATGAATTTTGTAGAAAGCCTTAACCCTAATTGGCTAGGAGTTCTCTATGCAAACCACACATTTCTATAATTGTGTGCAATTAAGTCCTCAAAAATTTCAAATTGGCCCCAATAGTTATTTATATGAAATCAGGTTTCTTAAAAATTATAAATTGACCTCAAAACTTCTAAAAATAATTATTAAGCAAAATTTCATAAAAAGTAAAAATAGTGGCAATAAATCAATGCAAATCAGGAAATTCTAGGGGTGTCACAGACTTCCTCGCTAAAAAGAATTTGGGCCCCAAATTCTCATCTGAAACTCGGAAGAGTTTAGGATATTATTAGTGCATGAGATCTTCTTTTTTCCATGTTGCTTTCTCGATGTTATGGTTGCGCCACAATACTTTCACATGTGGAAACTTTCGATTTTTGAGTTCTCAGACCTATCAGTTCAAGACACATACGGGTTGTTTTTCATATGTTAGATCACCTTTCAATTGCATGCATTTAGGTGATATGATATGAGAAGGGTTAGGATAGTACTTCCAAAGTTGCGACACATGGAAGACGTTATGTATTCCTTTCAGATCTTGGGGTAACATGAGATGATACACAATTGGTCCTATCCTCTCATATATCTCGTAGGGCCTAACATACTTTAGGCTACGTTTTCCACCCTTACCAATTATTTTGGCTCTTTTTCGTGGGAAAACTTTGAGGAATACTTGATCTTTAACTTTGAACTCCCAATTATTTCTTCAAGTATATATATAACTCTTCTGTATATCCTGGGCTGCCCTTATTTTCTGCTTGATTACTTTCACCTTTTCAATTATCTCTTGTATCAACTCAAGTCTTATAGTACTCGAAGACTGATTAATGCTACCTTTATGCTTTTCCAAATCCTAATGTATTGGAGATTGACATTTCCTACCATATAGGGCTTCATACAATGCCATCTGAATTGTTGACTGATAGCTATTGTTATAGGAAAATTCAATCAATGGGAGGTGCCGCATCCAACTTTCTCCAAAGTCTAGCACAGAGGCTCTTAGCATATCCTCTAAAATTCGTATAACTCATTTTGGTTGCCTATTTATTTGTAGATAGACAATTGAACTGAACCTCAGTTTGTTCTCAAATGCTATTGCAAACTCTTCCAAATGCTTGACATAAATTTTGGATCTTAATATGATATAATCTGGTCAAGATTCCGTATAGTCGAACAATTTTCTTGACATACAACTTTACTAGTTTTTCGACCTAGTAATGTGTTCCAATTGGCAAAAATGCACTAACTTGGTCAAGTGGTCTACTAGAACTCAGATACTATCATATCCTCTTTGGGCCATTAGCAGATCAGTCATAAAATCCATGGCAACTTGTTCCCATTTTCATTTAAGAATTGGGAGTTGCTACAACAACCTTGAAGGCCGTTGGTGTTCTGCCTTCACCAATTGTTAAGTCAGACACTTTTGCACATAATCTGTTGTATCTCTTTTCATCTCATTATAGAAAAATTGTTTCATTAAATATTGATCCATTTTATCTCCTCCAAGATGTATCATATATCTCGTCTTACATGCCTTTTTTAATAGTTTTTCCTTGACTTCTTCCAGTACACATATCCTTTTCTAGAACAGGAGGGTGCCTTGATCATCAATATTGAACTCAAATCCTTCGACACTTTCAACACTTTTCTTCTATTTTAGTATCTATTTTTCTCTAGCATGAGCTCATCGAATTTTATCATATAATTTTAGCTGTATTTTTATTCTAGCAACCCAAGCATGCTATTTTAATTTTAATACAGAACTTAACTCCGGCCTTTGGATATTCCTGTTGCTTGTAGATGAGCCAACCCAGCTTTTCAGCTTAACGCATTGACTGTTACATTAGCTTCGCCAAGGTGGTAGGTGATTGAGAAATCATAGTCTCCAATAAACTCTATCTATCGGCATTGCCTCATGTTCAGCTTTTTTTGTGATTGCAAGTACTTAAGTCTCTTTTGGTCAGTATACACCTCAAAAGTATCACCATAGAGGTATTGCCTCCATTTTGACAATGCAAATAAGACCACAGCTAGCTCCAGGTCATACGTTGGATAGTTTTCTTCATGGGGTTTTAAGTTTCTAGAGGTATAGGCGATAACATGCCCTTTTTGCATCAATACACAACCCAACCCCTTATTGGAAGCATTTGGGTATATTACAAAGCTCTTTAAGCTATCCGAAAGAGTTAGGACTGGAGCTATAGTTAGCTGTTATTTTAACTCCTAAAAGCTCATTTTGCAATCGCTATTCTAGTCAAAAGGTTGATCTTTCTAGATCAACTTGGTTAATAGACCAACTATCTTAGAGAAATCCTGAACAAATCTTCGATAATAGCTAGCTAACCCCAAAAAACTTCTAACTTTTGTAACATTCCTAGGGCATTTCCAGTTGACTATTACTTCTACCCTGGAAGGATCAACTTCGATCTTATTTTGGGTGATGACATGCCCCAAAAAGGTTATTTTCTCTATCCAAAATTTGCACTTGCTAAATTTAGCATTTAGTTGATGTTTCTTCAAGGTCCTGAGGACTATGTGCAAGTATTTCACATGTTTTTCTTTCAATTTGGAGAACACTAGAATGTCATCGATGAAGATGACTACAAAGTGGTCTAAGTATGGTTTGAAAACTCAGTGCATCAAGTCCATGAATGCTATTGGTGCATTGGTTAGCCCAAAAGGCATCACCACAAATTCAAAATGACCATACTGATGATTGAAAATAGTCTTAGAAATATCTTCTTCCTTGATCTTTAATTGATTGTATCCTTGTCTCAGCTCTAACTTCAAGAAGATTCTCGACCTTTGCAGTAGATTGAACAATTCTTCTATGTGAGGTAAATGATACTTATTCTTAATGGTGACCTTGTTCAATTCCCTATAACACCCTTAGGGTCCTATCTTTCTTTTTGAGAAATAGTACTGGGGCTTCCCATGGGGATGTGCTTGGTCTAATGAATCCTTTTGCCAATAGCTCCTGAAGCTAATTCTTCAGTTCTTTAAGCTCGGCTAGAGCCATTCGATAAGAAGCCTTTGAAAATGGTATAACTCCCAGTAAAGTGTGAATAACAAATTTGATTTCTCTATTAAGGGGCAATGAAATTAATTCTTCAGGGAACAGTAAAGTGTGAATAACAAATTTGATTTCTCTATTAAGGGGCAATGAAATTAATTCTTCAGGGAACATTTCTAGATATTTGGCTACCACCTCCACGTTCTCAAGTTTTGTAGTGTCCCACATCATATTAATGAGGTATGCTAAAAATCCTTGCCCGCCTTCTCTCAGAATTTGTCTAGGCTCTATTAGTGAGATGACTGGTATTTGGGGATATATTATCAGTTGAGTAGTGTGTTGCTATTAACGTCTCCCTATCGAAGGTAATGCACTTAGTGAAACAGTTTACCTATGCTTGGTGACGATATAGCCAATCCATCCCAAGTGTCACATCATAACCTTGTATGGGCACTTGTATAAGATTAGCAGTATACACTCGGTCTCTAATCATAACTAGACAGTCTCGATACATAATATCTATCACTAACCCTTCACCTAAAGGCATTCTAACCTCTACTTGATAAGTTATAGTCTCGGGTGGTATATTCAATTTATAAAATAATGTAATAGATATAAAGAAATGTGAGGCGCCAACGTCATACAATACTTTACCAAAAATATCAAAGATAGAAATTGTATCTTCCACCACGTTGTTAGCTTATTCACCAACACAATGATATAGGTTTAATAGCACTGTCATTCTAATAATGGCTAACAAAATCAGTATCGCCAAAATAATCTTGATTATATATCTGTTTCACTTATCAAAATATAGGTTACTCTTCAATTACACAATCTTATCACAATATGAACCTAAAATCGCAATAATTGCTTAATTCTCAATAATTGATCCCAACAATAACATTAGGTCCTAAATCCATAATAATGGTCAAATTTCTTTTTA
The DNA here is from genome assembly GCA_014898725.1 of Jacaranda copaia. Classification (NCBI taxonomy): domain Eukaryota; kingdom Viridiplantae; phylum Streptophyta; class Magnoliopsida; order Lamiales; family Bignoniaceae; genus Jacaranda; species Jacaranda copaia. Next base: position 215,659 of record JACGDI010001960.1, read on the forward strand.
ATCTCATCACATAAACGTTAGGGTTAGTACCATTTAAATCCAGTTTTGGCATTATGCATGATAAGTCTAGGTCCATTATTCAATATTCTTTGCATGGATATCACACACATATATACATGGAGATATCAATTCTTCCCAATTGTCTATTCTTGGCATGGATACAACTAAAATAGGAAAGTACAATAGATGCAACATATATATAAAATGTACAACTAAGTCTAAATGCCAAAGCTTGCCACCAAGGTTTGAAAACCACAAACCAATCACACGGATGCAATTGTCGTGTCAAAGATGTGAAACTGCCACTTCATTGCCACCATGCCGTTGTCTGCTACTGCCAAAAAATTATTAATTAGGGTGTAATCATTAATATATTTACTAATTTAAATAAGATTTTAATTA
>JACGDI010001960.1:225594-257811 GCA_014898725.1 Jacaranda copaia
TCAAATTACTATGACATAATAATTTTCTTAATTATGAGCTTTTTAAGTTTAAAACTAAATTAATTACACATTACTTCACCACAATCAAATATCAATCATTATAAATATATACATACATACATACATCAATTAACCATATATATACTCATATATTTATTAAATTTAAAAATACAATTTAACCCTACAAACTCAACAAAAAAGTTATTGATTTAACATTTATAGTAAAATTTATCTCTTACAAAACAACACCAAACAAATAATTCCATTTTCTATGTATTCCTAGATAAAATCAAACAGTGGAACCATTCCTCAATTTTAACTCTCAAAACACCTTTATTCAGAACATTTTCCAAAATTCACCCAAAATGCAACCAAACAAAGCTTTAGTTTTTGTAATCATGAAAAATCCATAAATAAAAAGTAGTAGACTATTTTCCACATCTAGCTTGCCTATTCACATCATGATTCATCCCTATACTATTTGCTATCAAAACAAGCCCAGCTCACCAAATCTATTTTGATTCCTTGAAAGAAAAATATAAGACAACCAATTTTTCTTCCACACAACATTATCTTCTACTATATAACCAACCTAATCTCTAACTCTAAGTTCCTATCATGTCCAACATTGTGGTATTAGAGCAACGATACGTTCAAAGGCTGGGCACGCAAAAAATATTGTTTTCATTATGGCAACCATTTTTCAAGCAACAGTATTCCACAACCAATTTTCAATGGACAAAATTATGATTGTTGGGCAATCAAAATGAAGATGTATTTTCTATCCCAAAACTTATGGGACATTGTTGAAGATGGGATTACTATCCCAGAAAATGTTGCATCAAAAGCTGATCAGAGAACATTAAAGAAACAAATAAAGAAAGATTATACAGCTCTTCATGAGACTCAAATGGCATTGGTAGATCAAAATTTGTCCAAGAATCAAATGTGCTAAAAATTCTAAAGAAGTATGGGATACATTGAAGGAGTTTAAAGGCAAATCCAATGTACGTTCAATCAAACCCTAACTCTTCAAAGAGATTTTAAAAATATCAAAATGAAGGATTTAGAAACCATAGAAAAATATTATGCTAGACTGACTAAGATGGCTAGTCAATTGTATGGTGAAGATATTTCAAATAAAAAGGTCATTGAAAAAATACTAATTAGCATTTACTGAAAAATATAATCCGATAGTAATGACTATTGAAGAAACAAAAGATCATGCCACATTGACATTAACAAAATTGGTGGGTTCCCTTGAAGCATATGAAAAAAGACTGAGTAGGTACGAAGAAAGTTCATTGGAAAATTCCTTTTCTCCAAACTAAAAATCCAATCTCAAAAATCTAAAAATTAGGATAAGAAATATGAAGAAAATTCTAGAACTGGGGAATGTTTTAAAAAAAATGAAAATGGAGGAGACTTTAAGAAAAATAGAATGGGAAAATATCCGCCATGATGACATTGCAAACGAACTAATCATCTAAAAACCTCAATGCCAAAAATTTAAGAGATTTGAACATTAAGGGAAGGATTATCAGTCCAAAGAGAAATATCATGCTAATTACTTTTGAAGAAAAAATGAATCACTTATTTTACGTAAACCAAGATGCTTCAAAACCAAAGAAATATATTTGGTTCCTTGATAGTGGTTGTAGTAACCACATGCCTGCAACGAGAAAATATTTACTAAAATAGATACAACTAGAAAATCACAAGTCAAGCTTGGTAATGGCACAGTAGTCAGTGCTAAAGGAAAAGCCAATGTAGCAATCAACATAAATCAAGGTACTAAATTCATCAATGATGTACTATTTGTTCCTAGTTTGGAGACAAATTTACCAAGTGTTGGCCAAATGATGGAAAGATGTTATACTCTACACTTTGAAGGAGATTCATGTACCATGTTTGATTGTAGAAACAGAACAACAGTCATTGTTGAAACCAAAATGCAAAATCAAAGGAGTTTTCGCATCTTATGGGATTACCCAAAAGATAAAACCATGAAGGTTTAGGAAGATGAATCATGGTTTTAGCATCGAAAGTTGGGACACTTTAATAATCTTCAAGGAATAAAATTTCTTTATCAACACAACTTGATGAAAGATTTGTTGAAAATTCAAGGAAAAAAGGAGATATGCGAAGTTGTTTACAATGAAAACAACATTGTAAGTCCTTTTCCTCTGGGAATTCTTGGCATGCAAAAGCAGCATTGGAGCTCATATATACTGATGTTTGTGGACCTATGAGGATACCATCCTGTGGAGGACACAAGTATTTTATTCTCTTTATTAATGATTACTCTAGAATGACTTAGGTCTATTTTATGCATGAAAAATCAGAAGTATTCGTTATATTTAAGAAATTTAAAAACTTTGTCGAGAAACAAAGTGGCCATAAAATAAAAATCCTAAGAAGTGACAGAGGGAAAGAACACAACTCTAGACAATTTGACAAGTTTGTGAAGAAGAAAGAGTTGATCATCAACTCACTATTGGTTACACTCCAAAACAAAATAGAGTATCTGAAATAAAAAATAGAACTATGATGGAAATGGCTAGAACTATACTAGAAGAAATGGTATGCCAGAAATATTATGGGCAGAGATAGTATATACTGCAGCCTATCTACTCAACAAGTGTCCAACCAAAGCAGTTAAAGACAAAATGCTAATCAAAGCTTGGAGCAGAAGAAAACCACTAGCTTGACAACTTTAGGTATTTGGATGCATTTGTTAGGTTCATATTCCAACAAAAAAGAGGCACAAGCATGAAGAGAAGACTCAGAAAAGAATCTTTCTTGGATACAATTCCCAATCTAAAGGATATTAAATCTTCAACCTCAAAACTAAAAAACATTTTATTAGCCAAGTTGTGGAGTTTGATGAAGATGCCTCTTGGAATTGGGAAAAAGAGAAATCCAAAGAGATGCCATTACCAAGGTAAGAAGACGAGCAGAATATAACAATGGAGAGACAAAATGAGACAGAAAGTTCTCCATTTAGTTCACCACCAACAACTCCAAGGTCTGCCTCATCAACCACACTCTTGGAAATGAAAATGACAAGGCATCATCTCTAGAGAGACATCCCAGAAAAACTAAACCACTTTGTGAGATATACGAAATATTCAACTTTACAACATCGGAACTAGAAACTTTCAAAGAAGCATCTAAGCACAAGGTTTGGATAAAAGCAATGCAGAAGAAGATCCATATGATTGAAAAAATCAAACATGGGAACTAGCTAAACAACCTTTTGACAAAGAGGTGATTTAAGTAAATGGGTCTTCAAGACAAAGCTGAATCACGATGGATCTATGCAAAAATATAAAGCATGATTGGTGGCTAAAGGTTACTCGCAACTACCCGGCATTGATTACAATGCAACTTTCACTCTAGTTGCTTGATTAGATGCCATAAGAGCTCTTATTACATTAGATGCACAAAAGAATTGAAAAATTTATCAACTCAATGTAAAATTTGCATTCCTAAATAGATTCTTGAAAAAGAAATACACATGGAACAACCACAAGGATTCATCTCTAAAGGGAATGAAGATAAAATTCTTAAGTTAAAGAAAGAGCTATATAGCCTTAAGCAAGCACCAAGAGTTTGGTACAACCAAATTGATAATTATTTTGTTGGTGAAACCAAATTAATAATTATTTTATCGGTGAAGGATTTTGGATGAGCCAAAGTGAACCCACTCTCTATATCAAGAACCAAGGTGAGAATGATATACTTATTATCTCCTTATATGTTGATGACCTTATATTCATAGAAAATAATGGAATTAAAATTCAAGAATTCAAGAAAGACGTGATGAAGACCTTTGAAATGAGCAACCTTAGATTGATGCACTATTTCTTGGGCATTGAAGTACCACAAGAAAACAATGGTATGTTTATATCACAAAGGAAATACACGAAGAACATACTAAAGAAATTCAAAATGCAAAGTTCTGAGACTGTTGCTACACCTCTTGCTGCAAATGAGAAGTTCAAGAAGAAAGATGGGTCAAAACAAGTGGATGCCTCACTGTTCAGAAGTTTTATTGGACGTTTAATATATTTATCAACTATTTGACTTGACATCATGTATGCAACCAACTTATTATCAAGATTTATGCAAATTCTAACCACATTCATTTTGGAGCTGCTCATAGAACACTTAAGTATTTGCGAGGAACAATAAACTTTGGCATATGGTACAAGCCTACAAAAGACTCAAAACTCATTGAATATACTAATAGCGATTGGGCCAGATTAGTAGATGACAAAAAAAGCACATCTGGTGTAACACCCCTAAAATTTGGTATTTTGAAAGATAAGGATTTAAAAATTAAGATATTAATTGGTTGAATTTTAGGGCTCAAAAAATAAATAAAAAGAATTTGATTGCAAGAAAATAAGAAGTTTGGGGGTCAATTTACAATTTGAGGAAATTGGATTGAACCAAACTTGGAAACTTTGGGGTTGCATTGGCTAATATTTTGGGTCAAAGGAAAGCTATGTTGTATATCCAATTTCTTTGGGCTTGATTGAAAACTGGCCAAGTTTGGGGGCTAGATTGTAATTAAGAAAGTGTCTAATATAAATATGGGGTAATTGCATTTCAACCTCAATTTCCTTCTCTTTCACCATAGCACCACTCTCTCTTATCACCAGTGATTCTTCACTTATTACCGATGGGACCTCAAACCAACCATATCAACCTCTGTCTTTCCTCACAGTGAGCACACCAATACCATATGCACATACCAACACCAGCAAACAGCAGAGAAGCGAAGCACCGAAAGTTGACCACGACGAAAGTGGCGGACTGCTTTACTATGGTGACTTTTAATGGCAGACCTAGTTACCATTTTAACAGGCTCAGCTTCAAGATCATGCTGATAGCTTCACCTTCTCAAACGGACCACCATGGATAAAAGAACAAAGAAAAATTGCGGCGGCAGAGCTTGGTAGCACTAGGCATCAGAGGAGAAATCAAAGGGTTTCCCAGTGGATTTTGAAAAAATTAATCAGGGATTTGGATTTATTGAGCTAAAACGCAGCTTCTAGTTAGGTTGTGATATTTTTCGGCGGCAGCAACAACGAAAAGATAGTTTCTTCTTCCCATTCCGATGATCGCAGCGGTACTCTTAGTTTGTGATTTTATGGCCTCAATAAGCAAATTTAGGTAATAGGGGTTTAAGGATTAATCTTTTTATACCATTTTATATTGTTTAAATATTTTTTAATCTTGTATTATGGCAAGAGAATGATGAAGGGATGTATGATTTGGAATAGCATATGACATGTATGGGCTATATATATATGAGCTTGTGAACCTGGATTCGAATTAAAATGATAACCTTGGGTTTTATTAAGTTAATTAAAGGATTTGAAACCCTAACTTGTGGATTTATCGATTTGGAACCAAGTGATAGTAATTGGACCATTGTTGTGATTTTGGGATGATATTACGAGAATGATTATGTAATTAAGAACTAGTTTACACTCTGTTATTATACTTGATATCAAACCAAGACTATTTTGTAAATAATCAACTTTATTAGCCATTGTGTGCCGATAGAACAATTTAAGCTTAAAACTATCAAGTTAATCAGCTAATTAGTGATTTTGGTCTATTAATGGTTTAGTTGAGATTATTAAGGATTATTAGAGTTGAATGAAGATTTAATTGTAAGCTTATTATTTTAAATTAGGTGATGTGGAATTTGGACCTACAGACCAGTAGATGGCAGATTATGATAGCTTTCTCTAAGACTACAAAGGTGAGGGTCTACCACTATATCTATCTGTTCTTGTGGCATAACCACTATAATGGTTAACTTGCTTGATTGTACTTGCTCGTAATTTCTTGAATTGTACTTGCTTGTTTTTATTGAGATATGTACTTAATTGTGTACTTGTTCGTGATATGTTATTCAATTTGTATACCATGTGAGGGTTTGTACTCATTTTCACTCTCTCATAAGTTGTACTTATTTGTTCTAGCACCCAAAACTTTTTTCTATCTTGTCTTGTACTTGTCTTGATAGGTACTTGTTCCTGTCATGTACTGTTCTCATCTCATAATATTATCAGATGCCTTCCTAGCATACTTGCTTGTTTGTATCTGGTTATCAATTGATTGATTGATAGATACTTGTTGTACTTGCGTGGAGATAGTACTTGACCCGAGTGCCAATCCTAGATGAATGCTTGGATATGTTTGTATACATCAAAGGCTATTCCTTGAGTAATTGTAAGTCTGATGTGTCTGGGGATATTCCTTAAGTATTTGTCTATACGTCTAATATGTCATGGGCTATTCCCTCAGTATTTGTAAGTCTAATACGTCTGAGGCTATTCCCTAGGTATTTGTCTATACGCCTGTATGTCAAGGGCTATTCCCTGAGTATTTGTAAGACTGAAATGTCTGGGGCTATTCCCTAAGTATTTGTTTGTAAGTCTGATACATCAGGGACCATTCCTTGGGTATTTGTATTTTTATTCTATGTACGCTATGGCTAATCCTGGACATCTACCGTTTGTCTATGATATGCTATGGCTATTCCTATGCGTCTACCATCTGTCAGGGATTGCCATGTACCAAGCTATCATGCTTGGATAAGACTGACTGAAATGTAAATGTCATTCGAGACTGTGTTGTCCGACTGTAATATGACTGACCGACTGTATTATGTCTGTTAGACTATTCCAAACTACTTGATCATATCTTGTTGTGTTTTTGTTATGTGTTGATTGATGATTTGTTAAGTTGATTTCTTCCTCAATAGATCCCCATCATTTATGTTACAATTATCCCTCACTAAGTCCTTTGGACCCCCCCTCCCCAATTTCTCCTTTATTTTCTCAAACTAGTATAAGTGAAGAATGTGAGGTTCAAACTTGAAGTGACAAAATACCTTTTGTATTATAGAATGGGCACTCAGATGTTTAAATGGGTTCACTTGAATGCTATAATTGGATTTACTGACATTGTGATATGTCAGGATTGATGTCAATGACTTGAAGCCTGTATATGTTTTGTTAGATGTAAAAAGTTGAATTATGAATTATTTAATGTTTTGAAGAGTTGATAATTTTGAAATCTGCCGCCATATGTCTATGATAAGTTTTGAAAAATTTTCTAATGGGCTTATTGACTATATTACTTATTTATAGGCTTGAATTAAGATTGAACTGGGGTGGTGCCTTAGCTTAGTTGCTATCCCAAATGTGATGCTACATCCGGACACGCATTTATACTTGGATCTGCAATATTTTCACGAGCTTCAAAGAAACAATCTACTGTGGCACAATATTTAGTAGAAGCAAATTATATAGCAACAGTAGGTGCAGCTTGCCAAGCAATATAGCTTAGAAGAATATTTGGAGATATGATAGAAAAATCAAGAGAAGCAACAATAATATACTGCAATAGTAAATCTACCATAGCAATTGCTAAAAATCCCGTACACCACAATCGAACAAAGCACATTGACATATGATATCATTTCTCGGAGAGAAAGAAGCCACTAGGTTATATTGATTAAATTAGATTGCATTATGATAAAATTATGAGTGACTTTTTCTCTTTTTTTTTTCCAAAAAAAGGCACCGATACTAGTTAAATGCCTTTAAATTAAGTTGGTTGTTCCAATAAAATGCCACTATATTTTTACAATATTTATTAATCAATTGACACTAAGTATTATATTATAGTGATAGTGTTTACTACTATCACTATATTACTTTAATATATCACTATACTATAAAAAAATCATTAATGTATTGATTAACTATTGTGGCATCCTTTTCATTATATTACTTTATTGCTATATTACTTTTATGTAGTGTCACTAAATAATTTGTGGCATCTTTTTCAAATGACACCATAATTAAACAACATTAAAATTGTTTAAGAAAAACTAGTTGCATTGGTTGAATGCCCTTCAAATACATTTTTGTTGGCATTTTCAATCAAATGTCATTATCTTTATTTGTCATTTATTAATCAAATACCACCAAATATTGTAATATAGTGGCATTTTTCAATAATTATTACTATATTACTCATGTGTGTCACTACCCTACAAAATGTCATTAAATTAGTGCCACTAAGATATTTTGTGATATTATTTTTTAAATGACATCATAAATAAATATAAGTGACATTTTCTAAGAAAAATTAGTGGCATTAACTAAATGTCTACAAAATACATTTTTGTTGGTGTTTTAACCAAATGCCACTGTCTTATATATCATTCAATAATAAAGTGCCACTAAATATTTTATTATAGTGGCATTTTTCTAAGACTAACAGTATATTACCTTTATGTGTCATTACACTAGAAAATGTCACTAAATACTTTATGGCGTTTTTTCCAAATGACACCACAACTACATATTAGTGGCACTAGTTAAATGTCTTTAAAATAAATGTCTTGACATTTTCAATTAAATGTCACTAATTTATTTGTCATTTAGAACCAAATGTCACCAAATATTATATTATAGTGGCATTCTTTTACGATTATCACTATCTTAATTTTTGTGTCATTATCTTGTAAAATGCCACTAAAGATCATATTTGTTGTAGTGATTGCAAGAAGAGGAACAACTTGCAGACATCTTTACAAAATCACTACCAAGGAAAATTTTGAGTACTTACCAAATATGATAGGAGCTATAGAAAAAAGCTTAAAGGAGGAGTGTTAGAAATAATGCTTTTTCTAGAAGATTAGGAAATGAAAAAATCTAGAAGAGAACTAGATTGTTGTATTAAAATATCAAACAAAGAGAAGTCTAAAAATATTGGAATGACATTTGTGAAGGAAGAAATGTCGTTGGTGCAAATCTATAAATATATATATATATATGTATATATGTTGTATGCTTAGTTTTTGTAATCATAAAAAAAACATAAATAAAAAAGTGGCAAACTATTCTCCACATCTAGCTTGCCTATTCACATCATTCATCCGTATACCAGTAGCTATCAAAACAAACCCACCAAATCTATTTTGATTCCTTAAAAGAATAATATAAGACAACCATTTTTTCTTTTGCACAACTTATCTTCTACTATATAACCAACCAAATCTCTAACTCTAATTTCCCATCACATTCAACGCTTTTGTCAAAGTGGGAATACAACATTTTCTGGAAGGCCGTTGTTCTATCATTTTCATTTGGTGAAACCATAGATACATAGCAAGAAAAGAAAAAATCAGATAAAATACAAAGTTAAGGCACGCCCTCCGACAGTATTGGAGGAAATGTATACTTGTAATTCTTTATATTGAAAATTTAAACATGGCACAAATATAAGTAATAATCCTCAACTCTGTGGTGTACCTTGCAATATGGATAGGGTTCTTCAATACATAAAATAAAAATCATTCTCCTTCTAACACAATTATACATATAATCAGTACTTCAGCAATGAAATAAGTTTATTTCATTAATTTGCCGGGATCAGATCAAGCAACCTAGAAATCCATGTGGTTCTAAATTTTAGAAAGTTTCTGGGACCGTTCACCTACACTAACATTGAAGCTGAGAGAATATGGCTCTATATATTCCCATAGCGCTATATGGAGTATATATATGGCTATTTAGTATACCAAATAATACGATTTTCTCTTCTAACAGTTTGCACCGTTCTTTCTTTCCTTCTTTTTTTTTTTAACCAGGTTAGAAATGAAATTAGTTTAACTTGTTGTAGATTTTAAAAAGTTTGTGATTGTTTCAACTTGACTAGTAGTGAAACTGAGAGAAGTTGAGATAAATATAAGATAAAATGGTTTCCTAATTAGGGCAATCATTAATTTGTCAATTAAGTACGATTAAATATATATGACCATTTCCAGGTGGCAAGCTCTGTGATGCAAGAAAAAAAAAATTAAGCCGTGTTGGTCGTCGCAAAGGTTGGTGGGAAAATTGCAATTTTAGTACCCAAACTGTTACCTATTTTGATCTCACACCATCTTGATATGAGGTTAGCACATTTAATTTATTTTGCACAAAATTTTGGTATATTTAATACAATTTTTCCTTTTAATTGGGCCCAAAAATTTTCCAATCAACTCTAATCGGGCTCAAAATATAAGCATTTCTTGCCATTTGTCAGGTGAGACCATGTCATCAACCATGTGCAATGCCATGTCACTGTCATCCGCCATGTGTTATGCTATGTCACTTTAATCCATTAATAAAAATATCCCTAAAATCCATTAATAAAATAAATATTAAAAAAAATATTAGATATGCATATATATTACACATATCTAGACACATATATAGTATCATATATATGTATAATAAACATAATCAAAACATTATTTCATACATATATATATGTGTGTATATACAAATTTCCTGCTTGCAAACCCAAAATCTTGAACCGCCAAAAATTGGCCATAAACATGGAATGACCCACTATGGCTTCTCTTCAGCATGAGGAATATTTTTGCAAAAATAACCCCCTAAAGCAAGGCAAATTCCATCAGAAATTGAGAATGCCAATGAGTGAGCAAGCGTCATGATGGTTTCTCCACTTGACGGAAATAACATGGGCTTTGAGGGGATTCGATCGAAATTATATAAGTAGGCTTTTGACACTATCAATTTGTGGTTTTAATTAGTGGAGGAGGAAAATTTTCGATGGTGGCGTGGCAATGGTGTGTAGGGTTCCACAGTGGTTTATGATCAAATTAGCATGCTAACGGCAATAAATTCAAACTTGAATGAGGGGTTTGGTTCACCTCATCTAGATGCACCTTCTAGTGGTGGAATTCCTTTTGTGGCAATGGTAGACAACAACTCGTGACGGTTGGCGGTGGTGCAGCAGTGACATTCTGATAAAGCTATGGTGAACTGATTTCCCTCCTCTATTTTTATGTAAGAAGAGAGTGTGAGGTGGGGAAGGAGGGGTGAGGTGGGGGGCCATGGGTAGCCACTGCACAGTGAGGTAGGGTGGGCGGGGGAATGGAAGGTAGGTTGATAGAGTCAAAGATGATAATTTTTTAGTCTTTTTGATATTATGAAATACATAAATCTTATTAATTTTAATTATTTCAAAAATTCTTTACATATGTAATATTATTAAATAAATTATTTTAGATAATGTTATTATTTCATGCTGTGGAATAATGCACTTCAATTTTCTTATTTAATAAATTATTTATTTACTTTATTTTTAATTAATAAATAATTCTCATACATTTAATTAACTTATGTTCAGTATATCTATTACTTTAAAATTATGTAATATGTACCCAATTAATATATATTCAGTATTTAATATTATTAAATATTAATTATTTAAATAAATTATTTTATATATTTAATATTATTAAATAGATTATTTTAAAGATGTTTATTATTTAATTTTATTGAATATGAGAAATTATTTTTTATTTTTATTTTATCTAATTATTTATTATTTATATTTATTAATTAATAAATAATTCATTAAATTTGAATATATTATTTTGGATGGCATTTTTAATTTTTGTTAGCGCTTTCTCTTCAAACTTTTTAATTGTTAAACTGATGCTTTTTTTGTCACTTTTTTTATTTTTTTTTCCCTTTTTTTTCTTTTTTCCTTAGCATTTCTTGTTTTAGTTTCAGCCATTTTGGTGACGTGGCAAATGATAAGGACATTGTTGTGGAGCTAGGTGACAAACGTCACAAAAACCCCCATAAGTCAAACCTAATCGATGCTAATTAGGCAAATTTTGGCCTAACTGAAAATTTTTTGACTCAATGGACCAAATCTACAAAAAATTGAATTAAATGTACTAAAATTTTGTGCAAAATAGATTAAATGTGCTAATACAATATCAAAATAGAGTAAAATCAAAACAGACAATAGTTGGGGAACTAAAATTGCAATTTCCCCAAGGTTGGTCTTAACATATGGAGTAACTAACGTAACTAACCTTTGATTTTCTTACACAAGTAATTTAATGAAAAACAAAGGTGATGACGAAAGCAACTAGAACAACACAAGAAAATTGGCCACTCCTCTGAGGCGATTAATTACATATTCTCTCTGGTGAAGAACCGAAAATACATTATCTGCAAAATAATGCATCTTCTGTTAAATATAAAATTGCAGATCATCAAAGACTAGGCAAGAATTCTATATGCCCATGGAAAAAAAAAAAAAGAATGACAATTTCAAACTAGCTATTTGAAATATTTGATTTTTTCAAATAGATTTCACTATATATATGTGCTCACTTTCCAAGGTTACCATCTCATCAAAGCAAAACTAATCAATATAAGCTCCGATCAGCAAATATCTTATTAATTAGTTAAGATGCCTATTCTCATCCTGATCATAACTATCGCAATTGTGGTGTTAGCTTCTCCATTAGCTTATGCATCTGATCCCAGCCGTCTTCAGGACTTCTGTGTTGCAGTTAATGACTCCAATGCTTCTGGTAAATATTTCACTACTTAGCTTTTTTCTTTTCATGACAGAATGAGTAGTACATATGTAAATGTGGTTAACATTTGTAGTAATTTACATGCACTAGCTAGCTAGCAACATTCTCTTTACGTTAATTTAGTTTTTGACCTAATTGTTAATTAAATGTTTCCCCTCTATGTTGTAACTTGCAGTATTTGTGAATGGAAAGATTTGCAAGGACGCAAAAATGGTCACAGCAGATCATCTCTTCCTTTCGGGTCTCAACAAGCCTGGAAACACATCAAATCCACTTGGATCAAAAGTTACCCAGGTGACTGTCAATCAATTAGCAAGACTCAACACTCTTAGGAATTCTTTAGCTCGTATCGACTTCACACCATATGGCCTAAACCCTCCTCACACACACCCTCGAGCAACTGAGATGCTTGTTGTTTTAGAAGGCACGCTGTACGTAGGATTCGTGACTTCCAACCCAGCAAATCCAAACCAGAAGAACAAGCTCTTCACAAAAAACTATATATCCAGGAGATGTGTTTTTGTTCCCACACAAGGTCTCATTCATTTCCAATTCAACACTGGAAACACCAACGCGGTGGCATTTGCTGGTCTAAGTAGCCAAAACGCAGAAGTTATTAAAATTGCCAATGCAGTTTTTGGTTCAGATCCTCCTATTTCAACTGATGTTCTCACCAAAGCATTCCTGGTTGATGAGAATGTGGTCAAATATCTTCAACGTCAGTTTTGGTAGGATAACAACTAGAAAAGCAAATAGAAAAATTTTGTTTGGTATTCATCCCGTTAGATAACAGGAAATGTCACTACCAAAAATATAATTTTATTAATTATATTTTTATAATTAATAAAATTAATTAGTCTAATTATATTATATTTTTATAAATTATAATTTAAATAGATAAATATTACATATATAATTAAATAATTCATTTGAATAAGTTATTGTTTGTATAGTCAAATAAATTTTTGTTGGGCTAACTAATGCTGTCATTTTTCATAACAACTATTTCAAAACTAGGGAAACATGATTTTATTTCAATAATGATTTTTATTGTTTGGTGCAATTCTCAAAGGGATTTCAGATGGACTATTGTTGGAGCGGTTCAAATTTTAGGTGGTGTGATCTATGCCTTAAAGATCACCATCCTTTTTCTTTGGCCTTGTCCCCAAAAGCCATGATTCGCCTAGCTCCGCGAGTCTTGGCGTGCTCCTACTCATGCCCCGAGGCGCGGTGTGCTTAAATGCTCATTTCACCCACTCAACTCTATTTTGCTCCATTTCTATCGGTTCTCATCAATTTAGCCCAAATTTTAAGGCAAAATCAATAATTCTTCACCTTAACTTGAAATTCACCATCCTTCTTCTTTGTCCCTACCCTTTAAAAGGGCTTGTCATCTGAGTTTACAAACATTAATGAAATCCAAACAATGCTCAAATAGAATTAGTCAACATGTCTGCATGATTATCCTAAGTCCCAAACTTATCAACTGGAATGACACCTTGAGACATCATATCCTGGATAAAGTGATACTTCACATCAACGTGCTTTGTTCTCTCATGAAATGCTTGATTCTTTGACAAATTTATGGCACTCTCATTGTCATAAAATATGGTAGTGATCTCAAATTCCATACCTATATCCTCAACCAACCCCTTTAGCCAAATGCCTTCCTTCACGCCTTTAACTAAAGCCATGTACTCAACTTTTATTTTGGAAAATGAAACTGATGATTGCAACATCGCCTACTAGCTAACCATACAACTCAAAGCACAAAACACATATGGACTTTCTACTATCCAAATCTCCTGCATAATCACATCCGCATAGCCAATAATCCTTGCAATAGAATTCAATTCACTATACCATAAGCATTAGTCTGCAAAGCCTCTTAGATACCTCATGATCTATTTCATAACATGCTAATGCGTCTTTCCTAGCTTATGCATGTACCTGCTCACAACATCGACTGCATGTGAAATATCTGGTCTAGTGCACACCATGGCTATATTAAGCTACCCACTGCACTAACATAGGGCACATTAGACATGTGCTCCACCTCTGCCTTAGTACTCAGTGAATCATCTTATGAGAGCCTGAAATGAGCTGCAAGTGGCATGCTAACTAGCTTAGACCTATCCATCCCAAACACTTTAGTACTTTCCCAATGTAATGCTGTTGAGATAAGTACAACAATCCTCCATGTCTGTCCCAAATGACCTCCATACCCAAAATCTTCTTTGCACTGCCCAAATCCTTCATCACAAATTCTTCACTTAATTGAGCTTTTAAAACATTGATCTCAGATTTGTTTCTAAAGGCAATCAATGTATCAATGTACAACGGCAAATATATAAAAAGGTATCACTACATTTTTTATGCTACAACAATCAAAATTGCTCTAGTATAGCCTATCTTGGTAATAAATGCATCAAACTTTTTATACCATTGTGTGGGAGATTATTTCAAGCCATATAAAGACTTTTTCAAAAAACATGCTTTATTTTGTTTCCCAAAAACAATGAATCTCTCCAATTAGCTCATATAGATTTGTTCTTCCAACTCACCATGCAGAAATGCTATTTTCACATCTATCTGCTCAAGCTCCATATCAAATAAAGCAACCATGGCAAGTAAAATATGAATGAAAGTGTGTTTTACAATTAGGAAAAACACCTAATGAAAGTCAACTCTTTCTCTCTAAGAAAAGCCTTTAGCAACCAATCGCACCTTATATCTAGCATCTTCAACCACAAGAATCCCTTCCTTCTTCTTGTAGATCCATTTGCAACTTACAATCTTCTATTATTTGAACACATCAACCAGTTCCCATGTGCTATTCTTATGTAAAGACTCCATTTCTTCACTCATAGCTGTAACCTATTTATCAGAATCTGGCCTAAAAATTGCCTATTTATATGAGACTAAACATATTCTACAAACTCCTTAGCTGAACTCAATACATAAGCTACCATATCTGAAAATGCATACTTCTGTGGTGATTTAATCTAACTCATCTCCCTATTGCGAGCCAAACAATAATTTTGCTGTTAATTATTTTTCTACTGCTGATTAAGTGATAATGTGCTCTCTCAGCTTCATCTACCACCTTCTGTTTCCTCTTTGAAACTTGTAAAGTATCAATTTCAATCTCCACCTTCTCCTTAACACCTTGTTGACTACCTTAGGGCTACTCCACTTTCTTCATCATCGCAAACTCATCAAATGTCATATCCCTATTGATAATCATCTTGGAGCCCTTGTCACCATTACACCACAAATGATAACCCTTTACTCTATCTGTATAGCCTAGAAATATACACTTCACAGCCCTTGGCTCAAGTTTCCATTCATGAACATAAGCATAGGCTAGGCACCCAAATACTCTCACATTTGAGTAATCAGTAGAAGACATGGACCAAACCTCCATTAGTATCTTGCAATCTAAAGCAGTTGATAGTAACCTATTCACCAAGTAACAAGCAGTATTGATTACTTCTGTCCAAAAATCCTTGAACAATCTAACATTAATGAGCATGTATCTAGCTCTCTCCAAGATAGTCTTGTCCATCCGTTCAGCAACTCTATTCTTTTGTGGTATATGAACAACTATGCGATACCTCATAATTCTTTCCTTATTGCAGAATTGTTAAAATTCCTTGTTATAGAACTCCAATCCATTGTCAATCCGCAAACACTTGATTTTTTTTCCTCTCTACTTCTCGATCAAAATTTTTTATTACTTGAAGTTGACAAACACCTTATTGTTATGTTTCATCAAGCGCACCCAAACTCTTCATAAGAAGTCATCAATGAATGTCAGCATATATCTGGCCTACCCTTTGAAGGAACCTCAAAAGGCCCCTAAAGATCTGAGTGAATATAATCTAAGGTGTCCTTGGTCCTGTGAATAGCAGTGCTAAATTTCACTCCGTGTTGCTTGCCAAGCACACACCACTCGCAAAAATCCAGCTCTTTAGTCTTTTCTCCACAAAACAAGCCCCGTTTGCTCAGTTCTAACACCCTTTCTCTCTCTCATATACCCAAGTCGCATATGACACAATCTCATAGTATCATTGACTGATGAAGAAACCATTGCACTACTAGAAACTATGTTGCCCTGCAAAATGTAATGACCATTCCTTTTGTCTCCCTTCATGATAAGCAGTGCACCTTTGGAAACTCGTAGAACTATATCCCGAGCTCTATACTCACAATCATTTTTGTCCAGAGTACCAAGCAAAATTTTCTTCAAATCTAGAACATGACACATATCTATTAAGGTACTTACTATGCCACCATGCATTATGATACTCACTGAGTCAATTCCTACAACCCTACATGAAGCATCATTTCCCATAAATAATTTACCACCATCGTATTTTTGATAAGTGATAAACCAATCTTCACATGAGCACATGTGATAGCAGCAACCACTATCCAAAATCTACTTAGAGCTTCGTAAAATTTTAGTAACGTTGACAATAAGCCCACCATCAAACTCATCCTCAACAATTCTTATAGCGTTATCTCATTTCTGATTAGAAGTTTTAGCTACATCCTTCATCTTTCCTCATGCTGGATAATTCCATTTCTAGTACCCCTTTCCACCACACCTAAAATATTTGTCATCATTTCTAAGCTTGGTTTAGGACTTCAATCGACCTCTACTCTTTCTTCTTTCTCTCAATCTTCCTTCCGCCATGAATCTTTTCCTACTTTCACCATCATTACTACCCAGGACATGTTTTCTCAATTTGTTGGATTCAATGAAGCTTTCACATCCTCTATTGAAATTTTATCTCATCCATACAGCAAAGTAGTGACCAAGTACTCAAAATATTTGGGTAATGAACATAAGAGAATTAATGCTTAATCTTCTTCATCAATTTTGAAATCTATACTAGCAAGATCCATAATCACCTTATTGAAATAATCAATATGCTGAGTAATAAATGTACCTTCCTTTATCCTCAATGTGTATAACTGCTATTTCAAATACAGCCAATTCGTCGAGGACTTTGTCATATAGAGACTCTTCAGCTTTGACCATAGTCCCGATGGTGTACTTTCTATGACAACCTCTCTCAATACATTATCCGCTAATGATAACACTAGAGTACTATAAGCCTTCACCATAAAATCATCATTCTCTTCATTTTCTAGCATTTTTGGTAAGGAATCTCTACCTTTTAATGCTCTCTATACCTTGTTGACACATGAGGGTGTAGACCTTTATCTTCCACAACCTAAAATCATTCTTCCCATCAAACTTCTCTACCTTGTACTTCATGGCTACTATCTGATCAATCCCAGCTTTGATACCAATTTGTTGTGACTTGGAATGATCAAATTCTAACTATGAAATAATAGTAAAGATAATTCAATGTAATTTGATGATAACATTTAACGTGGTTCGACGATATGCCTAATCCAACCAACAAAGAAAAGAATTTTATTGATCTCAAATCAAAGTACAAGTACAAACTTTTGTCCCACAATCTCACATGAACACCAACACCCTTATTCTAAACACCGTCTCAAGAAACTATATCAAAAGGAGTTTAGAATCACTCGTGTATAGTCTCTCTGTTTGTCCTGGAAGAGAACTGATTAAATATTGGCAAAAATTAGAGTCTGAGTCCTAGTAGAATTATGCTATATGCCAGGGTACGCATTCGCACAAGAGTTCTATTGTTGCCACAAAGTTGGACAAAAAGTTTGCACTGGAGCACAAAAAACTTGCTCCTTGGCACACAAGGCATGTTTTTCCCTTAGTTCGCCTAGCTTCATGTGCCTTGGCGCGCTTCTCCATGAGCCCCAATGCGCAATATTCTGCCAACGCACGTCATGGTGTGCTCCAATGCCCATTTCGCCCACTCATCTTCGTTTTGCTCCATTTCTTCCGATTCTTGTCAATTTAGTCCAAATTTCAAGGTAAAATCAACAACTATCACATGGGAAGAAGCCTAATGAGATGGAAAATTTGGTAATCTTAAAGCTTTGGTATTTCTGTCTGATTGAGTTTTTCACATGATAGGTGTTGACATTTCAATAGCTCTGCTTTGTGCTTTGATTTGATGATTTTTCATGTAGGTAAAGGAAATATGGAAGGAACATGAGGCATTTAGAAGCATCTGTGTAATGGAAGGCTATGTAAGTTCATCAAGATTTGAAGAGCATTTTCAGCTCACTTGGGCATTGGACCATTTTTCTTATGAGGGAGAGCTTCTCAAGACAACGCTTGACAACTACTCTGGTAATCAGAACTGCAATACAACTCTACTTTTAAATGTACTTTTATTTTTTACTTTATTATTGGAAAAATTCTTATAGACCTACATTATGTAGCTGTGATGGGATTGTTACATTGGTTCTTTGGTATTTTTACTTTCAATCCATATAAGAATTTTCCATAGTTTTCTCTCATTTTTATATGCAAATAAACCAACCACTCAGTTTGATGATCACTTCTCTTTTTGTACCAATACTCAATAGAGAGTTTGATGGTGTTTAGTTCTTTTTATGTTCAATTTTTGCATTTCTTTTTGTCTGTAGCTTGATCATTATGATTTTCATTGTCTGTTTGTTAGATATTTTTGGTTGAATAATCCGGCCCTTTTGGGGAGAATGTAGGAGCAGGATTTTCATCAAAGAGCAAGTATATGTTGCAAAAAGTCACTGTTCATATTAAGCTTCTAGAGGGCAACTCTGCCGGAATTGTTACTGCCTTTTATGTGAGTTTATCGCTCCTCCACTCATGGTGTTGATAGCTCAAAAAAGGGAAGAAAAGAAAATCTTTTTTCACTATTTCCTGTGGTTCTTCGACAATGCAATTTCCTAATCTTGTAAATGAGCTAAAGAAAAATTTAGTCTTGTAAATGTAGAGTTTCATATATTCTTCATTTTTTAAATATATTACTATCAAAATGTACTAAAATGTTATATAAGATTTTTTTCGTGTGTCAAATGTATCTTCACTTAGTTGACTTTGCAGATCACTATTTTTGAAGGGGTATTTAATTATATAAGTGTACATAACTACATTTTAAATTACCTAAAATTTAATATCCAATTAAGGTGGACAGATAGAAATTAAACAAATTTAATATCTAAAATCAAGCATCACCTTTAGTTGCCTTCCTGTCCACTATCCTCTTAACACTTTCTGTTTCCCAAGATTGCAAGAGTCAAACTTTTCTTTTAAATGTTTGCTTTTAATTTTCTCCTTAATATATGGTAGGGAAGAACTAAGGAAATGGGTCCTTTCCATGGAGACTACACTTTTTGGCTATCGCTTTCAACTAGAAACTACTGAGGTCCAAGTGTGATTTCGTTGTCTACTCTAATCAACCATGCTGCTGGTGCTATTATTCTTGAAACTATTTGATGCAGCTACTTATGTTGTCTATCTGAGTTTCTCTATAGAAGGCATTATTAGCAGAGTTTAACCTACCTTATAAAGCTGTGACCAGTGCAGAATATGAGGTAATTAATGCTGTTATCATGCTTTGGAAAGGCCTGTTTACGTGCAACACCTTGATAACCTTTTCAATAGAATTTTAATCATATGAAAAGGGGGCCTTTGATATATCAAAACAGACATGCTTATTTACATGAAACAAGTATATTTTTTTATTTGGTTTCAAACTGTGAAAGACAAATTGAACCAAGTAATGTGCTCCACTGGTCAATCTTTATCCAGTGATATGTTGTGATTTTTTTTTGAGAAAATCTAAACAAGCATTTGATTTCCTTACTTTTTCTTCATTTCCATTGATTTCTTTTTCTCTATTCACTGCAGCTAATACCATATACTACAAGGTAATAACTAACCGCAGATCTTGCTTTCTCCCATCTTTTATGCATTTTTGTAGCTGGATTCTTTTCTTTTGTACATATACTCTCTCTCTAAGGAGAACATACATCTTGTTTTGAGAAGAAGCCTGCTAGAGTATTGCAATTAATTCCTTTTCAAGCTGTGAGTGTCCTTGTCATTATTATACCTTTTGTCTTAGTTTTGGATTGTGAACTTACTTAAGATTGTGTAAAGCTTTCCAATCCAGATAACTGTTGCATGAGCAGAAAACTTATGCATGCAAGATGTTGAATAGCTGAAAATTATTTTAGTTCCAAACAGTCAAAATTTAGTTCCTGAATATGGATTGTGGTTGCGTGTCATAGGGACAGACCACTTGCATTTGGAAAATCGTGCCCTGCTGATTCGAGAATCAAATGGAATGACCCTCTTAATATAATTAGTAGGCAATATCAGTGCTAGTGGTTCATCAATTTTATTGGAACCACCTTTGTCTGAAGAAACCTTCTACTGAAGTGTCATTATATTTTGTAGTATATAAATTTTTATGTTTTATGATAATGCATATTGTACATTTAAAAGAAAAATTGCTGAACGTTTATTAGCTGTATTGTCTTTGCAATTAAGATTTTTCATTTGTCAAGTGGCTATCTTACTTGCTGAACTTGGAAATAAAACATTTTCGTTACTTTATGCTTTTTCCTTTCCTCTTAGAAATGCTTTCTATTTTTGCAGCTCGGCCCAAGAGATTCACTTCTCCAGTGTTTTTTAAAAAGAAACCGCTCTACTCAAACATGTTTTCTTTTTGTGAGTTTACGTCAAATTGCGGGCTACTTTTTCTTTGACCTTTCAAATATATTGCATATAGATAGTTGCAAGCGTGAAAATGATTATTAATAATTAGCATGTCTATGGTTTTCATGCTTAAAAATTATTTTTATAGGAATTAGTACTATAAATTTTTATTCTCATGCTATGTTTTAATTCTTTGATTTATATAGGAATATCTTTTATTTGCGTAGATTCACAAAGTGTTTTTACTTAAGTATTTTTAGGTTTAATAAAGATTAGTCTTTTTCTCTATTTGGGTGTTCAAATAGGATGAATACTATCGAGAATATGTTAGTCAATATGGCAACAATCCTACACCTGAAAGATGCGATTACAAAAACAATTGATCAAGAATTGGCTAAACAAAGAAAAGAAATAGCAACTAGAAAAGCAAGTATTATGGAGCAGATTATGAGGGTGAGAGAGGAGGTATTGAGGCTAGTTGAAGAATTAAAGACGAGAGAAGAGACTTTGATGAGGACATTAGGAGTGATGATGGAAAAATTAAATTCAATTGAAGGTACTTCTTCCTCTCGCGAGAAGAGGGTAATGGTGGGAAAGACAAATAACTTTCTTTAAATTAAACTTGGCATACTTGGATTTCATGAACTTGCTCATGTTTGAAGAGCTTTGTTTTGTTTATGGATTTAGATACAATATTGTCGAATTTCTATTATTGTTTGGTATTATTTGGAATGTGATTTAGGTTTTAAATGATGTGGTTTTAAATTGTTATTAATGAGAAACAAAAATGGGTTGGAAATATATATATATTAAATTAAGTATTATAAAAAAAATTAATAAATCTGTGATCGATTAGTGACTCCAAAGGTAGCCACAAATTTGTGACCGATTAGCGACCCCAAGGCGGTCACTAATTGATAACAAATTGAGTAGTTGGTCACATGACCAACTATCAGTGACCACCAAATCGATCACTAAGCGGTCACTAATCAGTGATTGATTAGTGACCGCTCTGGTGGTCACTAATTTCAACTTGTGATGAAGGTTTTTGTGACCACTGTGAGCAATTACAAATGCAATTACTAATACTATCAGTGACCCCTTTTTATTGAATTCGTGACTGATTTGGCAGTCACAAAAGTCAATTTTTTTTTAATGCATTAAAAACGGTCCTTATTGTGGTTGTGTACTTAGTGGTAGGTTGTTTTTTCTTTTTTCTTTTCCATATGTAAGAATAATGTAGTTAACTATTTATCTCAATTAAATATAGCGAACTTTAAATGAATTTTGTTATTATTAAATTCTTCATGATCATGATTTTTTATGCAAGAGGAATGAGTTGTTGGAATGAGATACTTCGACAAATTATGCGGAAACTAGATATTATACATTATATAATATCCACCCACGTCTGCCCAATTACGTATTTCCTTCTTCTGTGCTATGTTGAGCATGCTCTATGTTCTTCTTCTCATTAACCACTATTGTCCCGGCTTCATCTTCATTTTGATTGCCAACATCTCAAAGTCTACGGTTTCATCCACTACCAAAAAATTGATCATTCGTTATGGAAAAATTGTTGTGACATTAATTTTGCAACGGAAAAATTGTAAAAATGGGATCATAAATAAAGTCATTTTGTGAAATAGGACTACAATTAAGACCATGGCAAAACTAGAATAACAACTATAAAATAATCCCCAAAAAAAAGGATAAGGCTCGTCAGAAAGCACAATCAGCATCTGGATATGCTTGGGTGGTGCTTGACTGGCACAACTCTATGCTTTGTCATGTGACATGTATACATTGACAAAGAAAAAATTACAAAATAGGACCATAAATAAGGTCATTTTGTGGAAGAGGACAAGAATTAAGGGGCAATAAAAATGATAACTAATCTTAAGAATTAGCAATACATTAATTAAGGAATAGCACAAATGATAACCACATAAAACTAAAATATTCAGCCACAAAAAAGGGGGCAAAAATTAATGACATCAGAATGCTAAAAAATTCATCCAATCATTCGAACAACTATTGATACAAAATTGAACGAAAATTGATGATGTTGGAATACTGTAAAATTCGACCTATTCATCCAAAAATGACTAATGGTGCAAAATGAGATGAAAATTGATGAATTTGTATCAAATGAAAATTAACGATATTGCTCTTTATTTCAATTTTATGTGTTCTCCCTTTTTTACTCCTTAAGTTTTTATTTTTTTTTTTTGGCTATTCCTTGCTTCTTTTGCAAAATCACCTTACTTATAGTACAATTTTTGCAATTTTTGCTTTAACAAAATACACTTGGCACATGGCAAGGCATGAAGTTGTGCCAACCAAGCGCCAAGCAAGCATATTCCAATGAGCCGACTGTGCTTTTTGGCAAGCCTTGTCCTTTTTTGTCAACTATTTTATAGTTGCCGTCCTAATTTTGCCATGGCCTTAATTTTGATCATCTTTTGCAAAATGGTTTTATTCACAATCCTGTTTTTGTAATTTTTCCATTTTGTAACTATGGCTACACAAATTTTCATAGCAAATGTAATACTTTAGAGTAACAAAAAATGTAAAATCTACTAGCTATGAATCAGTAGCCATGTTTATTGCAAGCGCAAGAGATTAGCTATGCATCATCCATAGAAAAATTACTGTATATAGATAAAAATAATAATCATCAGCCACGTATGAATTCTTGTAAGCAAGGATTAGTTTCAAGAGCATCTACTTCAAATTCAATTAGGTCAATTTCATAGCTGAGGCTATGAATTTCTAGCATCACCTACAAATTACTGATACCCTAATTTTTGTCGCAATCCTCTTAATTTTCTCGAGTTTGTAAATGATTTCTTTTTGGGGGAGCTTTTTCAGTTTGAGTCTTAAGGGGAGAAAGAAAGGTGCTTTCGCCATTAATTGTGGTTTATTTATATTTCTCTATGTTAGATATAGGCTTCACTAAACTTTCAATTATCTATACACTTGATTTTCTGTTGACTGTCAGACCAGAAAACATAAAAAAAAAAGGTAGTGGTCATGATTTAGTAAAATATCATTGTGAATCTCATAGTTATCAGGATTATGCTGTGATCTCTATTTGATTTTCTCAAAACTCAGTAAAATCTTAGCATGATTTTCCTCTGGTTATGGATGTGCCATGATCTCTGTCTACTCTCATCATGGACACATTATATCTTACAATGGTAAATTCAGTACTGTATATCTTTTGTCTTTACATGGCAGAATGAGTATATGCAAAATGTGCTCAATATTTGTTGTAATTTGCATGCACTAGCTAGCAACAATACTCTTTTTACGTTAAATTTTTGGCTTCTTTGTTAATTAAATGTTTCCTGCCTATATTATAACTTGCAGTATTTGTGAACGGAAAAATTTGCAAGGACCCAAAAATGGTCACCGCAGATGATTTCTTCTTTTCCGGTCTCAACAATCCTGGAAATACATCAAATCCACTGGGATCAAAAGTTACTCAGGTGACTGTCAATCAATTAGCAGGACTCAACACTCTCGGTATTGCTTTAGCTCGTCTCGACTTCGCACCATATGGGCTCAACCCTCCTCACACACACCCTCGTGCAACTGAGATTCTTGTCGTCATACAAGGCACTCTGTACGTCGGATTCGTGACTTCCAATCTGGCAAATCCAAACCAGAAGAACAAGCTCTTCACAAAAATGTTATATCCAGGAGATGTGTTTGTCTTCCCCGAAGGCCTCATTCATTTTCAATTTAATACTGGAAAGACCAACGCGGTGGCATTTGCTGGTCTAAGCAGCCAAACTCCAGGAGTCATTACGATTGCAACTGCAGTTTTCGGTTCCAATCCTCCTATTTCTTGTGATGTTCTGACCAAAGCATTCCAGGTTGACAAGAATGTAATCAAATACCGCCAAGGACAATTTTGTTGGGATAACAACTAGAAAAGCAAATTGATCAATTGTGTTTATTTGGTATTCATCCTGTTAGTTGACAGGACACTTTAAAAAATAATCCTCGTAATTGTGGTTGTGTACTAAGAGGCAGATTGAACCTTTTCTCTACTCATATGAATAAGTAATGAAGTTAACTACTTTTCAACGAATTTTCATATTATTAACTCTTACCTACGGTCACGATTTTTCATGTAAGAGGAACGAGTTGTCGGAATGACACACTTTGACTAATTATGCCGAAACTAGATATTATATTATATACAGCTTAGATTGTTTTCTTCTACAAGAGAGCATGGTTTCAGAGATGGATGTTTAGTGGATTCTTTTCCCTCTCAATAGAAATAAAAACCATCTAAATTTTATAAAATAATTAAAAAATAGAGATGGATTCACCCATGGATTTAACCTTTGTCTAAATTTAACAAAAACAAAAATAGAGAAAAAGAATAAGGAAAAATACGGGTATGGAATTTAGTTACATCGGTAATCCGTCATTATCGTCCGATACGAATTATATAGAGCTGGAGACAGAAATATTCATCTCAAAATAAAAAAATTCAGCGACGAATATCTATGAAGTAGAGACAATTTTAAAATATAAATTTTATTTAAAAATCAGCCTTTTTTTATCTCTAATTTTATAAAATTAATAAAACTAACAAATTTCAAAGATGGTTTTGAGAGGGACAAAAACAAAATTAACTTTAAGACATAACTTTAATATTTTTTATGACAAATTATAATAAAAATTGCTAGCCCCAAAATTAGTTAAAAAATAATTTAAATACATAACTAATATTTTAATATATTTACATATAAAAAAATAAAATATAATATTTTCTCTATCAAAACTTTCTGGCCTAAAACGTTGCCCTAGAAAAAAATTTCATTATTTCTCCCTTTAATAGCAAATAGCCAACCGTCAACTACCATTCACCATGTGGAGTTTAAATTATTTTCGGGCTCTCCATCCCTTTTACTTGATTAATTATTTTAAATTGGACCCCTTTTAATTAGTTTATCAAATTGTCCATTTGTCCTTATAGTCAAATTGATTCATATAACGGAAGGCTACGAATTTTTACATTAACTACAAATTGATAGTAATAATATATTAATATTTTAGGGTGATCCTTTTAATTTTCTCAAGTTTATCAATGATCTTCTTTGGGGCTTTTCAATTTGGGTCTCAAGGGGATTAAAAGGTGCTTTAGCCAGGTATCTTTTATGTATATTTTTCTATGCCAGTCATCGGCTTTACTAAACATTCAGTTATCTATATCCTTGATATTCTGTAGCTGCAAAAATAAGAGCATCAATTATGGCAATCCAAGGTTAATATTAAAAATTTATAATTTTAACTATGAAAATATCCTAATTAAATTCTAAGTTGATATTTTAGTAGTTATCCCTCGCTACAACTAACAGTAGCTCATTATCATTTTTCTTCTATATATTAATTTTTTTACAAATATTCATAATTAATTTGTTACACCTCAAATATACAATACTACAAATTGATAATTAATAAATTTTGTTGATTAAAATTAAAAAATTATATTTACTAAAAATTAATAGCTATAATTATTAGCTATAACCACAAAATTAATTTCATAATAGTTTTTCTGTAGCAAATTAGTTTTTTGGTAGTACATTGGTTTTCAAAAGAAAAAAAAATAGTGGTCATATCATTGCGAATTTCGAGTAGTTATCACAATTACGGTGTGATCTCTATTTGATTATGTCAGAACTTAGCAAAAACTCATCATGATTTACTACAAAAAATTAGGTCATGATTAATTGTGGCCAATTCTTAATCGATATTAAAAATTTACAATTTTAGCTATAGTATTAGTTCAGCAAAATTCAAAGTAGATGTTCTCGTAACTGACCCTTGCTACAATCAATCCGTAAGAAATAATCATTCTTTTTTTTATATATTCATTTTCTACAAGTTATGACACCTAATCTATTATACTTCCAATGAACAAAAGATTACGGATTGATAAGTAATAATTTTTATTGCTCGTCATTTAAAAAAATACATTTGGTACCAAAATTTATTGCTATAATTTGCCGCCATAATTACAAAATTAAGGATAAATTGAAAAAATAGGACCGTAACTATGGCAAATTCACAATGTAGGACCAAATTTTGGGGTGATAATTGGTATTCAAATAAGATAAAAACTCATTAAAAATCAAGAGAGAGAGAGAGAGAGCAGCAACCATTAGAAAGTACAAACAGCTCTAGTGATTGCTTGCGTGGCACCTGCACTAATGTTCCACGCAAGTGCCACACAAGCAATCACCGACGCTAACTATATTTTTTAATGGTCACTATTCTTTTTCTTTTTTATTTTGAGTGAGTTTTGAATTTATTTTAATACCATCCCAAATTTTGATTCTAAAACACAAAATGGCCATATCTACTATTTTAGTTTTGCAATTTTCCCCAGAATTCTTATGCTGTATTTTTTCCATAGCAGATATATACCTCATATTTTTAGTGATTTTTGTCTGGTTATGAATATGCCTTGATCTGTGTCTACTCTCACCACGGCTATATTATATATATCTTACAATGATCTCTACCCTGTGTACTTAGCCTTTGCACTCACATAAATTTTGTAACTTCTAGACTATTTTCAATATCTAGTATTATTTTATTTAGTCTATTTTACGTAATGGATCATCTATATTTCCATGCCATTCTTATACTCTAACCATATTCCCATCAGCTTATATATGGATATATGGTTCTTCAATACATAAATAAGATACCATTCTCCGTCTGAAAGTTTATATAATTATAAATGAAATTAGTTTATATATATATATATATATATCAACTCCAAATGAATTACATAATAGATTATAAATGAAATTAGTTTATGTATATATCAACTCCAGATGAATAGCCATTGGTACACGACCTCGTTGTAGATTTTAAGAAGTTTATGTGAATGTTTCAACCTGAATAGCAGTGAAGCCGAGAGAAGTTGATAGGAAGTGTCACCCCCTAAAAATTTAAATATCATTATTTTAATTTAACTTTAAAAAAAAGGTTTTGGGGTTCAAAATATAAATAGAAAAAGATTAATGGTTGGACATTTAAAAGTTTGGGAGTTAAATTGTAATTATTTTTGGTCAAATAGTTTAATCTAAGGCACTCATTAGATAAAGGACCTAATTGAAAATAGAAAAAAAATACTGGGATTTGTAATTATCGAAAACTACTCTTTAAATATCAACCACCACCACCATCCCATTTTTCTTCAATTCCTGCACGCAAACCCACCCTTTCTTCTCTAGTGATCTTCTATCCGGTGCTCATGAAGCTTAATATCCATACCAAACTCTTTCTCTCAACTCAAGGAATCCATTAGTACTAAAATCCCACATAAATGACCAATGAAATAATTGAAAATTGAGTAAGAAACTCAACAGCGGCGGAGGTGGTGGGCACGGCGGAAGCTTGAGTTGGAGTAGTGGGTTGAGATGGGTTTGGCTCAATTAACATACTTGTGCTTTTAATTTCTCGAATGGACCAACAACAGGGGAGAATTTCATGCGACAGCAAGCAGCAATGACTGAGAAACCTAGTTCAGTTTTTCAACAAATTGGACGGTAAATCAGCTGCAAAGCTTACAATTGACCTGAGCATTTGATTGTGGGTGTTGAAACGAGTCAATTGGTGGTGGTAGTCAGCAACTCCGACAGTGGCGCACAGCGACCCTAAGATAGAATCCTCATCTCGTCACAGTGGTTGCATGAGTGGTTTTAGTTTGTGGTGATTGAGTTCCAAAAATAAAATCTTTGGTAAAAGTCATTTGGAATTGGGGTTATTACCAATTAACTTGTATTGTTCTTGTTACCTTACCAATTCTTGTATTACAAAGTGATATGGAAGTATATGAATTGGGCCGAGCAATGAGTGCATGGTTATATATAATGCTTAGTGGACCCAAATTTTTAATATATATAGTCTTTGATTAATTAAGTTAAGTAGGTGATTAAAACCCTAACTTTGTATATAATGATGTGTGGTGCTAAATCATTAAAGATTGAAATCTCTTTAACTAGATTTAATTGCTGTAATTTTATATTTGAGTTTGTGTAATGTTGCAAGGACCAAATATTATAGGAATCTGGATTGATTATTATATTTTGACTAAATTGCCGAGATAGGACTTAAATTGTTAAATTGGGAACTATTAACTTAGGAAAAGATTATTGACGGGAGCAAATATGCCCTCATAGATATTATATGATTAATGGCATAATTAGCATGTTACCTTAGGTATTTTCGTAGCCAAAACTTAAAATATTATTTAATTGTAAAATAACTGGTATTAGGATATAAATGGGTTAATTATTATCTATAGGTCAATACATGCATTTTGATGTTAAGCCGTGCTTTTGAAATAGGTTATGGGGAGCCAAGATTTGCGGGATAGTGGGATAGGGATAGAATTTTCTGTGAAAGTTAAGGTGAGGGTAAAACTTATCTTTTTTCTAGGAAATGAATCTTCTTCAATATTTGGATTCCCTATGTTTATCTGTTGTATTGAATTGTACTCGTTCTATTGCCCAAAACTCCTACTGTGTTATCTATTTTTGTCCCATAAACCCTACAGCCTTGCTAGCTTTCCCTATATGTGTTGATGTTTTGGTTTTGTTTGTACTCCTAGATTAATCATTCTGTATATTGCTCGTATGGCCTTGCTAGCTAATGCTTATGGATTTTACTGTTACATTTGGTTCCGTATATATATTCCTGATCGACTATTTGAAAAGTGTACTATCTATTGGCATAATGTTAAGTCACCTTGAGGACACTCTTTGGGGGCCATCGCCCGATGGGATGCCACAGGTAGGGTTGAGCCGGGACTAGGTCCGAAAAGACGATCGGGCAGTATAAGCTGACGGTGGCTAGTCACCTGGCTAGTACCCATCTAAAATCCTAACTTGCAAATATGTTGAATGTAGCTATCTGCAAGTGGGGGGATTTAGCATGCAACCGGCAATGCCAAATGTCTACCGAGCCAAGTGCTTAGGTACTGAACCTAGTGGTTGGGTAATGAAGTAATAAGGAAAGTTTGTTGTGATTATTATACTCCATGTACCATTTGTTACCATTTACTACCATTGATGTTTTGTTCTAGGAGCAATAAGGATGGAGTTGCCAACAGCCTGTTAGATTGGTATCACATATGCTTTGTTACATTATTGCTTCATATTGTAAAGTCTTGCTTATTGTTGAATCTATTTATCAATTGCTACACTTTCTCCAGTTTCTCTTTGTCCATTGCCATATTTCCCCCCAACTAAGTCCTTAAAACTTACCCCCTTTTGTTATCATTTATTCTCTTCCCAAAGAGGACTAGATGATGACTGAGGGCTTGAGGCTTGCCTAAGAAGAGACTTATTTTTTAATAGATTAGGTGTTATATATATATATATATATATATATAGACTTCACATAAACGTGACACTACGACTTAAGAACATTATGTAATGTTTAAGTTTGAACTTAAGACTTTTAGTATGTACATATGGTACTCTATGAAATGATCTTTTGGGTGTTGTGTTTAGCGACCATCTTTTGAGTTTGGTTAAATTTTGGCTTTGTTGGTTGTCTTTTGAATTATATTTTGAGTTTGAATTAGTGACATTGTAGCTTAGAAATCTCCCCCAGCTGTGGCGTCACAGGAAGTTAGATAAAGGTGGCTTCTTAAGGCAATCATTAATTTGCCAAGGAAGTAATAAAGATAAGAAAATATATATGTCCATTTCCAGGGGCCGGGCAAATAAAAGAAAAATTCAACTGTGTCAGATGTTGAAACGGAGTTGGTCTTGACAAGCTATTCACACAAGTTATTTATTCATAATGAAAGAAGTTGGTGAGGAGAGCTACCAGAGCAACACAAGAAAATTGACCACTTCTCTGAGGCGAATTACATATTTTATCTGGTCAGAAAAATCGAAAGTGCATTATGTGCTAAAGAATGCATCTTCTGTTAAATATAAAATTGTAGACCATCCAAGACTTGGCAAGAATTTCATATGCGCACGAAAAAAAATAATAATAATGACAATTTCAAACTAACTATTTGAAATATTTGATTTATTCAAATAGGGTTCACTATATATATGGGCTCACTTTCCAAGTTTAGCATCTCGTCAAAGCAGCGTTAATCAATTTAGCTCTGATCAGCAAATATCTTATTCAGATGGCTATTCGTGTCCTGATCATAACTATCGCAACTGTGGCATTGGCTTCTTCATTAGCTTATGCATCTGATCCCAGCCCTCTTCAGGACTTCTGCGTTGCAGTTAATGACACTGATGCAGCTGGTAATTTCACTATCTTTTATCTTTTCACAGAACGAGTAGTATGCAGCTGTGCTTAATGTTTGAAAAAATTTGCAATAGCAACATTCTCTTTACATATCTTTTGACCTATTTATTGAATGTTCTCTATTTATATTACTTGCAGTATTTGTGAATGGAAAGATTTGCAAGGACCCAAAAACCGTCACAGCAGATGACTTCTTCTTTTCCGGTCTTAACAAGCCTGGAAATACATCAAATCCACTTGGATCAAAGGTCACTCCAGTTAATGTCAACCAGCTCCCGGGGCTCAATACTCTCGGCATTTCTTTAGCTCGTATTGACTTCACACCATATGGCCTCAACCCTCCTCACACACACCCTCGTGGAACTGAGATTCTTGTTGTCGTGGAAGGAACTCTGTACGTTGGCTTTGTGACTTCCAATCCGGCAAATCCGAACCAAAAGAACAAACTCTTTACAAGAACTTTATATCCAGGAGATGTGTTTGTGTTCCCAGAAGGCCTCATTCATTTCCAATTCAATACTGGAAAGACCAACGCAGTGGCATTTGCAGGTCTAAGCAGCCAAAATCCAGGAGTTATTACAATTGCAAATGCAGTCTTCGGTTCCAGCCCTCCTATTTCTTCTGATGTTCTGACAAAAGCATTCCAGGTTGACAAGAATGTGATCAAATATCTTCAAGGACAGTTCTGGTGGGATAATAACTAGACAAGCGAAAAGATAAATTGTGTTTGATTGGTATTTATTCTGTTAGATAACCGGAAAAGGTAAAAATAATCCCCATTATTGTGGTTGTGTACTGAGTGGCAGATTGAAATTTTTTTTTTTTTTTTTTTTTT
>JACGDI010001960.1:285379-314578 GCA_014898725.1 Jacaranda copaia
GATCGAACTAGTGGTTCAACTGGTCCAACCGGCTACACTAGTAACCAATAAAGTCGCCGATTCTTTGTCCGGTCCGATTTTGAAAACATTGGTGCTAGACCTTCTCTGGTCCATAGCACTGCCAACAAATGCAAGCGTAGGACTGGCTGATTGGGTTGGATAGACGCCCAAACCCTGATCGCCAAGTGGAAATATCCTTTGCCTTTAGCTTAGTAGAATAAAAAATGAGGTTTTTATGCCACGTAGCCAATTAATTCAGATGTATTGCTTTCACGTATATAAATATAAAATTTAAAATTTAATAAATTTTTAATGAATATATACTCATAAATAAATAAAAGATGAGGTTTTATAATTATACCAACTATATACATAGTGATGTATTGAAATTAGTGTGAAAAATAGATTAAATATATCAATTCAATTCTTGCTCTTTTATTTTATTTTATTTATTGTTATTATTATTTTTTTTGAAGCCAAGTCCGAAGGTCTAATTATCCACACCACAGTTCCTTTCATATACCAAAATGACGTATTCTTTTATATTTACCTTTTTAATATTTCAAAAAAAATAATATTTTGTGGCATAACATAAGTAACTTAGATGTAAGAAATTTCTTGATTATTTAGAATGTAAAAATTTTCTTCTTCTTCTTCTTCTTCTTCTTCTTCTTCTTCTTCTTCTTGATTATTATTATTATTATTATTATTATTATTATTATTATTATTATTATTATTATTATTATTATTATTATTATTATTATTATTATTATTATTATTATTATTATTATTATTATTATTATTATTATTATTATTATTATTATTATTATTATTATATCTCAAAGAGCTACACATATGTGCATAATGTGCCTTTGAAAATGTAAAATAAATAAATTTTCAATAAAACTAAAGTAAAAAGAGATTATGTACAAGTAGATTTATTATCGCCTGTGTTGTTCTTGTTAGGTTGTATATTTTCACATTCATATAATTATTGTTGAAAATTCTTTCTGGAATGGGTGTGATTTCAAGAATTGGTCAAGGCAAAAGTATTACTCTTCCTCCTTTAAATTGAAGTTGTCCTTCACAAGTGTTTTTAGATTTTGGCAAATCATTTTCTAAAACACAGTGACCACTTTTTAAGATAGTATAGCACAATAATTTTCAAGATCAACGGTAAAAAACATGTTTACAACCCTTTTACATGTTGTTTTCAGAATATACTAACATGCAGTAGTGCAATGTAATAAATAAATATTGCAAATCAGATTATTAGAAATTAGAACAGATAATTAAAATGATGACAAAATATATGTCTTTATCAATTTGAAATAAAGATATGTCATGCGCAATCAAAATTATACATACAATATACTCAAGGCATAACAAAATTCATGTATATATATTTAACTAGATACAAGTCTAGGAAAAGCCAAAAATTACATATCAATCGAGGCATTAAAGTGGTAAAGTAAGCAATCAGTATAATTTAAATTAGATACAAAATTTAAAAGAAAACTTAGCTTAAAGATCATGTATCGTAACAGAATTAATCAGATGACTAAATCATAGAATTCTATTTACATTGAAAAAACAAGCGTGCCGACTCACTAGTGCATTGGGTACAACGCTGCTCCTCCTAGGATGAAATACTCCAGAACGATCAAATGCACTCCATCTCGTTCACATCGAATAGTACTCAATCGTTGGAATTAGATAGCTGAATATCAAAATATAAGGATGGGAAGATTGTATTAGCGAGAATTAGAGGGAAGCATATCAGAGACTGGCCGTGTATTTTCTTGTTTATCAAAAAGTCTGCCAGAGGCAAACTATTTATAAAAGAATAATAGGGCCGACTGCAGTTAGAGTCTACTAGATAACTGCCTCTAACACATCACATGTCCAATAGGTTTTTGCCACATCGCATAACCACATCTGCCATATCCCAAATTATTAGCCTAATCTTCAACGGGTCTTGTTATCCGATCAGAATAGGCTTCTCCAAAGTTTTCAAATAAATTTTGTCCAACAAGATATGACTGAGACTAAGACAATTCACCCTAACACCCTTGCCCGCAACTTGAATCCAGAGCCAGGCTAGGTGACGATGGCGGTGTGTGCACGTGGTCCATTTATATGAACCCCTTAAAAAATAGTTTATCAAATATTCATACTTGAGTCTAATATAAACTAGTCTCCACTAGTTTATAAAACTAATGTGGGACAAGTGAAATGTTGAGATAACTTTTCAACTCCTCTACTTGGTTATATAATTCACAAGTAAGTCTCATCTTTCTTAAAGTATCAAGTGGGACTATTCAACACTTAACTATTTATTCTTCCTCCACTTTAATCCTTTAATTATCTTTAGATTTCAACCATAATTGGCATCCGTCCAAATAATAATCAAACATGTAATTAGGATTGATTATGCCAATTACAATAATTCCCTCATAAATTCAAAGATAATGGCTATCAGATTCATCATAGCTCACTTTTAGAAATGACACCTTCTAGTTTGAACCACTTCCTAAGTTATCCAACTTCTGCTACCATCAGGACAAATGGATCTAAGCCTTGAATTTGTACCCATGATTGTGATTGCATCTATTAATAACAATGAGCT
The DNA here is from genome assembly GCA_014898725.1 of Jacaranda copaia. Classification (NCBI taxonomy): domain Eukaryota; kingdom Viridiplantae; phylum Streptophyta; class Magnoliopsida; order Lamiales; family Bignoniaceae; genus Jacaranda; species Jacaranda copaia. The sequence goes on from JACGDI010001960.1 coordinate 288,009, forward strand.
AAAGGTTATGTATTGATCTTTAGGGTTGACACATTAAGGCCACGTATCCTGATCCTGTATCATGAATGTTTGTCAAGGAACAACCCAATTCCTTTAGTCTTGGCCAAAGGACTACATTCACTTAGTTGGGCATCTCCAGGGATGCACTGCTAGTATCTCGTCCAAATAACTTACTCCCATTTAGAGTTAACTCTTACTATACCAACAGTAATTAGCCCCTACGAGGCATTTAAAGGTGAGACACCAGATACAAAGTATCAATTTAATTTTAGATGCAACTTAATATACTCAACAGCTTGTTTATACCACATTGAACCTACCTTGTGGGATCTCTACTTGATAAGTTAGGTTACCACTGTAGGTATATCACTAATGGGTTTCCAATCCCATCCCAACCTCAATTAATGACCCGAGGACAAATTAAGTCCTTTAGTTAGAGGGTATGCAATATTGTCCTTAGATCCAATAAAATCAATTGCTATGATTTTTTTAGACGCTAACTCCTTTATAGACTTTAGTTTAACTTGAATGTGTCTTTTGGTCTTTTGATTGAACTTTGAACTTTTAATCTTTGCAATTGTAGTTTGGTTATCACAATATACAGCAATTCCCATAAGAGGTTTGGTGACCTTGGGCAATTGTATCATCAACCCATACAACCATTATGTCTCTATCCCAGTAGTATTCAAAGCACACAATTCAATCTCAAAAGTGACCCAAGTTACCAAAGTCTGTTTAGTAAACTTCCAAGAGATAGCACCCCACCCAAGATAAATACATACCCTGTACACCCATTATTTCTGGAGTTTTTGACTATCCAACTAGTGTCACTATACCCTTCTAGCACTGTAGGAAATCTCCTGTAGTGCAAGGCTAGTGAAGCTAAGCTCTTTAGATACTGAAAAACCCTATCCAAAGCCTTCCAATGGGTTCAATTAGAACAACTTGTATATCTAGCAAGTTTAGAAACCGCAACTGAGATATCTGGTCTCAACTCATTTGCAAGATATTGCAAGCTACTAATTATTTGAGAATACTTCAATTGAGATACTAGTACACCAGTTTCATTCTTAAAGAGAGCCATTGAAGAATCATTTAGTGTTTTTACGATTCTACTTTATTTATAACCAAAATATTTTGTTACGGCGCGAGCGTTGAAATAACCCTTCAATTTCTCAATTACAACATTACAGAGGAGATTAATTTTCATTTTTTTGTTTTTTTTGTTTTTGAAACTATGCTCTATTCTCGTTACTGGCCTGTGCATATGTGTTTTGTCTTTGTTTTTTTAATTCAATGTTTGTATATCAAATGTATTTAATTAAAATTTACTTATTTTTACAAAAAAATATATAGTATATTTGACAAATCTACATATAAAATTAGAAATAAGAGATAAAGTACGTATTAAGATATATGGCATATCCAAAGTGCATATTTTTTAATGTTTAAAAAAATTAATCTCTTTATGATGTAATCAAAATAATTCGTAAATTTCAAAAATATTTAGGGGTATGTTTAGTTATATTTTTTGTTTGATTTTATTATATGTTTTGGAAGAATGGATTAATGAAAAATGTAAAAGTTATTTTTTAATATGTTTGTTTATGTTTTGGGAGAGATATTTTTTCTGTAGCAATCAAATCAATAATTTTTTGTTGGAATTTTGGAGAAAAAATAGAATTAAGTGATTATTTTCATATTAGAATAATAATAAAATATATATGATGTATATGTATAAATATATATATATTAAAAATGTGCATTTTAGAAGAAAAATAGAAATATATTTAGTAATATTTTTCCAAAATAATATTGTTTCGGGGACAATTAACCAAACATAGCTTAGAATTTTTTAATCTTAGGAAAGAGTAATTATATTACATCATGCACGTACACAAAGTGCTTCTGGAAATTCAACCAAATTAAATTAAATATACATACACGCATTATAAGATCCATAAATAAATTGCATGTGATAAACAGCTGCATGTCTCGAAACTCATAATTTGACGCATGACCCCTCATATTTTGCAAGAAAAAATAATCAATTTTTAATGGGCCGTGAGCTGCAAAGATAGAGGATGATAATTAGGCTGTGTGTCACGCCTTAAAGCCATAATTCCTACTTTGGATTGGTGTCCCATCAGCAAATTAATGAGGACCCTATGGAGGGGCACATTGGCTCTGCAACAAATTCTGCGCCCGACCAATGTTATGACCTCCACTTTGGGCTTTTTAAATATACCCTAATTCACCTTTTCTTTTTCGAAGTAGCAACCATCGTTTAACTATTTCCATCACCCTTCTTTCTTTTCTTTTCTTTTTTCTTTTTTAATTTCCCAAGGCAAAAATTTCCCAAACTAGAGTTCAACTTCTCCTAACATGACAAGAAAATATAATTTTTTATAACAAAATAGAAATGGTAATGTAAAGTAATATCATTAATGATAATTATTAAATAATAAATTCTTTTACCGTGCCATGATATAAAATTTTTAAAAATTTATAAATATTAACAGGTTATGGGGTTTTGGTTTTATTTCCATGTCCTATTTCCATTTTTATTTGAACATAAAAAATAAAAACCATCACTTTCTTACTATTTTCATTCAAAATATTTTTATTTTTATTTTTATTTTCAATTTTTTTTAAATTTACTCTATTATCTTGTTATCACATCAATCAAATTTAAATTTGATTTTGATATAAAATATTCAATGTTGATTTAAAATTAATAAAATATAAATGTTTTAAAAATTAATTCTTTTGAAACATAAAAATAAATAAATCAACAAATTTTTTAATCTTATACCTAACTTAATCATTCATTTCCAACAAATTATTCAAAAATAGTTTAATTTTTATTTCAAAATTATAACTACCTTTTTAATTTCTGCAAATAACTAAAAACTGAAAATGGCTCTAAAAATAAAATCAAATGGCCCATTGATTTTTCACCATTCACCTCGAGCATATTTGCAAGAATTTTATTATGATTGCACTAGATATAAAACACTATACTCCGTTGCATTGGATTCGGTAAATAAATCAAATTTCAAATCAAACTTAAGTTTTGACCCACAATTTTCCATAGAAAAGTTTTAATTTCAATCCGTGTGTTCCAATAGTATTAAATTAATTATCTTTGAATGGATGACTTCAATTTAATTGATACTTTGATGGAATTATTGTAATGTGCCGTGCTTTGAAGCAATAGCTACAATTCAAATAGAACATTTCATGATCGAAATGAGATACTCCTATAATCACATTTAAAAAAATTACTACATTGTCTCATTTTAAATTTTCTTTTCGAAATAAAAAATAAAAGAGTAACGAAACGTTCAAATTAAAATTCAACTATGAGAGTTCAATTAGTTGGGAGAAACTCGGCCCTTTGATAATCTCATGTCCAGTAGCTTTGACACTAAACTAAAATCAACAATGTGCGTTATTCACATTGGATTCCCTAATTATAGTGCCGTGATCAAGTCTTAAGAGGGGTGGTGTTGGTGGACCAAATGATTTCTCCAATGCCTTTCAACGTTTGCGTAAAAAGGGCCCCAAAGAGGCATTGTTGTTGTACAATATATGCAGAAAGCCGAGAACACCGATGGATAAAAGAAATCAGTAAAAGGACTACTTCTGGGGCCCTCCCTCTCCCTCGAGCACACAAAAACACATTAATCAGCTTTTCCCCTCTTAAGTCTATCAGAAACAATAGTGACATGCATATGGACTTTACTTGAAAAAGAGCCAGCCATTATGGATGTACTACAGATTTGATCGTTTTACGTATCTTCAATTTTGTTGATAAGTGTGATGCATGGATAGTATGGGAATTTGAGTACATGTATTAGTATTTTTTTGATGAACTTTATATTGAGTGTTTGCTCAAATGAGCTGTGAGTTATTTGATGAAAATATAATGATTTCATAGAGTAAATTATTGTATTATTATATGTAATTTAATATTTCACAAACTTGTTAAATATATGTATTCACTTGAATTATATGACATGAAATTATTTTTTATTAATAAAATATAAAAACATTAAAAGAATTATTCGAAATCTTGACAGTATTTTCCTCCTTGCATCTTGCCCACTTCGAATTTTTCACATTTTGCAAAGGAAATATCTACTTGATTTTGTATTTTGGACCACCTATCTACTTGATGTCCTAAAACATCTTGTTATTTAATAGTGTCAACTTTTTCCCAAAATAGAAGGGTGGGGGATAGGGAACTTTGAAATGCATAGTGGGAGGTACTCTTGTGTGGAAAGCTAATTATCAATATGGTAAAAAAGGCAAAATTACATCATAGCTGCTTCCATGAGTTCAAGACATAATTATTTGAATTGGAAAGAAATATTTTTCTCAATTTTTTCAGCTCTAATCTGTGGACCAAACAGTGTCCTAAGATCATGTTACAAAATATTTCTCATCCTCAACATTCTCAATCTTTGCTTACACAAAGCACAAACATCAATATTGGACTGATTATGCAAAAATAAATTCACATATATATATATATAGATGGATTGGAAACAATTACATTAGAAACCTTGCCAAAAGAAGAAGAAAGGGGACAAAAGGCAACACAAAAAAAGACATTTTTGATAGTGAAATGCAATTTTCGAGTGCAAGTCTTGGTTAAGCAAAAAATTAAAAAGGAGTAGTTCATGCATGTTGGCGCTTTCCATCAATTTCCTCCATGAATTTAGTTAGCAGAAAGCTTAGTTTTGAACCTGTAGAGTAGCTTCTTCTTCTTTGAAGTTGGATTGTTAATGGCGAGAAGCAGCTTTCCAGGCTCACCAACTTTATAGCTACTGCAGATCACTTGCTCTTCAGTTGACCCAATTCTCCTCATTTTCTGTATTATTATGGTGTACCCATCTTCTGCACTTGGAACAAATTCAGCACCATATCTCACTTCCCATCCCACCACTCTTGCTTCCCAGCTCACAACGCATGCCTGCTTATCAATTCAATAACCAAAACATTGCCTTTAATTATCATATTCTAATCTTGACATACATGCGTGCATCTAACACATATCTTCGTGTATAAAATATTAAGGAACTATTTGCTTGTATTTTCTGAACCCCTTTTCACATTATATACTATTCTGTTTTTAGTCGTTTTCATTTATTTTTATTTTGTTAATTTTTTCTTAGATTATCATAGAAGCTTAATATTTTAATCTCTGTACCTGAAAAATAAATCATACACATATTTAAAAAAGACATTCTTTTTGTGCATAAGAAAATATAAACCTAATAGATTTTCATTCATATACCTATTCTGTCAATATTTTCGAATAAATCATTATTCTAAACGAAAACCCATGGTTTCCTTTTTATGTCGTGGCAGGGATCATGAAGGTGGATAAGACAAAGTTTATTAATTGATTCTCATCTTCTTATGTGTAAGAACCCACACAGGTTAACAGCTAAAAGAACAAAATAAAGCAGTTCACAAGATTGTCAGTTTGCTAACAGTCAACTGATAACATACATTCAAAGCAACAAACAAGATTGCAACATTGTCATCTTCCCACAATCCAAACAAAAGTCCTTTTCTTCCATAATCAACTTTAGAACATGATTTCACAAATCATAATCCGTAGTTAAACTTTTCATGACCAATTTTTAGCATTTTTCTTAAAACAAATACAAAATTTCTCACATGAATAAAAACATTTTTAACTCACCTCACTTACAGGAAATTCCACAATGTGCTTGGCTGAAGGCTTCACAATAATTTCAGTAACACTATCAGCTACTTCAAAGTCTCCATCTTTGCTTAGTCCACCATATTGTGTTGGGATTTGTTCAGCAGATATATATCTATTTTCCCAAGTCAATCATCACAACAGTAATTATATACCAGAAAGAAAAAAAAAATGATAGGAAGAATTATTTTTTTTCCAGTAAACTGAAATTAATCTAAGTGCAATGAGATAAAAACTTACTTGAAAAGGGTCTCTGTGGATCTGGATGGACCAGCAACAACAAACTTGCTTTTGGTCCTCTGAGTCAGAAAAGGGCTTATCATTTTGCTCAGAGCCAGATACCACCAAGGTACATTGATAAAGACCTACCAAAGACAACCCAAGTAAATACAAATTTTACAAATATGGACCATGTGATTTTGTAGAAATTACCTGTTTGGCAACAAATTCAGGATAGTTGTCCTGAAGCAATTGAAGGGCCTGGTTAGTCGCTTGCCTCAGCTCCCATCTATTAGGCCCTGGAGAATTCTTGAGATCATTGACCTGAACAATGGTGGAAATCCCACCAGGGCTGAAATCCAATTTCCTGATGCTCTTCTCAAGAAACTGAATTCTCCATCTCAGGAACTTCTGCCTTTTTTCTTCATCAGAAAACATTTTCTGATAAAGCTCTTTGTTTTGAAACTCTCCATATACATTGTAGCAGATTGGATGGCCTTCTTTACTATGGCCATGCATGAAAACTACTGTCTCCAGATCACTCCCAAGATCTTCCTCAACAAGCTCGTCAATCCCAAATTCTTTTCTCCATTTTAGAGTGTTTTTAATCATGGTAAATGATTCTTTTAACTTGAAATCTCGGGCCCGCAAGAACTTCAACAGAATTACATCAGTTTTCTCATCTTCCAGGAGCTTTACACCCCAGATGAACACTTCCTGTGGCGCCTTTTCACCCTCCTGAGACTTTTCCTCTGTGGGATTATTGGAGGGGACACAAGCAATAATAGTTTCTTCAATGGCTTCCAGAGTTTTTGCCCCATCGTCTTCCATTAAAGTCTTCGCAATTGTTAGCTCCTGAATGGATTCCTTTTCATTTTCGGGATCCACTTTTGCATGTTCTCCTGCTGTCTTCTTCTCTTTATCTTCTGCTGTTGCCACAGGCATTTTTCCTTCTTTGGGAGATGATAAAGAAGCAGAATTAATACCAAATTCGTGCTTGTTGAGCGCCTCTTGGACGAGGTGCTTCAGCTCTTGGAGAGCCTTCTTCTCATTTTCAGGAAGATGGGCAATTTTGCTGCCAAATTCCTCCTCCTGTGGGGCTTTATCCTCGGTTTTGACAGGGTCATGCTCATTAGAAGAAGCAGAATTGGCAATACTCTCAGCTTCTGGCACCAAAAGTGACTCCTTTTCTTCATCTTTTTCTTCCTTAGTGGCTTCTTCAGCCTCAGGAACATCACTAACAACCAAGAGTACTCCAGCTTCCTCTGCTGTTTGCCCCTGAGACATCTTTTCACCTTGCTCAGCCATTGTTAGATTAGCTTTCTTGAATATAAATATATGTTATCAGCAGCAAAACCCGGATTGTCTGTCTCGGTTTGTGTGGATATAACTGGTGTTATATATAGTGGAAGAGAGGAGTGGGGAAAGTGGGGTGGCGGTTTTTGAGGTGCTTATTTTTGCTGGTTTTAGTGTGGAAGTGAACTGTCATTGGGTGAGTTGGGGTCCTTGGGGATGATGAGTATCACAGACACAGTCTGGAAGAAGTCAAAAGCCTCATACTTTCTGCTCTTTTTCAATGCCCCCTCCATCTTTTGGGACCCATAACTATCACTTCTTGCTAGTTCCTTTTCCTTTTTTTCCCACTCTTTTTTTCCCCTCTTTTTTCCTTTTTTTTTTTTAATTTACATATGAACATGTATACAAAAATTTGTTAAGATTTGTTTGAGTTTATAGCAGGAAAAGAGCAATCAATAGAGTGCCTAACTTAAAAGAGGAATTTTCGTATGCATTGAATGTGGAAAAATAAAAAAATTAAACTATGGCAATATGCATTTTTCAATCTCACTCTCAAAACACAAAATTTATTTCTTAAAATATTTTTACTATTCACTCTCTTATATTCATTCCTCAATATTATATTACTTGACCTATATTATCCCCTTCACATTACACATATATTATCAATTATTCAATTTATATAATCACATATATAAATAATTTTAAAATATTCATTTCATTCTATCAACTCAACAAAAAAGTTATTAACGTTATATTTTATTCATTTTCTAAATACAAACAAACAAACAAACAAATAATTTTATTCCAAAATATTGTCCACCTACCATTTAAAATACAAACAAACAATTATCATATTCTTCAACCTCAATTCCTAAAAATTATTTTTTCAAAATATTTAAACAAAATGTTCCAATTTACAATCAAATAAACACCCCACAACTGGGCGATTTGTATTCATCGTATATAAAAGTTTTCAATGAAAGTAGGATGTTGAAATCAGAGATGCTCTTAAATTGCTTGAATCATAATAACACACACGTTTAGAAATTTATGCCAATTACAGTCTTAAATCTGTCCGCAATTATTACAATAATTTACTACAGTATGCGTTGCCGCAAAATTGGGCTTTGTCGCCACCGGGGGTAGTTGGCCCAGGCTTTTTCAAATTCTTTTCAAATATAATTTATTTTAGGCCTTTTCTCTTGCTTGAAATGAATTTCCTTTTCTCCCTTCGTGCGAAGAGAGCTCAATTTTGTCCCCTCTCCATTACTTTTCCTTCATTATTTCAATTAATATCTAATAGAGCTTAATTTTGAAATTTAAAGTGACATCTGGTCAAAAGATGTCTTTTATCACTTTTGTTTTTTATCACAATGGAAGTATAAATCGGTAAGAGAGTTTTAATTTAATTTTTTTATAAATTATTTTCCATAATTACACCGCATGGCACACAAAAAAGTACAATGAATCATGAATTGCCACTTTTATGAAGTGAGATTGGTAGCAGTGACTACCACCTTTCTAGGCTCATCAACTCTGAAGCTACCAGAGATGACTTGTTCTTGAGTTAAACCAATTCTCCTCATTCTCTTAATAACAACTGTATATTCGTCTTCTGCACTTGGAACAAATTCAGCACCATAGTTCACTTCCCATCCCACCACTCTTGCTTCCCAGCTCACAACACAAGCCTGCATCTCAATTAACCATGCTTATAAATTAATTGAGTTGAACTGAATATAAGCAGTAACATTATAAATCATATCATGTGTCCAACATTTAATTGAGAGTCGAAGTATAAATGGGAACATCATAAATTCTATCATGTCACCCGCACTCAATCGTTTTTGATAATCCTGAATCCACATTATTAAAAGGTTTTCTTCCATTATTTCTAGCATGAAATGAGCCAAATCATGTTACTTTGCATTTAAACTTTTTTGAACAATCCTAAAACTCGTTTTATGCATGTTTATCATAAGTAGTTTATATATAAATACAAGTCACTATAGATAGACGTAGAAATGAATGAGTACTGAAATTTTCACGGACTTGGGTAGCTTTCTTATTCTTTTTTCCTATCCCTTTAAAAAAGAAACTTAGGGCCTATTTGGTTTTATTTTTATTTTTATTTTCATTATTTTTAGAATTTAAAAAAGTAATTAGTGAAAATAAATTGAAAATGAGTTTGTATTTGGATTATTTGGATGAAATGTTAAAAAAGTGATAATTATGTTGGATTTAATAGGTTGTAAGTGGAGAGAGAGAGAGAGAGAGAGAGAGAGAGAGAGAGAGAGAGAGAGAGAGAGATTATTAGAAGGTGATACATAGGTTTATAGAAAATGTATTTTTAGAATAAAAATGAAAATATGTTGAGTAAAAATGTGTATAAAGTAATGTGTTTCAATTTTTAAATAATTAAAAATTGAAAAATAGAATTTAAAAATGAAACTAAACGAGTCTTATTATTATATTATATTGGATTGTGGGACTATTAAAATCTATCTAAATATGTAATGAATTGAGTCAAATTGAACACAACCCATATTGGGTAATTTAGTATTGTATGTATATTCACTATTGCATAACTAATTAAGCTCGAGCTAACATGCAAATCTTATTGAATAGAAAGAAAAGTCTTCAAACGAACTCAAACAACTTCTAAATTTTGATATCAAATTCTTAAATTTATTTTTTTTCAACTCTAAATTAGTCAACATAAAACATACACAAACATAATGAGAATATAAGCATTTTTATAATTGACCTGAGTGACAGGAAATTCCTCAATGTGCACAACTAAAGGCTTCACCACAATCTCAGTGATACTATTAGATATTCCAAAATCTCCATCTTTACTTATTCCACCGTACTGTGTTGGAATTTGCTCAACAAATATGTATCTATTTTTCAAACCACTTGCACCATTACAAAATTGAAAGCAAGACAGACAAAAGTCTGACTAGAATAATTGAAATGCACTTATTTATTGTTTTAGATGTATAAAACAACGTTATTATTTAGTAAAACACGTAAGAATGATATTCAACAATATATTCTGATGGGAGAAATAAAACAAAATACTAACTTGAAAAGTGTCGCCATGGATAAGGAAGGACCAGCAAAAACAAACTTGCTTTTGGTCCTCTGCGTCAGAAGAGGGCTGATCATTTTGTTATACAATTGAACCCACCGTGGTGCATTGATGAAAACCTAAAATCAAGCAATATAAATAAAACAAGCAATATAAAATCGAAGTAATAATTAAAATGGGAAATGAATTGTAGAAGGTACGTACCTGTTTGGCAACAAATTCAGGATAATAGTCTTGAAACAATTGAATGGCCTGGCTAGCAGCTTGCCTGAACCCTATTTTACCAGTCCCTGGAGAATTCTTGAGATCATTAACCAGAACAAAAGTGGATATCCCACCAGGACTGAAATCCAATTTCCTGATAATCTTTTCAAGAAACTGAATTCTTCATCTCAGAAACTTTTGTCTCCTCTCTTCATCAGAAAACATTTTCTGATAAAGCTCTTTGTCCTGAAATTCCCCAACTACAGTGTAGCACACTGGATGGCCTTCTTTGCTATGACCATGCATGAACATCACTCTCTCCAATTCATTGCCAAGATCTTTTTCTAGAAGTTCATCAATCCTAAATTCTTTCCTCCACCGAACTCTGTTCTTGATCATAATAAATGCAGCAGTCACGTTAAAATCTCGGGCCTGCAAGAACTGCAAGAGAACTGTATCGGTTTTCTCATCTTCCAGGAGTTTCACTCCCCAGATGAATACTTCCTCAGGCTTCTCTTCTGTGGCATTGGTTTCTTCAGTGGATTCCAGGGTTTTTGCACCATCTTCTTCAGTTACGATTTGAACTGTAGGCCCTGGAATTGATTCTTTTTCAGTTTCGTTTTCATAGTTTCCAGCTTCTTCTGCTGTTTCTTTCAGTTCTTCCATTAAAACAGGCTTCATTTCTTGTTTGGGAGATGAAGAAGAAGAAGAATTGCTGAATTCATGCCTGTTGAGTGCTTCTTGAACTAACTGCTTCAGCTCTTGGAGGAGAATCTTCTCAATTTCTGGAAGATCAGACGCTCTGCTGTTGTGTTCCTCAGCCTGATGGAATTTTTATTAATCTTCGGCAGTTCTTGATCCTACATTTTTAACAGGCTGACGATCATCAGAGGAAAAGGGATTTGAATTCTCCGCCATTGATTCTGCTTCTGTTACTAAATTGGACTCTTCTTCTTGGTGATCAACCACAGGACTCCAACGGAAGAAGATAACTGATGGACGCCTGATTCTCGCATCTCCTCCCTAAGCATTGTAACTCTTGTAAACTTTTTCTCGATTCTTGATGGCTTTCCTCAAATCCCATCCGGCTTCCCGTACAAACCAAGAAAATCAACCAAGTTTTCATCAGTCACCCAAAAAAAAAGGCAAAAAATTAAAAAATTAAAAAGAAAAGAAATCCTCTTCAAGCAACACTTAAGCACGTTTAACTTATTAATATATCGATTTTTTAGTACTGATAATACCTGAAGCACACCCTTTTGACAAACCTAGTCCCATCCGGAAGGGCTACAAGGGTTATATGGACACCAGATTTGTACCATTTTTCCCACACAGCCAAAATATGAGTAGCATCAATATGAGTAGAATCACTGGGAAAAAATAAATTTCTAGATGTTAAGTTTAAGTTTTCCACAGACGGAGAATTTCTGCAACTGGAACTGAAATCTGATGATGTGGAGGCGTTGCTTGGGTTTGTGGAGTGATCATGGCAGAGTTGCCATAGCTCTTCTCTGTGCAGCACGGCTGCCACCAGCCTCTCCCAGTTATCATATATTGCGGACATCTATGTTTGAGATTCAGCTTAATTGGCCCAGAAAGTTTTTGGAAATTCTGGTGCATTCTATGGTGAGCAGGCCATGGAATTATACAGTTATTGTCATTGCATATTATTATTGAAAGGATTTTCTTGTTTCTTGGAAGTTTCATGGAAAATCACAGTCAAGCAAAACTCTAAATTAATTAAGAAATTTCGTCTTCCGGCCTCTTACTTTAGAAGAGGAATTAAAAACAATAGGAAAAGGATAAGACAGTCGCAATCCATTATTATTTGCACGTAGCAATACTTCATGGATGGTCATGCAAACCCGACTTTCCTTGTTCCCTCTCTCCTTTTTATTTTTTTAACATTTTTATGTTTTTTTTTTCTGCAATTGAATCTATTACGTTGGAAAGAATTTTGTACATGTACACACCTTGTCTACATCATAGTTGACAAAATTTTTGCCATTATCAAAGCATCAGGTAAGGTTTGTTTACTTTAAGGATTTTGTTGAAGAAAGAAAAATGGTAAGGAAAAGATAAATAAAATTAAAAAAATATAAAATTTCAAGTTTGTTTTGCGGTTCAGGGTAAATAATAAGGAAAGAAATGTAGAGAATTGAGATAATGAATGTGTCTAAAATACATATCTATCTATTTTTTTCATCATTTTGTGAGGAAAATTAATATCTTCTATTATAGTATATTTTTCATGAGATTTTCTTTTCACTAATATTTTTCTTGTCAAACAATTAAAATTATTTTTCTTAACATATTCTTTCCTTTTTTCATCAAAATTCTTGCACTAATATGATGTAAAGGTAAATTACAACGAAAGCATTGTATTATTATGGAATCACAATAATTCCTTTAAAATCTCAAATGATTTCCTATCATTTTAAACATCACCCCTTTTTAAATAAATTCGTTAAATTCAACCTAATTTAATCATAACTTGCCAAATACACTATTAAATATCTAGAAGCAAGATATCCGTACAAAAACAATGACCAAATTGGAACGTGCCAAGAACTTATAAATACTCTCACTGAGCTTGCTACACTCCAATCCATTTCCTTAATGTCTGCGTCAATTTCTCAACTCCCCCTCAAGCTTCCGCATAACTATATATATCATACTTGGATGCAATGTGTGCCGCTGTACGATCGAGTGAGGTGACTATAGTTGATTTAAAAAATCCTTGCTATGCTCATAAATGTTCATACGAATTTATTTATACGTATGCAGTTATTTATACTATATTTATTTTTCTCTACGTATTTCCTCCTATATCGAGCATTTAGAGGTCTTAGCATAGCAAAATACTTATAACTGTCACCTATATGATTTCGGACACAAGTTTGAATTACCAAGACCAATAACTCGAATCCCAATCCAATCCTTTGATTAGGAAAATACTTCTTGGACCCATATCTCTTTTATTTCAGCAATATGACCCCGAGGTGCTTGCAGAGAGATACCTAAAAGGGAGACCACAAGGAGCGAGATGATACAATTTAGTAGAAGATTGAAGGGGTTCCCAAAATAACATCTCTGTGAGAGACCTAAGGGGCTCTCAGAATGACTTCTTTACAAGAGATCTTAGGGGATCCTCAGAACAATTTAACCTCGCATGAGATCTTAAGAGATCCATAGGATGTAAAGCTCCAAAAATACTCTAACTTATTCGCAAATTGTAAAACTCCAAAAAAAACTTTAAGTCATTTGTAGAGTGTAAAGCTCCATCAAATAACCCTCACTATGGGACAACTTTCACACACCTGTGCTCAACCAACCCCGATGCCACGGGCAACTTGGTGGCAAAGCCGCCCAACCGACTGTTAGGGTGGGTGGACGTTGGCCCCTCAAGAGGGTGCCGTATAGTCAATCTCTCCTTGAGTAACCAACCAATAAGAACAAACAACTCCTTGGTTGTCCACAATAACAAACGAGCGAGCCATCGCTGCCTCCTCTAACACCTATAACAAATGAGTAGCCTCCAAAAAAATTCTAAGTTATTTGTAGAGGACGAAGCTCCACCAATGATCTTAAGGGATCTCTAGAGAGCAATGTACTATGAAAAAAATTCTAAGTCGTTCATTAAGCGCAAAGCACTGTTAGAGCTCCACAGAAAAAAAAATCGAGCTCATTTGCAAAGCATAAAGCTCTGGTAGAGATCTTAAGGGATCCCTGGAGCATAAAGCTTCACAAAAAAAATTCAAGTCATTTGTTAAGTGTGAAGCTTCCCAAAAAAAATTTTGGTTGTTAGTGACGCATAAAGCTTCGACAGAGATCATACGGAATCTTTAGAGCATAAAACTCTATGAGAAACTTTAAGTCATTTGTGGAGCACAAAGCTCCATTAGGAATCCAACATAATCTTTCGAGCACAAAGCTCCAAAAAGAAAATCCTAGTTCAGTTGTGGAGCAAAGCTTCGCAAGAAGATCGTAACTCATCTTTGGAACATGAAGCTTCACTAAAGATTCTAAAATATTGTTGGAGTGTGAAACACTATCGAAGACCCTAAAATAGCCTTTGGAGCACAACTTAGACGACCCACCCAAAAAGGAGACACCCCCAAGGGCAACTGCCCTTGGTAAGTTGTGCTTTGAGCGACCGCTCATTTCGGTCTCCTAGGGACGGCCAAGTAGAGCTCTTGATCGGGTAATGCCAAACGACAGCTTCTACCTACTCTCACTAACCGACACTTAGTTTCATTGTGCTGCGTTTACTATAATTCCAACTTTTTTTATTAAAGAAACTTCAAGACAAGTGAATACGCAGCTGTTGAATGGGCACTGAAAGAGTTAGAAGGAAAGAGAGATGACAGATAACACTAGCAATTTGTTCTGACACAATTGATGAAAAACTTCTGAGGGATGAAGGAAACAACATGGCCAAGGCTCATAGATAACATGAATTAAGATCACAGAGTAAAAAAAACAAAATCGACCAAATAGACTGAAAACCAAACAAATTGAACCAAAGTTTCAGTTCGATTTTTGGTTTTGTATTTCAAAAAAATTTTATTTTTGGTTCGGTTGGATTTTTTTTTTTTACTTAGTTACTTGAAACCCAACCGAAAACTTGGAAAAAAAAAAAGGTTTGGCTCAATTTAACTGAACTGAAAACTGATCTTTAGGTTTTGTGGTTGGTTAACCGATTCAAAATCAGTTTTATTTTTTAATATACAAAATTTTATTATCCAAGTGCTGGCAGTTTTAGTAAATTTTATAGTTTTTATTAAATTTTTTAAGTCTTAGATAAATAAATATAATTTTTCAAATAATGTAAATGTTGATGTGTTCTTAAGTTTTTGGGATAAATAAAAGGAGAAATTTTTGATAAGGTGAAATAATTGAGAAAAAACGAAGTAAAATGGAAGAAGAGAAAATAAAACTACATTGTCATTGTTTTCTAAAATAAAATTAATTTTATCAACTTATATAAAATATATAAAATAGTTGCTAAAAGTCCTAAGTTTTATAAAAAGCATAGAAAAAAATATATGATATAAAAAAAAAGTTAATAATTTTGATATAATGACTCAATGAGAAAAAAATTGATAGTTTTTCTAAACTCGAACCATATAAGTACATAATTTTCCTAATATACAAATTAATACAAGTTACTTATAAAAAAAATAAATGATTAAGATTAAAGAGGAAAAAATGCGATATAAAAAGAAAATTAAAATTTCTACTTTAATTATTTAATTAAATTTATATATATGGTGCATTGACGAGTAAAATAGAAATTTCAATTTAAATTACAAATCAAGGGGTTGAATCATATATTACTATTCCTGTAACAGTAGCCAGCAGTACATTGCATTTGTTGGCCAATAAAAATTTTACTATACTATTATAAAAAGAAAGACTATTTTATATCTAAAATGAAAGTTATTTTTGTTCTTTTGCATAATTAGTCCTTGTAATTATTTCAATAACAAAAATTAACAATATAGTTTGAAGGATAAATGGGAGAATTTAGTATAAAAAGATAATTTGGATAACAATTTATCAATATTTCAAACTTCTCTTTTATAAATGATGATTTAATAAGGTTACAATTGTATTCTTCACAAAATTTACAAATTCACAATCCATATTATGATGTGTATACTAAAATTTTTATAATATTTTAATAAAGCACACTCAATATGTGTACTAAAATTTTATGATATAAAATAAATAAAAAATTTATTTATCTTCTTAGATCTATTATAATTTTTAATATTTTAAATGTATTTATTTAGAAAAAGTAATCCAATTCAAAATTTTCACCTAAAAACAATATATATATATATATATATATTATCAAACTTACTTTTATCAAACAAACTTTTTAGTACTAAAAAATAAGTAATTCAATTTAAATTTTTTACCTAAAATCAAATATTTTTTATCAAATAAACTTTTTATCACATTATCAAATTTTTTTAAGAAAAGAACCTTGAACCAGTATAATTTCGGTTTATAACCGAATACACAATCCTAGCACGAGCTATGCTTGCGAAGAGCACGAGTAACAAGTGAAGCACAATCTACTGATATAGTAAAAAATAACAAAATAATTAATTAATCAATACGTTAATTCATTAACCATTAAATAACTAAAATTAAATTATTTATCATGGCAAGGTATAATTAAAATAACAATTAAGAAAAGAAATCATGATTTTAATTTGTAAAGAAAGGCAATTTCCAATTTAAACTATGGGGAGCTAGATGAGATGCCCCTACACCTCAAGGGGCATAACTGTAGAACCAAATAAAAAATTAATATAATTAACAGAAAAGGACTATTAAGCCCACTTCAAATAAGCTCCTTAATTCAAATGAATTCAAACTCATTTAGAACTTAACTAGTATAAGGATGAAGATCATTTAAAATTTAACTAGTATGCAGACCAACTTTTACTGTCATAAAAGGGCATCTAAAACATTAATTCTACATGGGTGCATCTTAAGAGTAAAAGCTTGACATCCTTAATTTACAGAAAAGACCTGGCATCCTATCACATGCAACATAAAAAATTAAAATTCAAAATTTCATTGACACCTACGTGATATAGACCCCTTCATGCAAATTATATTTAAAGTAAAATCAATTATCTATTTTTTTCTCTAAAAATGGTTATTCAGATTAAATCAAACATCAAGCTTACTCTTACGAATCAATGATTTCAAATAATTTATTCCACTAAAATTATATATATTTATTCACATATGCTCTCTTGTGGTGTACTGTTAAACTTTCAAGGTTTAATCTAATTTCTCAGTAATTGTGCCTGTGAGTTTATACTAGGAAAAAAGGCAATAGATAAAGTATCTAATTTAAAAGAGAATTTTTGTATGCAGCGAATGTGGAAAAAATTAAACGGAAGAATTAATAGCTTTTTCAATTTTTTTACCAAAAATCAACCTGGCCCACCAACCCATTAATAGCAATTTATAGAATAAGACTCCCGTAGTTCTAGGTATAATTTATTTTAGGCATTTTTCACTGCTTGAAATGAATTTCTTTTTCTCCTTTCCTTGCAAACAGACCTCAATTTTGTCCTCTCTCCGTTGCTTTTTCTTCACTCTTTCGAATAATAGAGCCTAATTTTGAATCAAGAAGTGACATTTGTTCAGTAAAAGAGATCTTTTGTCATGTTTTTATTATCACGATTAACGTTATATATAAATAAATCAATAGATGCTTTAATTAAATTCTTTTACAATTTAATTTTCGTTCATTACAACATGCAACACACAAAAAATGTAATGAATGATGAATTATCACTTTCATGAAGTGAGACTGGTGATAGTGACTACGACCTTTCCAGGCTCATCAACTCTACAGCTGCCAGAGATGACTTGCTCTTGAATAGAGCCAATTCTCCTCATCTTCTCAATAACAACTATGTATCCATATCCAACACTTGGAACGAATTTAGCATCATAGTTCACTTCCCATCCCACCACTCTTACTTCCCAGCTTACAACACAAGCCTGCACCTCAATTTCAACATGCTTATAAATTGATTGGACCGCATATAAGCAGTAATATTATAAATTCTATCACACGGCTCATGTTTAACTAAGACATGACCCACACTCAAATGAAAGTCAAGTATAATAGAAACATCATAAATTCAATCTTGTTACCTTATGCATAACCATTTTTAAACAATACTAAAATTCGTTTCATGTATGTCAAACACAAGGAGCTTATATGTTTGCTTTTTAGCAATTGATATCAAATATTTTAATTTATTTTTATTCAACCCTAAGTTAACATAAAACTTAAGAATAGAACAATAAGAGTATAAGAATTTTTAAAATTGACCTCAGTGACAGGAAATTCCTCAATTTGCCTAGCCAAAGGCTTCACCACAATTTCAGTGACATTATCAGATGTTCCAAAATCTCCATCTTTGTTTATTCCACCATACTGTGTTGGAATTTGCTTAGCAGATATGTACCTAATTTCCAAGCCAATTACACCAATAAAAAATTGAAAGCAAGACAGACAAAATGTGATCTGAATAATTAAAATGTACTTATCTATTGTTTTAAACATGAAAGACAATGTAATAAAATAGGAACATATAGAAAAATGATATTCTAATGGAGAGGTAAAGGAAACAAATTACTAACTTGAAAAGTGTCACCATGGATAAGGAAGGACCAGCAAAAATAAACTTGCTTTTGGCCCTCTCCGTTAGAAGAGAGCTGATCATCTTGGCAAACGCCAGATACCACCGCGGTGCATTAATGAAGACCTAAGACCAAGCAATATAAATAAAAAAGTAAAATGCAAGCAATAATTAAAATTTGAAATGGATTGTAGAAAGTACCTGTTTGGCAACAAATTGAGGATAATACTCTTGAAACAATTGAAGAGCCTGGCTGCTAACTTGCCTGAGCTCTCTTTTAGCAGTCCCTGGAAAATTCTTGAGATCATTAACCAGAACAACAGTAGATACCCCACCAGGACTGAAATCCAATTTCCTGATATTCTTTTCAAGAAACTGAATTCTCCATCTCAGAAATTTTTGTCTCTTTCGTTCATCAGAAAACATTTTCTGATAAAACTCATTGTCCTGAAATTCCCCATAGACATTATAGCACACTGGATGGCCTTCTTTGCTGTGACCGTGCATGAAAATTACTCTCTCCAATTCACTGCCAAGATCTTCTTCAAGAAGTTCATCAATCCCAAATTCTTTCCTCCACTGGATTGTTTTCTTGATCATGGCAAATGCATCAGTCACAATAAAATATTGGGACTGCAAGAACTTCAATAGAACTGTATCAGTCTTCTCATCTTCCAGGAGTTTTACACCCCAGATGAAAACTTCCTCAGGCTTCTCTTCCATGGCATTGGATTCTTCAGTGGATTCCAGGGCTGTTTTCTCAGCTCCATTCTCAAAATTTCCAGGTTCTTCTGCTTTTTCTTTCACTTTTTCCATTAAAACAGGCTTCGTTTCCTGTTTGGGAGAAGAAGAATTGCCGAATTCATGCCTGTTGAGTGCTTCTTGAACAAGTTGCTTCAGCTCTTGTAAGGCGACCTTCTCAGTTTCTGGAAGATCAGACGCTCTGACATTGTTGTGTTCCTCAGCCTGAGCGGATTTTTCTTCATTTTCTGCAGGGATCACAGTTTTAACAGCCTGGTTCTCATCAGAGGAAAAGGGATTGGAATTCTCCAAGATTGTTTCTGCTTCTGGTGCTAAATTGGACTTATCTCCTTCTTGATCAAACCGAGGACTCCAGCTAAAGAAGACAACTGATGGACGCCTAATTCTGGCGTCTCCTCCCCAAGCATTGTATCTCTTGTAAACTTTTTCCCGGTTGTCGAACCACCAGATCACTGCTTGGCGTTCCTCAAATCCCGTCTGACTGCACATACAAACCAAGAAGATCAACCAAGTTTTCTCACCAACAAAAAAGTAGGTACATGCTGTGGAAAAAAATATTATGAATTTAATTTTGCAGCTATAGTTAAAAATTATAAACACAAATTTTCTTAGTAAATATAACTTTTTTAAATTACAAACGACATATTATTAGCTACTAATCTATAGTCTTATACTTTTGAAAGGCAACAGATTAGTTATACATTATAAAATTAATTATATAAAAAAATAATCATCTATTACGAATTGATTGCAATAAGCATTAGCTAGGAGAACATCAACTCCAAATTTAATTAGATCAATTTTTCAAAAGTAAAAGTATCAATTTTTAGCATCAGCTCTAAATTGACAGTAGTTGCTCACAAAGAAGGGAGAAAGAATCACTTGAACCAACTTAAGCATGTTGAACTTTAATCTGTCCAAATCTTCATTAGTATATAGATTTACTGATCAAACCTGAAGCGCGCCCTTTTGACAAATCGAGTCCCATCTGGAAGGGCTACAAGTGTTATATGGATTTCAGATTTGTACTGTTTTTCCCACACAGCCAAAATATGAGTAGCATCACTGGGAAAAACTGTATTTCTAGATGTTAAGTTTTCCAACGGCGAAGAAGTACTGTAAGTAGAACTGAAATCTGATGATGTGGAGGCGCCGCTCGGGTTTGTGGACTGATCGTGGCAGAGTTGCCATAGTTCTTCCCTGCAGATCACGGCAGCCACCAGCCTCTCCCAGTTATCATATATTGCGGACATCTATGTTTGAGATTCAGCTTAATTGGCCCAGAAAGGTTTTGGAAATTCTTGTGCGTTCTATGGTGATCAGGACATGGAATTATATGGCTATTGTCATTACATACTATTATCGCAAGGATTTTCTCGTTTCTTGGGAGTTTCATGGAAAATCACGGTCAAGCAAAACTCTTAAGTTAATTAAGAAATCTTGTCTTTCGGCCTCTCACCTTAGAAGAGGAATTAAAAACAAAAGGAAAAGGATAAGACGTCACAGTCCCATTCGAACGCGCAGGAAGCAATATTTACTGGATAGTTGTGTAAACCCGACTTTACGATTTTTTCTTCCTTAAATTGAATCGATTAAGTTGGAAAGATTTCGTGGATATACACAGTACACACCTTGTTTACATCATTGTTGACCAAATATGTGGCATTTTCAAAGCATCAGCTTAAGGGCCTTAACGCTTTGCTTACTTTAAGGATTTTGTTGAGCAAAGAAGAATGGTTGAGAAAAGGAAAATAAAATTAGGAAAATGTAAAATTTTAAGTTTGTTTTGTTGTTTAAAAATGGAGAGAATTGAGGTGATGAATGCCTCAATATATTTTTCTCTATTTTCCTTATAATTTTGTGAGGAAAATCAATTTTTTTCAATTATAATATATTTTTCATGAGATTTTCTCTTCATTAATATTTTTCTTGTCAAACAATAAAAAATATTGTTTCTTAATATTTTTATTTTCCTTTCCTCACCAGAATATTTTTACCAAATAGAGTGTAAAGGTAAATTACAACAAAAGCATTGTATTATTATGAAATCACAATAATCCTTTTCGAATTTCAAAAATTTTCTTATCATTCGAGATATGTACCCTTTTTAAATAAATTTGTTAAATATGACCCAATTTGATCAATAACTCATGTCACATACGCTGTTGAATATCTGAAAGCAAAATGGTGGAACCAAACAATGATCAAATGTCAAGTATCAGCAACCTATAAATATGCTCAGTATATTTATTTTCATGTATAAAATTATATATACTGCATTTATTTTTCTCCACATATTTCTTCTTATATCGAGCATTTGAGGTTTTCACTTGCAAATCCCTAGTTACTCCATAAAACTGGACTCCCACTCCTTTCTTATCAGAGGAACCTCAAGACAAATCAACACGCAGCTACGTGCTTAATGAGCACCGAAAGAATTTGAAGGAAAGAGAGATGATAGATGATACTAACGGCTCATTTTGATACAACTAGTAAAAGACATCTAAGGGATGAAAAAAACAATATAGTCAAGGCTTGTAGAGAACACGAATTAGGCTCACGGAGAGCATGAGTCATGCTCGTAGAGAGCATGAACAACAAGACAAGGAGTGTCAATTCGGGTGGCTTGGGTGGGTTCGGATTGAGTTGAGATAGGGGTATAATATAAAAATACCAAACTTAAACCCAATCCAGCCGGATGCTAAACCCAAAAGGCTCAACTCTAACCTGATCCATAAAAAATTGAGTTAAGTTCGAGTTGACAATATTTATAATCAAGTCACCCAATAGCTTGATAAAGGCACTCGATCTATATATTTCATTTTTTATATTTACAAACTCCAATATGCATGTTTTAAACTTATATTCAAATTTAAATTTTCAGTAAAATTAACATTAAAATTAATCAATTAAACACTATTAGCGTCAAATGATAAAGAACTCATGTCACTCAACAAGAGGCACAATGGTGGTGTTGGGTGGTGGAGATGGTTATAGGCTTATAGCAATAGCGATGAAAGACTAGTACTGGTGGTGGCAGTCAAACTTTTGTTTAGGAAGAGAAGATAGATTCTTCTTTGATAAAGAAGTTTGATTTGTTTGGATAATTGAATTTGAATTAAAATATTGAGCTTCTAACAATTTTGGTACACTCGATCTCATGCTAAAATTTTAGCGTATAAAGTAAAATAGACCATTCATTTATTTCTTATATGTTACTATAATTTTTAATACTTTTATTTATTTTTATGATAAGTAAAAGAAAAAAATAAAATAGAAGGAAAGTAAAAAAAAAATAGTAAACAAAGGAAAACATAAGAGAAGAGAAAAGAAAATTAACTTAATAATTATGACGCTTAAAAAATAATGATGAAGACATTGTAGGAAAATAAAAATATATCAAAAAAGATTAGGTGCTTTATATATAGTATATATTACCCCAATTATTTTCAAGTGGGTCAAGTTAGGATAGGTTAGATTGGGTTAGACTTGTTATTTTTAGATTAAGTAGGCTACCTAAAATTAATTCAACTTTATTTTTTTTTCTTCAGGTTAATTTTGGATCCAACCCAATTTGGCTTAACCCAAAAACATCAAATCCAAATCTAATTTTTTTTTCGGATAATTATGATCGGGTTGTTGGGTTGAGTTGAATTTTGACACCCTTACAGCAAGCAAAGCACAATCGTCCGGAATAATAAAGAAAAAAAACAAATTAAGTAATTAATCAATAATTAATTAACTGGCCATTAAATTAATTAAAATTAAATCAAGACAAATTAAAACAAGACATAGAGTTATTTATTATGGCAAGGTAAAATAAAACTAACACCGGGAATAGAAATCATACCTTTGAATCTTGAAAGAGAAAAAAAAAGAAAATTAGACAATTATCAGTTAAAAGTATGGTGCACAGATGATATGCCTATCTAGGGCCATAAATGTAAAAAGCCCAATAAGTGACTAATTCAATTAATTGAAAATGGCCACTAAACCCACTTAACATGGGCTACATAGTTCGAATGGGCTCAAAACTATTAAGAATTTCATTTGTATAAATACAAACTTTCAAATAAAAAAAAGATATCTAAGGACACTATTTTTAAAACTCAAGCATTGACTCTATTCAAACGCATTTCAAGAGTGGAAGCCCATCATCCCTTAATTTATGAGAAAGGCCCCAAACCAATGCAACATCAATAATTAAAATTCTAAATTTTATGGATACATACCTGATATAGATCCCTTCGTGCGAATTGTATTTAAAGTAAAATCCATTATTATTATTATTATTATTATTATTATTATTATTATTATTATTATTTTTTCCTCTAGAATTGGTTATTTAGATTAAATCAATAACTTACTCTTACATTTCAATGGTTTCAGATAACTTATTCCATTCAAAAAATATTTTCTTTTTAGTATTTATTCATCTATTTTTTTTTTAAATTAACATAAGCTCTCTTGTTGTATGCTGTTAAAATTTCAAGATTTATTCTAATTTTTCGGTAATTGGGTCTAATATCAAGTTTATAGCAGAAAAAAGGCAATTAATAAAGTACCTATTTAAAAGAAAATTTTTGTCTGCTGCGACTTTGGAAAAAATTACATGGAAAAACTAAGCCGCTATTCATATGGCGTAATTCACTCTTTCGATATTTTTATATTCACTATATAATTTTCAATTAAACATAAGATGTTTTAAACGAGAGACATTCCTAAAAATGCTTGAAAATCAATCATACTGAGTACGTATATCTGTAGCAATTTTATAAAATAAAACCCCTAAAATTCAAAATAGAATTTAAATTAGGCATTTTTCATTGATTGAAATGAATTTTTTTTTTCTCCTTTTCTTGCAAAGACCTCAATTTTGCCGTCTCTTCATTGCTTTTTCGTCGTTATTTCAATTAATAGAGCCTAAGTTTAATCAAGAAATGACATCTATTTAGAAAAGTCCTTTTATTATATTTTTGATGTCATGTATAAATGCACAAGCATTTTAATTTATTTATTTTATAAAGTTAAATAATTACAGCTTGTGGCTGCCATGTTTATGAAGTAAGATTGGTAATGGTGACTACCACCTTTCTAGACTTACCAATTCCGAACCTACCAGAGATGACTTGCTCTTGAGTTGAGCCAATTCTTCTCATTGGCTCAACAACAACAACTGTGTATTCATTTTCTGCACTTGGTACAAATTCAACACCATAATTCACTTCCCATCCCACCACTCTAACTTCCTAGCTCACAAAGCAAGCCTGCATCTCAATTTTCACATGCTCATAAATTAATGGAGTCATACTCACCTGAAATCAAGTGATAAATGAAAATATATATTCCATCACGTTACCTTGTATTTAACTATTTCTAAGCTATTTTAAAACTCGTTTCGTGCATGTCAAACCCTAATAGCTTATATATGAACAGAGGTCACTACAGATAAATATAGGAGGGTATAATGCGGAATTTCACCAACTTAGTTATTTCCTCATCTTTTTTGCCCCTTTTGAAAGAGAACTCATTATTATTGTTGGATTGTAACTTTATTGGAGTTTGTCTAGCAGTGTGATCGATGAATCGAGTTGAGTTGGACACCACTCAAATTTGAGTGACTTGTTATTGTATGTCTATTCACTAATTTTTGACTAATTGAGCTCAAGCTACCATGCAAATCTTATTGAATAAAAAGAAAGCTTCCTGGGCGAACTCACACAGCTTTTAACAATTGATATCGAATAGTTTGATTTATTTTTTTAACCCCAAGTTAGTTAACATAAAACATAAACTAAAATAATGAAAGTATAAGCATTTTTATAACTTGACCTCAGTGACAGGAATTCCTCAATGTGCATGCTCGAAGGTATCACCACAATCTCAGTGACACTATCAGATGTTCTAAAATTTCTTTCTGTACTTATTTCACCATACTGTATTGGAATCTGCTCAACATATATGTTTCTATGTTTCAAGTAATTATAAATTTAAAACCAAGACAGACAAATTGTGATTTGAATGATTTGTAATGTACTTATCTGTTGTTTTAAACATAGAAAACAATGTTATACAAAAAAAATATTCTAATGGGGGAAAAAATACAAAATACTAACTTGAAAAATGTCGCCATGGAAAAGGAAAGACCAGCAAAAGCAAACTTGATTTTGGTCCTCTGCGTCAGAAGAGGGCTGATCATGTTGTTATACAATTGAACCCACCGTGGTGCATTGATGAAGACCTAAAATCAAGCAATATAAATAAAACAAATAAAATAAATCCAGGTAATAATTAAAATTGGAAATGAATTGTAGGAAGTACCTGTTTGGCAACAATTCAGGATAATAGTCTTGAAACAATTGAATGGCCTGGCTAGCAACTTGCCTGAACTCTATTTCACCAGTCCCTGGAGAATTCTTGAAATCATTAACCAGAACAACAGTGGATAGCCCACCATGGCTGAAGTCCAATTTCCTGATATGCTTTTCAAGAAACTGAATTCTCCATCTCAGAAATTTTTGTCTCTTCTCTCCATCAGAAAGCATTTTCATAAAGCACTTTGTTCTGAAATTCCCCAAATCCATTGTAGCACACTGGATGGCCTTCTTTGCTATGACCATGCATGAACATCACTCTCTCCAATTCATTGCCAAGATCTTTTTCAAGAAGTTCATCAATCCCAAATTCTTTCCTCCACTGAACTGTACGTTCTTGATCGGTCACATTAAAATCTCGGGCCTGCAAGAACTTCAAGAGAACTGTATCAGTTTTCTCATCTTCCAGGAGTTTCACACCCCAGATGAACACTTCCTCAGGCTTCTCTTCTATGGCATTGGTTTCTTCAGTGGATTCCAGGGTTTTTGCACCATCTTCTTCAGTTACGATTGAAGTCTGAACTGTAGGCCCTGGAATTGAGTTTTTTTCAGTTTCGTTTTCAAAGTTTCCACGTTCTTCTGCTATTTCTTTCAGTTCTTCAGTTAAAACAGGCTTCATTTCTTGTTTGGGAGATGAAGAAGAAGAAGAAGAATTGCTGAATTCATGCCTGTTGAGTGCTTCTTGAACTAAC
>JACGDI010001960.1:314678-362304 GCA_014898725.1 Jacaranda copaia
GTTATATGAACACCAGATTTGTACTGATTTTCCCACACAGCCAAAATATGAGTAGCATCACCGGGAAAAACTGAACTTTTAGATGTCAAGTTTAAGTTTTCCACCGGCGGAGAAGCATTGCAAGTAGAACTGAAATCTGATGATGTGGAGGTGATGCTCAAGTTTGTGGAGTGAACGTGGCAGAGTTGCCATAGTTCCTCTCTGCGCAGCACGGCTGCCACTGGCGGCTCCCAGTTATCATATATTGCGGACATCTATGTTTGAGATTCAGCTTAATTGGCCCAGAAAGTTTTTGGAAATTCTTGTGCATTCTATGGTGAGCAGGCCATGGAATTATACAGTCATTGCATATTATTATTGAAAGAATTTTCTTGTTTCTTGGACGTTTCATGGAAAATCACAGTAACGCAAAACTCTGAATAAAGTAAGAAATTTTGTCTTCCGGCCTCTCACTTGAGAAGAGGAATTAAAAACAAATGAAAAGGATAAGACCTCGTAATCCATTCGTATGTGTACGAAGCAATACTTCATGGATATGCAAACCCGACTTTCTCCCGTTTCCTTGTTTTCTCTCTCCTTTTCTTTTTTCTTTTTTTTTTTCTCTTTTTTATGATTTTTTTCTCTAATCCATTAAGTTGAAAAGAATTTCATACATATACACACCTTGTCTATGTTACAAATTAGTGCACCTTTACTACCTTGTTTTTAGTTGTTTATTCTTTTGCTGTCATTTAGTTCATTAAGTCAAGTTTTCTATTGTAATTTTCCTGGGATAGATAAGATCATATCTTCCGTTTCTATTTCTCAGGAAACTAGTTAGTTCTTTTGTCTATAAATTCAAATTTGATGTAATTTTCTTTTCAAGCTTTCAATAAAAGTATTTTTTTAGTCTATTCTCCAATTATTTACTTCGTCTCATTATTTCAATTACAAGTTTCTGGTTCCCTTTTTTTATTTTATGGTACCGGAGCCAGGTTCTCCTTGCAAAGAAATTCTTATTTTGCAATATGGAGTTGTTCAATGGAGGAAGCAGTGCTAACACATATAATGGTGTTGAGAAACTTGTAGGCACAAACTACAAGTATTGGAGAATGTGTATGGAAGCTTATCTTCAAGATCAAGACTTGTGGGAAATAGTGGCTGGTTCTGATTGAGAGATTCCAGTGGACACTCCTGATAATGCTGAACCACGAAGGAATGGAAAATCAATTGCAAAAAGGCTTTGTTTGCTTTGAGAACATCAATTAGTAAAGAGCTCATTTATCATGTTCGTGATGCTGGTTCACCAAAGCAAGTCTGGGATATTATTGAAAGGCTATTTTCCAAGAAGAATACAGCAAGGCTACAGTTCTTGGAAAATGAATTAGCAATGACGATGCAAGGAGGTATGACAATTGCAGACTATTTCTTGTGGGTAAAAAAATATTTGCACTGAGATTTCTGAATTAGACGCGGATGAGAAGATTAGCAAAGCTCGTTTAAGAAGATTTCTCATTCGAGGTTTAAATAAAGAGTATACACCTTTTGTTACTTCCATTCATGGATGGGCAAATCAACCATCAATTGAAGAATTGGAGAATTTGCTGTCAAATCAAGAAGCTTTGGCTAAACAAATGGCCAAAAATTTCAACTCTGAACATGAGGCTATTCTTTTTTCAAAAGGAAGGTTAAATGAAAGAGACTTAGATGAAGGAAATTCTAAGAGAAAAGCTAATGGTGAAAGTGCACAAGGAAACAAATTTATCAAGTGTTGCAGATGTGAGAAGCCTGGGCATATCAAGAGAAATTGTCATGTAAAAATCTCCAAAGCAAATAGTTGTGAGGATGAAGAAACTGACCAGCTCAACTGGGAGCATTGTTTCACAATTGAAGTAGTTAAAGGAGGGGATAATGTTCTTAAATCAACACCAAACAAATCTCACATCAATTATGTCAATTTCAAGGATGAATGGATCATTGATTCTAGTTGCTCACATCACGTAACAGGGGATGATTCATTACTTTCGGAGCGTCAACAACATAATGGAGAACGTGTTATTGTTACAGCTGACAATTCTACTTATCCTGTAATGAAGGAAGGTGCTGTGAGCATTGATGTTGGTGATACAAATTCCATGCTAAATGATGTCTATCATGTTCCAGGTTTGAAGAAAAATTTAGTTTCAGTTTCTCAAATTACTAATTCTGGAAAATACATTTTGTTTGGTCCTAAAGATGTGAAGGTGCTTGACAATATGAAAAATGTTGTAGCTGATGTTGTTCTTTCTGGTAAGAAGAAAGGCTCTTTATTTGTCATGTCAGCAGGTGAGGTATATGTAAAGAAAACAAGTCAGACTGATGGTGCAACAATATGGCATGCTCAATTGGGACATTTAGGCTATCAAATGCTACAACAAGTCTCTTCAAAGAAACTGTTAGATGGGCAACCAACTCTGAAAAATGTATTCAAAAATGTAATTTGCCAAGGCTGCCAATATGGGAAATCACATCGTTTACCTTTTAAAAGCTCATCTAACCGCAGATCAACTCCTTTTGAGTTAGTGCATATGAATTTAATGGGACCAACAAGGACAGCTAGTTATGGTGGTCATCATTGTGCAATGATATTGGTGGATGACTATCCCAGGTTCACTTGGATGTACTTTCTAAAAGAGAAAAATGAAGCACTTTCTAAGTTCATCGAATTCAACAATGTTGTAGAGAAGGTGTTTGGGCAAAAAAATAAAGTGCTTAAGGAGTGATAATGGTGGCGAATTTATGTTAGCTTATTTCTTTCAATATTGTGAGAAAAATGGCATTTTACGACAAATGACATGTCCTAATACCCCTCAACAAAATGGGGTGGCAGAGAGGAAGTTGGCACATCTCGCCTCAATAAGCCTTTCATGGTTACATGATAAGAACCTTCCTCGGGAGCTTTGGGCAGAAGCATTTCTATGTGCGTGTCATGTGATTAATCGTTTACCTCCATGGCCAGGTAAAGAAAAAGATCCTTCTGAATTGTAGTGTGATATCAAGCCTAATGTTAGTTATTATCAAGTGTTTGGCTATATTTACTATGTTTATGTTCCTAAACTTAATAGAACCAACCTTGACCCAAAAGTGAAGAAATGTGTTTTTGTTGGCTATGACCCACGCAGGAAAGGTTGGAAGTGTATGGATCCAGAAACTAAGAAGTTTGTCACTTCTAGAGATGTTGTATTTGATGAGGTGTCGTCTTGGTGCGTAGCACAGAAATTAGTTTTAAAGAATGTTGCACTTGATGAATATCACGATGATTCACTACTGTTTCCTAAAAATGATGCACAAACAAGTGATAAATCTCTAGATCCAAGGATAGAGGCTTCAAGCTCAGAAAATGGAGATCAAACAAATAGAAAATCATCAAGGGAGAGAAAGCAACCAGATTATCTCAAAGATTATAAAGTACAGCTGAATCCTTGCACGGTGACTTCATGTTTTTTTGTTGGAGTATTAGATAAAGATGAACCAACATGCTATGGAGAAGCTAAGGGTTGTCAACAATGGGAAACAGCAATGCAAGAAGAAATTGAAGCTTTACATAAGAATGATACATGGGAACTTGTACCAAAGCTAGAAAATTGCAAAGCAATCACTTGCAAATGGGTCTACCGATTAAAAAGGAAATCAGACGGCACAATTGATAGATGTAAAGCTCGTCTCATTGCTCGTGGTTTTTCTCAAAGTTGTGGGTAGGACTATGAGGAAACTTTCAGTCCAGTAGCAAAAATGATAATTGTGAGATCAATTTTCTCATTAGCTGCTTTTAGAAGTTGGAAGCTATGGCAACTCGATGTAAAAAATGCATTTCTTTATGGTGAATTGGATCATGAAGTGCTAATGGAACAGCCACAAGGGCTGATTTCCAAATAATTTCCCAATCATGTTTGCCGATTGAAAAAGGCGTTGTACGGCCTCAAACAAGCGCCATGTGCTTGGTATGGTAAAGTTGCTCAATACTTTATTTTTTGTGGATTTGAAGTCTGTGATTCAGATTCTAGTTTGTTTGTAAAATTAGAATAAAAAATCCGCTTGATGGTCTTGTTATATGTGGATGACATGATAATTACTGGAAGTGATGAAGCAGAAATTTCTCGTTTGAGAAAAGATTTGCCAATTCAATTTGAAATGAAAAATCTAGGTGAGGTTGAATGCTTTCTTGGCCTAGAAGTGAAGAGAACAGACCAAGGGTATTTTATATCTCAAAGAAGATATGCAAAGAGTTTATTGCATCGTTTTGGCATAGAGGAGTCAAAAGAAATGGCAACTCATATGGGGCAAAATCATAAGATGAAGAAAGAGGAATGGAAGTTGTTGAAAGATGCTAGATCATTTTGACAACTTGTTGGCAATCTAATCTACTTTACAATCACGAGACTAGAAATTGCATTCTCTGTTGGAGTTGTCTCTCAATTTATGCAAAATCCAAGAACTCCTCATTTAGATGCTGCAAAAAGAATTCTACGATATATAAAAGGGTCTACAGATTATGGTCTCTATTACAAGAAAGAGGATGATTTTTTATTGCAAGGTTTTACTCATGCAGATTGGGTAAGGGATGCGGGTGATCGTCATTCAACTTCTAGGTATTACTTTAATATTGGTTCTGCTATGGTCTCTTGGTGTAGTAAGAAACAATCAACTGTTACTTTATCCAACACTAAAGCCAAATACATAGCAGCAACAATGGTAGCACAAGAATGCATTTGGTTGAAGTGTTTGATAGGATATATTTTTTGCAAGGTGGATTATGCTATACAAATTCAATGTGACAATGAGAGTGCTATCAAACTTGCTTCCAATCCTGTCTTTCATGGGCAAGCAAAACACATTGAAGTTCGGCATCATTTTATTCGAGAGAAAGTGCTGAGTCAAGAAATTAAGCTGAAAGGAGTCAATACCAGTAATCAAGTAGCAGATATATTTACAAAAGCTTTAGCTAAGCCTAATTTTCATAAATTTAAAACTGCACTTGGAGTGATTGATAGTAAATATGCACTAAGGGGGAGTGTTACAAATTAGCGCATCTTTACTGCCTTGTTTTTAGTTGATTAAGTCAAATTTTCTGTTGCTATTTTCCTGGGATAGATAAGATCATATCTTCTGTTTCTATTTGTTAGGAAACTAGTTAGTTCTTTTGTCTATAAATTCAAATCTGACGTAATTTTCTTTTCAAGCTTTCAATGAAAGTATTTTTTTAGTCTATTCTCCAATTATTTGCTTCGTCTCATTATTTCAATAAAAAGTTTCTGGTTCCCTTTTTTTTATTTTAGTCTACATCACAGTTGACGAAATTTTTGCCATCATCAAAGCATCAGGTAAGGTTTGTTTACTTTAAGGATTTTGTTGAAGAAAGAAAAATGATAAGGAAAAGGAAAATAAAATTAAAAATATATATAAAATTTGAAGTTGGTTTCAGTGTTTAAGGTAAATAATAAAGAAAGAAAGGAAGAGAATTGAGACAATGAATGTGTCTCAAAAATACGTATCTATTTTTTTAATCATTTTGTGAGGAAAATCAATGTCTTCTATTATAGTATATTTTTTATGAAATTTTCTTTTTATTAGTATTTTTCTTGCCAAACAATTAAAATTATTTTTCTTAATATTTTCTTTTCTTTTCTCATCAAAATTCTAACACCAAATATAGTGTAAAAGTAAATTGCAACAAAAGCATTCTATTATTATGGAATCACAATAATCCCTTTAAAATTTCAAATGATTGCTTATCATTTTTAAAGATCTCCCCTTTTTTTAAATTTAACCTAATTTAATCACAACTCATATCAGATACACAATTGAATATCTGGAAGCAAAATATCGGGACAAAAAACAATGACCAAACTGAAAAGTGCCAACAACTTATAAATACTCTCAATATATTTATTTATAGGTATACAATTATATATACTATATTTTTTTCTCTACATATTTCCTGTTATATCGAGCATTTTGAGGTTTTCACATAGCAAAATCCCAATTACTCTAACCTATATGATTTCGGACACAAGTTTGAATTATCAATATAGTAACTCAAAGCTTAATTAATCCTATCCTTTTGATACAGACTTTGATACAAACTCTTCTTCTGTTAACATATTAAATTCTAGTTTTTGTGGTAAGACTCCAAGGGACTTGCAGAAAAATAGTTCCGCGACAAGACCTCGAGGTGATCGCAGAGAGTTACCTTACAGGGAGATCGTAAAGGGCAAGACAACACAATTTAGTAGAAAATCCAAGGACTCCCCAGAATAACATCTTCGTGAGAGACTGCAGTGGGTCCTCAGAGAACATCTTTGTGAGAGACCCAAGGAGCTCCTAGAATGACTTCTCTACAAGAGACTCTAGGAAGTCCTCAGAACAATTTAACTCATCATGAGATCCTAAAAGATTCATAAAGTGTAAAGCTTCAAAAATAATCTAAGTCATTCATGAAGCGTGAGGCTCCTAAAGTATTTTGAGTTATTCACGGGGTGTAAGACTCCAAAAACATTCGAAATATTCACGAGGCATAGAACCCCAAGGAAAAACTCTTAGTCATTCATAAAGTGTAAAGCTCCATCAAATAACCTTCGCTAGGGGATCTCTAGAGCATATAAAGCTTCACAAAAAAAATTCAAGTCATTTGCTGAGTGCAAAGCTTCATGAAAACTATTTAGGTGGTTGGTGAAGCGTAAAGCTCTAGCAGAGATCATAAGAGATTTTTGGAGCATAAAACTCTATGAGAAACTTTAAGTCATTCACAGAGCACAAAGCTCCATTAGGAATCCATTATGATCTTCGGAGCATGAAGCTTCAAAAAGAAAATCCTAGCTCAGTCGCAGAGCGCAAAGCTTCGCAAGAAGATCCTAAGTGATCTTCGGAATAGGAAGCTTTGCCAAGGATTCTACAGTACTATTGTTAAGAGTGTTAAACCCTATCGAAGACCCTAAAATGGTCTTTGGAGCACCAATTAGACAATCCACCCAACAAGCAGACACTTGCAAGGGCAATTGCCCCTCGTAAGTTGTCCTCTAAGCACTCGCTTGTTCCCAAGGATGGCCAAATAGAGCTCCTAATCGACTGACGCCAAACAACAGTCTTCCACCTACTCTTGCTACCCTACACTTAGTTTCTATGTGCTACTCTTATTGCAATTCACCTTTTTTGGGAAAAAAAGTGAAAACACTAACGACTTAGAAGGAAAGAGAGATGACAAATAACACTAACGACTCATTCTAACACTATTGGTGAAAACCTCCCAAGGGATGAAAGAAACAATATGGCCATGGTTCACGGATAACATGAATTAAGCTCGTGGAGAGCACAGCACAAGCTATGCTCACACTGCTCTCCGTAAGCGCGAGTAACAAGTAGAGCATAGCCTACTGTTATAATAAAAAATAACAAAATAACTAATTAATCAATAAATAAATAAATTAATTAATTAACAATTAAATTAGCTAAAACTAATTCAAGGTAAATAAAACAATTTATCATGGCAAGGTAAAATAAAAAATAACAATTAAGAAAAGAAATCGTAGTTATAATTTGAAAAGAAAGGCAAATTCCAATTGAAAGTACAGGGAGCTAGATGAAATGCCCCTTTAGAGGCATAACTGTACAAACCTAAAAAGAAATTAACACAACTAACAAAAAAGGACTACTAATTTTACTTTACGAAGCCCATTTAAGATAAGCCTCATAGTTCAAATGGGTTTAAACCCACTTAAAACTTAGTTAGTATAAAAATCAATTTTTACAATAAAAAAAAAGCATCTAATGACACATTTTTTAAAACACGAGCATTAATTCTACACTAGCATATTTCAGGAGTAAAAGCCCATTATATGTTCCTTAATTTACAAAAAGAACCAAAAATCCTGTCACATGCAACATCAATAATTAAAATTCAAAAGTGATATAGATCCCTTCATGTAAATTATATTTAAAGTAAAAACAACTATATAAATTTTTTTCCTCTAAAATTGGTTATTCAGATTAAATCAAACATCTAACTTACTCTTACAAATCAATGGTTTCAGATTATTTATTCCACTAAAAGAAATATTTTTTTTAGTATTTATTCTTATATATATTTTTATTAACATGTGGTCTCTTTTTGTATACTGTTAAAATTTCAAGATTGAATCTGATTTCTCGGTATTGTGCCTAGTCTTGAGTTTGTGGTAGTAAACAAGGCAATTGATAAAGTACCTAATTTAAAAGAGAAATTTTTTGTATCCAGCAAACGTGGAAAAAAATAAATGGTAGAATTAGGCCATGCCGAAATATTACATTGATATTGCATAATTTGCACTTTCAGTATTTTTATATTCATTATATAATTTTTAATTGAAAATATTATGTTTTAAGTGAGAGATGTTCTAAAATGCTTGAAAATCAATCATAACAAGTACATATATCTATAGAAATTTATGTTACTTAAATCAGTCCGCATTTATTACAATTTGCAATTTTGACATACTCAATTCATGTGCTAAAATTTTTATAGCGTAAAATAAGTATAGTATTTATTTTTTATATGATACTAATATTTTAATAATTTTAATATATTTATACAAATTTTTATGTTATAATGATAAAAATAAAATAAAATTACAATTCTAGATTATAAAACAGGGGACTAAAGATAGTAGATATTACATGGGCTATAGTTATGGGGAGTTTAGAAGAAGAAGAAATGAGGGCAATTTAGCCACATCACCCAAAAACACATAAAAAGGGGTAGGTGCTTTATTAATAGTATAAATATTACCAGGACTGTCAATGTAACAAATTTTAATCTAAATTCAACTTGAATTCAATCCAATTATTTAAAATCTTTAACCAATAAAATATTCGACGAATATAATCCAACTAAAAAGTTCGTAATTCGAAATAAATTGAGTAAATATGGATATGGCTCAATCCGGTTCATTAATAATCTAAATCTTAATATATTTAGGATTATACATGTATAGCATTATACATATGTATACGCACAATCCTATAGCAATGTCAAAGTGAATATGATAAAGGGAGTAATGAACTCCTATGTAATTAACATATCAAATCAGGTGCTTTTTCATATAAATTGCTAAATTTCAAACTTATTTATATCATATTTATATCACTTGTTTCTCTATTTTTATAATAAAAAATTATGCAGGAAGAATAATGAGAAGAAACTGAATGTCATGATATAATAAAAATGTAATGCAAATCTTGATTTGATCCAAATGAGTTTCTCTTTTATAAAACTTTAAATCTATAATTAGTTAATTGAAGAACCAAGTATAACGTACTATGTATTTGTAATTCCAAATAAATATTATTATCAACAGCGGAATCAAAAATGCAATGACATGGTAGATGAATGTGATTAAATTAAATTCTGTTATTGCTTTTAAGTGATCAATAGATTTAAAAATTTATTTATTAATTTGTTGGATATTTTTTTTAGAGATGACTATTTTGAATTTGAATTCTACTAAATTTTTTAGAAAAGTAATAAATATATGTTGATTTTGGGAGTATTTGATTTGAATTTTTTTTGAATATCCGACTTTTATCTGGATTTAAATATAATTGTATTAATTACAAATCCTATAAAATTCTGAATTAAATTTAAATATGACATATTATTTTTGAATTTAGATTCAAATCAAATCATACTATATTTGAATCTAACCCATTAACAACCCTGGATATTACTACTATACTATAAGTTGCTGCAAAATTGGGCATTGTCAATACCTGTGGGCAGTTGGCCCAAGCTTTTTCAAATTTTTATCAAAAATAAGCCTCGGCCACCAAAATAGCAATTTATAAATAAGAAAGACTTCTGCAATTCAAGATATAATTTATTTAAGGCATTTTCATTGCTTGCAATTCAAAATGAATTCCTTTTTCTCCTTTTCTTGCAAAGAGACCTCAATTTTGACCTCTCACCTTTGCTTTTTCTTCATTATTTCAATTAATAGAACCTAATTTTAAATCAAGAAATGACATTTGTTTACTAAAGAGATCTATTATCATACTTTTGATGTCACAGTTGATGTTACATCTGAATAAATCAACAAATACTTTTAATTAAATTTTTTTTATAAATTAATTTTCGATAACTATAACATGTAACACAAAAAGTATAATGAACGATGAATTTCCACTTTCATGAAGAGAGATTGGTGATAGTGATTACTACCTTTCCAGGCCCATCAACTCTATACCTTCCAGAGATGACTTGCTCTTGAGTAGAGCCAATTCTCCTCATCCTCTGGATAACAACTATGTGTCCATATCCTGCACTTGGAACAAATTTAGCTTCATAGTTCACTTCCCATCCCACCACTCTTACTTCCCATCTCACAATGCAAGCCTGCATCTCAATTTCAACATGTTTATAAATTAATAGGGCCGGGTATAAACAATAACATTATATGTTCTATCACATGGTTCACGCTTAACTAAAACATGACCCGCACTCAACTAAAAGTCAAGTATAAATAAAAACATTACAAATTCTATCTTGTTACACTATGCTTAATCGTTTTTGAACAATACTAAAATCCATTTCATGTACGTCAAACACAAGGAGCTTATATATAAACTTTTAGCTATTGATATCAAATAGTTTAATTTATTCTTTTTCAACCCTAAGTTAGTTAGCATAAAACTTAAAACTAAAATAATGAGAGTATAAGAATTTTTATAGTTGACCTCACTAATAGGAAATTCCTCAATATGCTTTGATGAAGGCTTCACCACAATTTCAGTGATACTATCAGATGTTCCAAAATCTCCATCTTTGCTTGTTCCACCATACTGTGTTGGAATCTGCTCAGCAGATATGTATCTAATTTTCAAGCCAGTTACACCATTAAAAAATTGAAAGTAAAACAGACAAAGTGTGATATGAGTAATTGAAATGTACTTATCTGTTGTTTTAGATGTAAAAGACAATGTAATAAAACAGGAACATATACAAAAGAAAAAGAAAAAGGAAAAAAAAATTCTAATGGGGTACAAAATACTGACTTGAAAAGTGTCGCCATGGACAAGGAAGGACCAGCAAAAACAAACTTGCTTTTGGTCCTCTCCGTCAGAAGAGGACTGATCATCTTGACAAACACAAGATACCACCGCGGTGTATTAATGAAGACCTAAGACCAAGCCATATACATGAAAAAAAAAAATGCAAGTAATAATTAAAATTGGAAATGAATTGTAGAAAGTACCTGTTTGGCAACAAATTCAGGATAATAGTCTTGTAACAATTGAAGGGCCTGGTTAGTAACTTGCCTGAGCTCTATTTTACCAGCGCCTGGAGAATTCTTGAGATCATTAACCTGAACAATAGTGGATATCCCACCAGGACTGAAGTCCAATTTCCTGATATTCCTTTCCAGAAACTGAATTCTCCATCTCAGAAATTTTTGTCTCTTCTCTTCATCAGAAAACATTTCCTGATAAAGCTCCTTGTCCTGAAATTCCCCAAATACATTGTAGCAGACTGGATGGCCTTCTTTGCTATGACCGTGCATGAAAATCACTCTCTCCAATTCACTGCCAAGATCTTCTTCAAGAAGTTCATCAATCCCAAATTCTTTCCTCCAGTGAATTGTTTTCTTGATCATAACAAATGCATCAGTCACGTTAAAATCTCGGGCCCACAAGAACTTTAACAGAACTGTGTCAGTTTTCTCATCTTCCAGGAGTTTTGCACCCCAGATGAATACTTCCTCAGGCTTCTCTTCTATGGCATTGGTCTCTTCAGTGGATTCCAGGGCTTTTTTCTCAGCTCCATTCTCAAAATTTCCAGGTTCTTCTGCTTTTTCTCTCACTTTTTCCATTAAAAGGGGCTTTGTTTCTTTTTTGGGAGGAGAAGAAGGAGAAGAAGAAGAAGAATTGCCAAATTCATGCCTGTTGAGTGCTTCTTGAACAAGCTGCTTCAGCTCTTGTAAGGCAATCTCAGTTTCTGGAAGATCAGACGCTCTGACATTGTTGTGTTCCTCAGCCTGAGCGGGTTTTTCTTCATTTTCTGCAGGGATCACAGTTTTAACAGCCTGGTTCTCATCAGAGGAAAAGGGATTGGAATTCTCCAAGATTGTTTCTGCTTCTGGTAATAAATTGGACTTATCTCCTTCTTGATCAAACAGAGGACTCCAGCTAAAGAAGAACTGATGGACGCCTGATTCTCGCATCTCCTCCCCAAGCATTGTATCTCTTGTAAACTTTTTCTCGGTTCTTGAACCACCAGATCACTGCTTGGCGTTCCTCAAATCCTATCCGGCTGCACATACAAACCAAGAAGATCAACCAAGTTTTCTCCGTCGCCAAGCGCCAACAAAAAAGAAGGTATATGCAACTAAAAAGAAATATTATGAAATTAATTTTGTAGCCATAGTTAAAAATTATAAACACAAATTTTTGTAGTAAAAATATCTTTTTTAAATTACAAACAACATATTATTAGCTACTAATTTATAGTCATACGTTCAAAAAGCAACAAACTAATTATACATTATAAATTAATTATATAAAAGAATAATCATTAATTACGAATTCATCATACTAAGTATTAACCGTGAGAGCATCAACTCCGAATTTAATTCGATTAATTTTTCATAATTAAAAGTACAAATTTTTAATATTAGCTCCAAATTGACAGTAGTTGCTCAGAAAGAAAGGAGAAATAATCACTTGAACCAACTTAAGCATGTTGAACTTTAATCTGTCCAAATCTTCATTCGTATATAGATTTTTGAGTACTGATCATACCTGAAGCGCACCCTTTTGACAAATCGAGTCCCATCTAGAAGGGCTACAAGTGTTATATGAACTCCAGATTTGTACTGTTTTTCCCACACAGCCAAAATATGAGTAGCATCAATATGAGTAGAATCACTGGGAAAGACTGTATTTCTAGATGTTAAGTTTTCCACCGGCGGAGAAGTACTGCGAGTAGAACTGAAATCTGATGATGTGGAGGCGACGCTCGGGTTTGTGGACTGATCGTGGCAGAGTTGCCATAGCTCCTCCCTGCGGATCACGGCCGCCACTAGCCGCTCCCAGTTATCATATATTGCGGACATCTACGTCTGAGACTCAGTTTGACCCAGAAAGGTTTTGGAAATTCTTGTGCGTTCTATGGTGATCAAGATATGTAATTATACAGTGGTTGCAATTGCATATTGTTATTGAACAATGACTTTCTTGTTTCTTAGAAGTTTCATGGAAAATCACAGTCAAGCAAAACTCCAAATTTATTAAGAAATTTTGTCGTTTGGCCTCTCACTTTAGAAGAGGAATTAAAAACAAAAGGAAAATGATAAGATGTCACAGTCCCATTCATATGCGCAAGAAGCACTATTTACTGGTAGTCGTGTAAACCCAACTTTACTATTTTTTTTTTTTCTCTTTAATTGAAACGATTAAGTTGGAATGATTTCGTAGATGTACACAGTACACACCTTGTTTACATCATTGTTGACCAAATCTGCGTCATTCTCAAAGCATCAGTTAAGGGCGTTATCGCTTTGTTTTACTTTAAGGATTTTGTTGAGCAAAGAAGGATGATTGTGAAAAAGAAAATAAAATTACAAAAATGTGAATTAAGTTTGTTTTGTTGTTTAAGATAAACAATATATAAAAAAAAAATGGAGGGAATTGAGGTGATGAATAGGTGTCAAATATATTTTTCTCTCTGTTCCTC
This sequence comes from Jacaranda copaia, assembly GCA_014898725.1. NCBI lineage: Eukaryota > Viridiplantae > Streptophyta > Magnoliopsida > Lamiales > Bignoniaceae > Jacaranda > Jacaranda copaia. The sequence goes on from JACGDI010001960.1 coordinate 328,396, forward strand.
ATCATTTTGTGAGGAAAATGAATTTTTTTCAACTATAGTATATTTTTCTTGAGATTTTCTTTTCATTAGTATTTTTCTTATCAAACAATCAAAAATATTTTTTTTAATATTTTTCTTTTTGTTTTCACCAAAATAATTGTAGCAAATAGAGTGTAATGGTAAATTACAACAAAAGTATTGTATTATTATGAAATCACAATAATCCTTTTAGAATTTCAAATATTTTCTTATCATTCAAGAGATTGCTCTTTTTTAAATAACTTATTAAATATGACTCAATTTGATCATAACTCATGTCACATACACTATTTAATATTTGGAAGCAAAACGTTGGGACCAAACAATGATTAAGTGCCATGTATTACCAACCTATAAATACTCTCAATATATTTATTTTCATGTATACAATTATATATACTGCATTTATTTTCTCCACATATTTCTTCTTACATCAAGCTTTTGAGATTTTCACATAGCAAACCCCCATTTACTCCATAAAAATGAACTCCCACTCTTTTTTTATGGAAAGAACCTCAAGACAAGTTAATACGCAACTATTCAATGAGCACCAAAAGAATTAGAAGAAAGAGAGATAATAGATAGTACCAACAACTCGATTTGATATAATTGATTAAAAACATTCAAGGAATGAAAGAAACAATATAACCAAGGCTCACAGGGAATGCAAAGTAGCTTCACGGAGAGCACGAACAACAAGCAAAGCACAACCTTCTGAAATAATAAAAATAAAATAAAATAACTAATTAATTAATTGACTACTAAATTAATTAATGTTAAATCTAGACAAGTTAAAACAAGAAATAGAATTATTTATCATGGCAAGGTAAAATTAAGAATAACAACCAGAAATAGAAATCATACTTTCAGTCTAAAAATAAAAGGCAATTTCCAATTAAAAGTGCGGGGGGGCTAGATAATATCCCATCTAGGGCATAATGTAACATCCCAATAAAAGACTAATGCAATTAACTAAAAAGGTCACTAAGCCCACTTCAAATAGGCTGCATAATTCAAATTGGTTCAAGTCTACTAAGAATTTAACGAGTGTAAATACAAACTTTCATATAAAAAAAAGACATCTGAGGACATATTTTTAAAACTTGAGTATTGCCACCATTCATAAATGTTCCAAGAGTAGAAACTCACAATTCCTTAATTTATGAGAACAACCCCACATCCTATATCAAAGCAACATCAATGATTAAAATTCAAAATTTTATGGATACATAGGCTTGGCACTTTCAATCCAACCCATGGGTATCCGCTCACTCTACCCATGGTGGGGTGAAAATTCGCTCCACAAAGTGGGTTCAAGTTTAGGACCAACCCATCCCATTCCGCCCCTTGTACATATATAATTATAATATATAATATATTATATAGTTGTATGATTTTTTATATTTTAATTTTTTATTAATATATTTGAATATTGTCATGTTGAATATTATTTCGTTAATGTTTACATTTTAGTTTAGAGTTGATATATTTTAATATTGTCATGTAGATTGAACTTTTTATATTAAATTTTATGAGATTGTAGTTGAATTATCAAATAATGATTAATTAAAAAAAATTGATAGGTGCAATGTGGGACGAAGCAAGTGCTGATTTTATATATTTAATGCGAAATAGATTAGAATTTTCATAACTAAAACTCACAGAATAAAGTGCGGCAGGTTTTAAAATATTTTTTTTAAGTGCAAGATGATGGGTTTGAATTTAAGAAAAACCCGCCCCAATGCCAACCCATGGATACATTCCTAATGTAGATCCCTTCATGCAAGTCGTATTTAAAGTGAAATTCATTGTTAAAATTTTTTCCCTCTAAAATATGTTATTTAGATAAAATCAAACATCTAACTTGCTTTTACAAATATCGATGGTTCCAGATAACATATTCCATTAAAAAAATATATTTTCTTTTTAGTATTTATTCATCCATTTTTTTTTATTAGCATATGCTCTCTTATTGTATACTGTTAAAATTTCAAGATTTGATCTAATTTTTCAGTAATTGTGTCTACTCTTGAGCTTATAGCAGGAAGAAAGGCAATTAATAAGGTACCTATTTAAAAGAAAATTTTTATATGCAACACTGTGGAAAAAATTACACGAAAGAATTAAGCTGCATAGAATATATTATATTGATGTGGCGTAATTCACACTTTTGATATTTTTATATTCACTATATAATTTTCAATTGAAAATAAGATGGTTTAAATGAGAGATGTCTGTAAAAATACTTGAAAATCAATCATAATAAGTGCATATATCTATAGAAATTTATGCCACGTAAATCAATCTGCATTTATTACGATAATATTACTACAGTGTACGTTTACGCAAAATTGGCAAACCATTTACAGCAATTTTATAAAATAAAACTCCTGAAATTCAAGATGTAATTTAATTTAGGCATTTTTCATTGATTGAAATGATTTTTCTCTCCATTTCTTTTGAAAGAATCCACCATTTTGTCCTCTCTCAACTACTTTTTCTTCATAATTTCAATCAATAGAATTGACTTTGAATCGAGACCTTTAATCACACTTTTAGTGTCCTAATTGAACTTTATATTATATATATATAAGCATTTGAATGTAATTTTTTTATAAATTAATTGCCAATGATTACACCGTGTGACGCACAAAAAAGTATAATGAATGATGATTTGCTACTTCTATGGAGTGACGCTGGTAATGGCGACCACTAGCTTTCCAGGCTCATCAACTTTAAAGCTACCAGAGATGAGTTCCTCTTTGCGAATTTTCTTAAATGTATATAGACTTATTCCATACCTATCTTTTGCACGTGGAACAAATGAAGCACTATAGTTCACTTCCCATCCCACCACTCCTACTTCCCAGCTCAAAAGGCATGCCTGCATCTCAATTTCAACATGCTTATAAATTAATTATATCGAGTATAAGCGATAACATCATACATTCTATCATATGGCCCACGAATCGTTTGTATATAAACATAAGTCACTGAAAATAGATATAGAAATCAATTAATCAAATTTTCATGAATTAGTAATTTTTTTTATCTTCCTCATTTTGAACGTATCTACTTTTCAATCAATTATTTTTATAGAAAAATATTTATTATACATATTATATCATAAAATAAAATAGATAATGAAACATAAATTAAAATAAAAAATCTAAACTGCTATCAGAATCAATCAATTTAGCAGCATAATTAACCTGAGTGATAGGGAACTCCTCAACATGCCCGGCCCAAGGCTTCACCACAACTTCAGAGACTATATCATGAAATGTTCCAAAATCTCCTTCGCTTATTCCACCATACTGTGCTGGAATCTGCTTAGCAGATATGGATCTATTTTCCAACGCAACTACACCATTACAAAATTGATTGCAAGACAGATAGAAATCTCCACCTTATGCCAAAAAATTAATTTTAGAAAGTACCTGTTTGGGTTTGACAACAAATTCAGTACACAACTCTTCAAACGATTGAAGGGCCAGGCTAATAACTGGCGTTCCTCAAATCCCATCCAGCTGCATATATATGCAAACCAAGAAATCAAATCAACCAAGTTCTCAAAAAATGAAATTCCCTCAAGCAATTAAAGCATGTATGTTCAACTCCAATCTGTCAAAATCTTCATCGGTACATCGATTTTTGAGCACTGATCATACCTGAAGCGCACCCTTTTGACAAACCTAGCCCCACCTGGCAGGGTTACGAGTGTTATGTGGACACCAGATTTGTGCTGTTTTTCCACCGGCAGAGGAGTACTGCAGCAAGAACTGAAATCTGATGAGTCATCACGGCAGAGTTGCCGAAACTCCTCTCTGCGCTGCACGGCTGCCTCTAGCCTCTCCCAGTTGTTATATATTGCGGACTGTGTTATTTGGACACCAGATGTGTACTGTTCTTCCACCAGTGGAGGAGTACTGCAACTGGAACTGAAATCTGATGAGTCATCATGGCAGAGTTGCCGAAACTGCTCTCGGAGCAGCACGGCTGCCACTAGCCTCTCCCAGTTATCATATATTGCGGACATCTATGTTTGAGATTCAGCTTAATTGGCCCAGAAAGTTTTTTGAAATTTTGTGCGTTCTATGGTGATCGGGACATGGAATTATATAGTTATTGTCATTAAATGTTATTATTGGAAGGACCTTCTTGCTTCTTGGAAATTTCTTGGACAATCAAACTCTTAATTAATTGAGTTTAGAATTTTTGTCTTTCGGCCTCACTTTAAAAGAGGAATTAATGACAAAAGGAAAATAGTAAGACGTCATAGTCCATTTTTATGTGCACGAAGCAATTTTAATTTAATATTCTCCAATCAACTTGGTAATACAACATCATCTTGAACATTTTTGGTATGTCTGCACTCTGAACAAAGAGATAAATGTATACAGTGTCGTAACCATTGTGCAGACTTGGCCCATAAACAGGAAATTGGTCTATTTCAAAATTTAGGTTCACAGGCAACTATTACTAAATACACAAGGAACAATAAAAAATTGTCACCCTGGAAAAAACAAGACTTAACAGATGATATTACATCTGTGCTGCATGAGCCCTTTCTTCCTTGTCTTCCTCATTCGTAAATCTCGGGTCACTGCTTTCATCATTTGAGCCCAATAACAAGCCTGCTTCACTTTTTATGCTATTATCACTACTTAGCACAGAGGAAAGAAGATCTTTTGAAATGGCATTCTTCTTGTAATTCCATACTAGCATTGAAATGTAATCCTGAGGTGAAATGAGGCCTTGTTCTTTAAGGCACTCGCGTTGCTCCTCAAGAGTTTTTGAGTCCTCAAGGCTTATATATTCAAGCAATGCTTTCTCATGATCTGGCCTCCAGCCTACTGGAAGTGGGGAATAATCAGTTTCAGGTACAAGTGACATCCTGGTATATTGGAGCCCATCAATTGATTCCACGAGGCCCATTCTCAACAAATTATGATACTCTGGTGACTGCCCTTTCTTTTCCTTCAGAGGACGACTCAAATTCCGAGCCCCAATCTTGTAAACTTTTGCTCGTGATCGCAGCTTGTACTTTGCAGCATAGAGCTTCGCAAGTGAGCCCCTAATGATGTATGAACAAAAGTTAACTATTTTCTTCCTGTTATCAGCATACCGATACCACTCGACTATTGTTGACAAGAACTTATTCATTTGAGCATTTGTGTGAGCCTGGGTAGCATGAAACATTCTAAAACAAGGTTGTGGGTCCGGATCCCTGTCTCCCTTGAGAAAGCTCAACTTCCTAAATTGTTTAATGCATTGCTTCAAGCTAGCCGTGACTGACAACAGTGTTCCCACACCCTTCTCGCTGATAATTTTTCCGCCAGTAGCTGTATACCGCAGAGTAGGATACACAACTCTTCGGCATAATACATGGTCAAGAAACATAATGCCTTTAGTTATGTGTTCAATGGGGAGGCTCTCATTATCAAGTTTTAGCATATACTTCTGGTCACAGAATTCTATCAACTGCTTTCTCAGAGTTGCTGCATCTGCCCTGGGCCCTCTAACTCCAATCAGGATATGACCACCATAGCGGATGTAGTCAATCTTCCGAGTCTTATCTGGACCACTTGAAGGGACAAATTCAGGCCAAGATGTATTTCCTTGTTCTGCCTCCCCATCAGGACTGTTCCATATAACATCACTAGCAGATGGTTTATAAAATTCCTTAATTTTACCTTCCATCCAGTGGTCCAATTCGTCAAGGCATATGTTTGCCAAAAGTGGACTCAGGATTCCACAATGACCCCATGAAGGAAGAATGTCAGCCTCCTCTGGTGCAAACCCAAAAAAGGTTTCCAACCAATATGGATCAGGCTTTGGCTCATCTTCTGCCAGAACTCTCTTCTTCTGATACTTTCTTTTCGTTTTCTTTTTCTTCTCTCCATTACCAACCCTGCTTGTGATAACTGGAGTGGTTAAGGCAGCCTTTATCAAATCAATCACCTTCTTATCCCGGACATCCCTCATCAAAGCACCAATCACCATCCCAACTTTCATCCCATCCAATACAGTACTTAAATCTCCCTTTATATACCATAAGTACCCTGCAAAACTCCTTCTAATCACCCTCAGCACTGTATGGGCATTCCTCCCCGGCCTAAACGCAAATGACTTCTGCGAAAGCCTAGCCTCATAAATCGGCTCCAAAACCATGAACAACACCTCTTGGACAATCCTATCCTGGAAAGGCGCTGGTTGTGTAGTTGTCAAAATCGCCCTAATCTTCCTCTTCGACAATGACTCATAGTCTGTCTTGTCCTTTGGCGACTTAATGAAGAACTCTAACCTAGCTCCCCACTTAAACCTGCCATCAAGGATCGCATTCCTAAGTGCCAACAAGTCCTCAAGCGCAGAACGAGTGATAGAGCTACGGGGCATGTATGCACCGGTCTGATCGGTGCACACCTTCTGGTATGCCAACACCCACAACTCAAACCTCCTTAAATAATTGGTCAAATTAGTAACAGTTTTGTCGGGCTCCCGGAAATTCTCTATCCACATTTGGCAACAAACAGATACACCATCTTCCTTCATCAAGGTGGCCGGGTCATTCGGGTCAGGAACTCTCCTAGTAAACGTATAAGTGCTGTACATAAGTGCTCTAACTGGAAAAAACCCATTTTTCTTTCTCAGGTTGACACTATTATTCAATTGAGAGTGGAGTAATGTGTTTGTGTTGTGTGATAAAGTTGTGGCTCTGTTTCTGAGTGCTCTACGGCCCAACCCCACGACAGTTCGATGCATTTAACTTTATTATATTCACAATAGATTAAGGAAATAGAAATCCAAGAAAGAAAAACAAAAAAAATTGAACTTTCAATCAATCATAGGATAAACATTGCAACTTCGGACAACGGATGGCCAAAAGGGAAATTAAGAAAGGATCGAACTTACGCAGAAAGCTGACTGCAAGAGGGGAAAGACCCTGAAGCTTTACCAGGTTTTCATGGACTTGCGAAACCTAGGGTTGGTTTTTTTACTCAGATTAGGGATTTTGGGTTTTGGGGGGATTTTGGGTTTTGGGTTTTGGGGGGATTTTGGGTTTTGGGGGGGCGGGGGGGATGTCTTTGGCGGGGTTGTCTGAGCAGAAGGCCGGGGAAGCTAAGCCCTACCTAGAAAAAACTGAGAAAGGAAATTCCATTTCAATAAACTGAAACAAAAATGACAGAAAATTTAAAAAGAAAAATGTTTGTGCCAATAAATAGATTTATTTCAAAATTGACTAAGGGTTTTAAATTGGAAAGACGTTGCAAAATATTTATATCACTGAATTATTTTTTTTTAACTTTTTAATCTAGTTTAAAATACATTAATTAAAGTGAACTAATTATGAAGGTTTTTTTTTTTTACGAAAACTCAAAAAGTAAAAATAGAAAATAAAAAGGTACTAATCCACAAATGACAGAGTTCATTTTAACGCTAAAACAACGAATTCACACTTAGAAAAGAATGACAAAAATGAGAAAAAATTAAATAACAATATAAAAGATATTATTAATGATATACATCTTGAGGGCAATAATTTCTGTTGTTATCAATGATATTTATTAAATGATAATTAATTTTTTGATGTGATAATTGTTTAATAGTGACTAAAAATAATGTTTAATAAGTGGCATATATTAATGAGGTTGAATATTGATTTTACTCGATTGGGTTAGTGTTTAGGTCAATTCGACCTGACTGGTCAAGTAGTCCAACTAAGAAATTTTTTTAGGCTGAAATCTTCAATTACGAGCAAACGTCAGACTAGCCAAAGTGTCCTCGACTAAGCCACTCCAATGCTCAAGTTAGTACTGATCGAGTAGATAAATCGAGCAGTAAAGTAAGAGCGTATAGTGAAGAATAGCATACCTTAAGAGTGGCTAACAACGAAATATTTATAATCTTCTTCAAATGGATGATATGTTCAAAATATCCTTATCAAGTATAGAGGGCTCTTATCTTTGTATGGAGGCTATAGATTATCTCCCATACCTGTACTATTTCAAGTGGCACCACCTTCTACTTTCTGGGATAAAATAACACTTTAGTGGCGCACCTCCTAACAGGAGCAGAGGCAAAGTTGGTACTAGGGGGGCATGCACCATTAATGAGGAGGCCTACTGCCTGTCAGGGCATTAAATGAGGCAGTAATTCGATTCGGTGCTAAGATGATCCCTCTGGTCGACAACAGGTCTACTAGAGAAATGGTTGAAGGGAATAGGCTGCCTCAAGGGGCGTGACACTCGATTCCTCTCATCAAATAAGATCGAGAACTCTCCATTCAACTTAGGGGCTATGGTCGAGTGGCTCGACCCAACTTGTTACATAGATGGCAAGGCGATGGTCGACAACCCGATTGGGCCTCTAAGGTAAGGTGGGCTTGGAAGTGTATTCTGAGATCGATAGCTGTAGGGCTAGGCCTATTGTACAATCCCATATCATGAGTCCCCCCCCAAACTTTCGGTCTTGATCAAGCTTATTGACGAAAAGGAGTAAGGAATAGCCATGTGGCTGATTGGCGATTTTGGACAGTCAACCAGGGTTTTTTAACATTTGACTAGGGTTATGATGCAGTTAATGTGTTTGTTATGTTGAGCCATATGAAGCACCAGATGACGACTATGTAATTATTACTGCCGATTGAGTTTCTGTGTCCAAGTGCCTATAAATAAGCACGGTGAAAAATCTCATTTTACACTTTTACTATGCTTGGTCTAGTCGAGCTTCCAATTTAAAGAGTTCTCTACCTTCCATTCTCTGCTTATAGTTTCATCAAGATCTTGTAAGTTTTATCTTCCAGCTTTAATTTTTCCTTAACTATTGGTTAAACATGTCGAATACTTTCGATAGCAAGACCACTGGGTCCCAGGGGGAACCATTCCATGGGGAAGTTGTCGAAGAGAGTACGTTTTGTAGCTCATCGAGCGATAGCTCGACCTCCACCAGCTTGAGTGATGAGTGAGCTGCTTCTGAGAGCGAGGCTGGCCCAAGTGAGGTACTAGTATCGCATGGTCAACTTTTCACACCAGACCATTATAATAAAATTATTTTGAAGATTACTCCTGTCGATCTGGTACTCAATAGGGAGCTTTACCATGTCTATGTCAAGTATGAGCTCTTAGTTTTTGGTCCATGGGATAGGATACATCAACCTTCGAAAGGGCGTATTACCATTTTTTATGAAGGGTTTAGATATGGGCCTAGGTTTTCTCTTGCACTAGTCGTGATCAACCTCTTAAGCGGTCTAAAGGTCTGTATAACGCAACTCCTCCCTAACTGTTTTTTGACCATATATAATTTTGCCATGCTAATGCATCTGTTCGACTAGCTAGCTTCCTTTGCCAATTTCTCCAATCTCTTTCACCTCCCAATGTCCCGAAAGTTGGGTAGCACCGAGGAATCCTAATTCTATTACCTCATGGCGCGGCCGCATCAAAAAATCCTTAGTAACCCCATCATCCTCCTACGGCCAGGAGTGGAAAAAATATTTTCTTTATGTTCGAGGGCTCAAGGGGTTGAATATTTCAATGGGTTGGTGAAAAGGGCACATCAAGATGCCGTGAAATCTGACTCCTAGCTGGCTAAACAACTTCATTCGGGATCTGGTCGAGTTTGGTCAAATGGAAGCCTCAATTTTAATGGAGAAAAGGTGTTTAGTACTAGCCGGTGACACATCGGCAAAGCTAAGTTGCCCGCAGATGATTGACTAGGTAATTCTCGTCGATTGTTACGATTCTATTTCATGCATCTTTCTACTCAAGTTTAATTATTTTTACATTATCTTTTATGTTGGTAGATCGAGAAGAGATAATAAACTGCACTAGGTAAGAGACAATGGCCTGGGCCCAAAGGAATGAGGAGCGCTGCCAGGCAATGGCTGCTCAACGAGAGGGCGCCTCTAGAACCCCCAACGGTTGAATCGACTTTAAGAGCATTGCCTTCTCAACTAGCGCAGGCAACTAGCCGCAGCCTCGCTGACCAGGGCAAGAGATAATTGGTCTATCAAGGAGGCCCAGCTCCAAAGAAGGCAACAAAAGACAAGGGCAAAAGGAAGGCCATAGCAGCTAGTCAGCCTTCGAGCTATGACCTATTCAGAAAGCGCAACGATAGCATACTATTTCAACTGCCTAGGCTGCCATCACCCTAATTCGGAATGGAACTCACCATTGCCATCCACAACTCTCACTCAATCATGCCATTAGTATCAATCAGGACCTTTATGCTCAAAGTGATGGTGGTCGGGCTCTTTGCGTTCGACCAAAGAAAATTTATGGACTTGATCCAGATTGGCGCACCCAAAGCTCTAGCATTCCATAGCAATATGATAAGTGTGTGTGGTCGATTTAAGTTTCTCGTTGAATATTATCCTAGGTCAATCATATTTTATTGATGAGAAATTGTTCCGTTTAGGTGAGCCCGCTAAGCTACCACTTTTATCGCAAGTTAGAGCTAGCTCTAGCCGATCGGGAGCAGCTGTAGTAAGGAGAAGACATGGAAACAATAAAAGTACAACTTGAGTCATCCCAAGCTAAGGTCAATCAATTGACGAAGGAGGTCGTGGACTTCTGTGAGCAACTCATGACAAAAGATCAACAACTAGTCCTGGCTATCCAAGAAAAGAGCAAGATGGATGAGCAACTGCTTCAAGCTTGACTGGATGTGCAACAAAGTTACGACTCTGATCGAATGATGGGCACAATGCTGCGATACAGGAGGCTCGAGTAGAATCCCATAAAAAGCTTTTGCTTATGCAAAATGAGATGATGCAACAAGTCATGCTCTGCTCGGCCTTTCAAGATGCAAGCATAGTCTTCTTATTGGATGAAGCAAGGATTGTGTTCGAGAAGGCCATAAAGTAGCTGGAGTATTTAAGCTACACCTTTCGAGCAAAGGACAAAGACTGTATTAGTTCCATCTTAGATGAGCAGTTGCAGTACTACCCTAAGCCAAGGAGGCAGTTGTCGAGAAAGGCACTATAGGGGATATTCTAGTTGAGTCCATGACTACTACATAAAGGAGAAAAGCGGGGATGGAGAGAAGGCTCACTGCTGTGGTGAATCAGTTCAATTTTGCGAAGGACTTTGCTTTTGAGATCCACAATGACATGGTCGATGCAGGTGAGTATTTGCTACACCCTAAGGACTTTTTGGTCGATGAGGTAAGGCCTTCGTGACCAGCACTAGTCGTTCTCCCGTTGTTGCAGCGAAGCCCGAGCAAAAAGCTGATAGTCCTGTGGTGGTTCCAATTCTGTCGAGTAATGACCTCAACCAAGCTATTGAAGAAGGCGCACGGGTGGTTCAAGCTGGGGGTGCTGGGTTAAGCAATAGTTGAAGTTTTTGCCTCTGAGATTATGGTCACCCCATGTGGGCTATTCTACACTTTTTGTACTTTTTTTTTGTAATGAAATTTGTAGTGAAGTTTGTAATTGAAGATTTTATTTAATGAAATAAAGATGTTATTTCATCGATGCGTAGTTGGCCACTTTTGTGCTTTACTTTATTATGACCTCTATAGTCTTGTTGAATAGAGATGGTTGATAACTAAATTAATTAACATGAATTCCATAATAATGACTACATAAATACATACAACATTGGGGCCAATTAAGGTTATTTCCTTTTACTAAAGAATATCGTGTGGTTGCCGCAATTAAGCAACATACGCCACTTTTTAGAGGACTATGTGGTCGAGAGGTAATTGATCTCATTTGGTAAAATGTATTAAATGATTTTACTTAACGTTGTCAATTATGGAGTCGACTATGGGCGTTGAGAGGCCTTTAATTGTTAGTGCGAAGTCATTGCTTGCATCGACTATGTGGTCGACCATTATCATTGTCTGTAAGACTAATTCCATGATTTAGCAACTTAAAGCTGCTTCTTAGGTTGACTATTGGGTTGACTGTAGACTTGGGGCTGAAAAACCTTAATTTGGTAGCTAGAAGCTGCTTCTTAGGTCGACTACGGGGTCGACTGTAAACTTTGGGCAGGAAGCCTTGATTAGCAGCTCGAAGCTGCTTCCTAAGTCGACTGTACACTTTGGGTCATGGGAGAGGGAATGGGGGTTGTTGTAACGTTACAAGTAAATAATAGCATAATTGCTAGAAACTTTTTATATGAAATAATACAACAACTTTTACAACGCTCTCATACATAGAATTTTTTCAAGTTAATCGCATTCCATGGATGCAGAAATTCATTATCGTCGATGTTCGCTAGTCAATATGTGTTGTGCTTTAACACCTTAACGACAGTATAGGACCTCTCCCATTTTGGATCAAGTTTGCCAATGTTCTTGGATACTTCCACCTTCTTGAGAATTAGGTTCCCGACCTTGAAATAGTGCAATCGAACCTCTTTATAGTAGTTCTTTGCCATCTTTTATCTATAGCATTGCATGGTGTTATAGGCTTCTTGCCTCCGCTAGTCGATTATCTCCACGTCGAGTTTCCTTTTGGATGTGTTATTAATCATATTGAAGTGGAACACTCAAGTTGTATATTGTATAAGTTTAGAGGGGATAACTACTTTGAAACCATAAACCAAACTATAAGGGTTGTGACCCAAAGCTATACGGGGGGTGGTCCTGTATACCTATAACACCCCAGGGAGGTCATTTTCCCAACACAACCTAATCCCCTATATTCGAGCTTTCAAATAGTTGATGATTGTTCTATTTGCTACCTTTGTTTGACCATTAGACTAAGGGTTCCTCACCGAGGTGAAGTGTTGGGTGATCCTCAAGGCTCACACCAACTTCGTATGTTTTTGCTCTGAAATTGTGTCCCACTATCTAAAATGAAGATCTGAGGGAGACCCAAGCGGCAGATGATGTTTTTCCAAATAAAACTTTTGATGGCCAATTCAATTATTTTTGGAACAGCCTCGACCTCAACCCATTTAGTGAAATATTCAACTGCTATAATTATGAACTTTCTTTGACTTGTCGTCTTTAGCAAAGACCCCAGAATGTCGATCCCCCACAGGTCGAATGGCCAAGCGATCTAAACATTGATCATAAGCGTAGCGAGCTGGTGCAAGATGTTCAAGTGGACTTGGCAGGATGGACACTTTCAAGCAAAGTTAATAGCATCTTTCAATATTGTGGGCCAAAAGTATCCGTATCTGATGGTCTTATAAGCAAAGGATCTTTCTCCTGAATAGTTCCCACTCATGCCTGTGTGGATATCCTGTAGGACCTTGTGAGCTTGGTCGGGGTCCAAGCACCTCAAGGGTTATCCAGAGATCGACCTTTTATAGAGCTAGTCATGCTCGTCAAGTGTAAATTTGGCCACTTGACAACTGAGCCTGCATGCCTCATTTTTGTTATTGGGAATTGTGCCCTGACTCAGATAAAGCTTTATTAGATCCTGCCATGAAGGAAGTGTTTTCTCAATGCTCCCCTCAAAATTTTGTTCGAGGATGCCTATTGATAGTTTGTTGGCTACTAAAAAGGTTATCATTTTATCTCTTGTACCTTTAGTCGAGCTAGCAAATTTAGATAGAGCATTCACTCACTCGTTCTTTGATCGAGGTACTTGGTTGAGAGTAAACTTTTTGAATGATTGATGTAGTCTTTTGACCTCTGCTAGGTACTGGCTCATCATCGATTCTTTGGCCCCAAAATTTCCTTTGACCTGTTTCGTGACCAATTGAGAGTCTGTGATTGCTACCAAGTGCTTGACCCCTTGATCTAGTGCCATCCTCAATCCAGTAAGAAGGGCTTCATACTTCGTCTCGTTGTTGGTGACTGCATAATCTAGCTTGATTACAAAATCATATTCCTCCACCAAAGGGGAACGGAGAGCAACACCTACGCCACCTCCTGATATGGTTGCTAACCTATCAACGTGCAATGTCCAAACAAGAGGGGTTTCACAATTCTGTCGAGGAGATCAACTAGCTCGGCTATAAGGTCTGCCAAAACCTATGCTTTAACGGTTGTTCTAGATTGAAAAGTGAGGTCAAACTTTTCCAACTCAATGGCCCATTTTGTTAATCTCACCGATATGTCTAGCTTTGAGAGTACTTGCTTTAACGGATGGTTTGTCAATACTATCATTACATGGGACTAAAAGTATGGTCAAAGCTTTCGAGCTGTAGTGACTAATGCGAGGGCAAACTTCTTAATCTCTAAGTAGTTATGTTATGGCCCTTGTAGTGCCTTGCTACAGTAATAAATTGGTTGATAGTTTGCATCTCTATTCGAGACTAGAACTGAGTTGATCGAGGCTTCAGAAATAGCCAAGTAAATGTGCAGAACCTCTTTGAGTTTCAACTTGGTGAGCATAGAAGGCGAAGACAAGTATCGCTTTAGGTCAACCAAAGCCCAATTGCATTATTCATTCCATTGGAAGCCCAACTTCTTGGCGTTCCTAAGTATTTTAAACAAAGGTAGATTCTTGTAGACCAAATGAGTGATGAACCTACCAAGGGCTATTATCCTCCTGATCAAGCACTATACGTCTTTAACTGTTTGAGGTGGTGTAATGTCCAACACTACCTAGATTGACTAACTACATAACCCAAGAATTTGCCTCCTTGAATCCCAAACGTACACTTATTTGAGTTTAATTTTATGCTAAATGCTTGCAGTATGGCAAAGGTGTGGTTGAGGTCGAGTAGATGGTCTTTAGCGTGTTCTGTTTTGATGATCGTATCATCAACATAAACCTCCATAAACTTGCTAATCTCATTTTTAAACATAAAATTGACCAATCTCTGGTAGGTTGCCCTTGCATTTTTAAGCCCAAAAGGCATGATCAAAAAATAATAAATCCTATTAGGGACCACAAAAGAGGTCTTATCCCTGTCTTCGGGCACCATGAATATCTGATACTAACCTTGAAAAGCATCTATCATACTTAATAGTTCACAACTAGCAGCAGAATCTACTAATAAATCTATACGAGACAAGAGATAAATATCTTTACGGCAAGTTTTATTCAAATCAGTGAAATCATTACACATGTGCCACTTTCCCTCATTCTTGGGAATGAGTACAATATTTCACATATTGAAACAATCTTTTGTGTTGTGGCCCCTTTGCTTGTGAAAGTGATAATATTTCTTTGATTTTTTCATGGCATCTATCTTTGTTAGCTTTCTTGGTTTTTTGAGGAGGTTGTCATGTTAGATTGTGAACAACACCTCTTTTCTTGAGAGGTTGAGTGGTGTATAGTCATGGAAGCATTTTATGGGAGATCGACAACCCTCTCTCTGCTGTCAGTCATCTTTCCCCTTATTTTTCTTCTCCTCGACCTCAAGATTACCAAAGTTTAGTCTGTTTATCTCCTCTTGGGTCATATGCCTTTCCATTAGGTCGAGCAATTCCTCCATCGATCGGGGGCATTCTCGCACCAAATCATTGCGCACTCCTTATACCTGAGTCCTAGGAAAAGGACATCAATTAGAAACTCGATCTAAGGTTGTCGATTTTCAACACTTATGTGTTGAACCTGGTGAAAAAATCACGGAGAGACTCCCCCTCATTTTGCTTCATAGTATGGAAATAGGTATGGGGGAGCTTTACCTTTTATCGACTAGCAAACTGGTGTAAAACTTATCACATAGATAGTCATAGGAATATATCGACGCCGGCTCAAGTTTGACGAACCAATCGAGCACAATGCCCTAAAATATGGTAACTAGCATCTTCGCGTGTATATATTTATTATGTCCATGCAGTTGCATCATGTGCTCAAACTACATTAGGTGCTCATTAAAGTTTGTTGAGCCATCATACCGTGAAAGTCCTGTCGAAACCTTGGCGTCAACGATAATGCGCTCGTCAATTATCTCCTAAATGAATGGTGACCCTTTTTCCCAGCGAAACCTTTAGAGGCCATCAAGGTTGGGGATCCTTTCTGTGTTTCTCCTCGATATCTCCTTTAGGCATCTACTCAGCTATTGAACTTGGTGAGACACCTCTTTTCACTTTTCTTGATCCGCTTGGGTCATGTTCCAGTCAAACTAAAGCCCACACACTTGGCCTTATTGCGCTATGGGGCTCGAATAGGCTGAGCTGCATGATCGACTGACTCACAAATCCTACGCACATTCAACCCTATCGCACTACTAGGCTCGAATAGGCCGAACGTAATGACTAATAGAATCAATAATTTCTCCCTGGGGATCAAGTTGACCCCTTTCTCCAAAAAAGTGCTGAGGCTAGCCTCTCATCTAGTCGGCGGCTGCCTGAACTCTAGTCGATTGTAGCTGTCCCTCAAGGATCTTTCTTCGGGTGGTAGTGGTTGTAGAGTCATGCTAGTAGCTAAGGCGAGCACGGCTGTTTGCTAATTCAAGGAGGCAGAGAGCTGAATAGAAATTTGTTCACTGATTGGCTATATTAATTAAGGTATAGTTAGGGTAACAATTTGCTCCGACAAGGCGCTGGGTCCCGAAGCATGCAATTCTTACTGAAGCTCGGGGGGAGGAGAAGATGTTGTTCTTCTATTTTCTTCCTTTTCGGATGCGGCTCGCCTAATGTTCACCATTTTTCAATTACAATCTCAATTTTCCCACAAACGACGCCAAAATGAAGAGGTTGAAAGCTATTTTTACTAGATTAGGTTAGTGTTTGTGCTAATTCAACATGGCTGGTCAAGTGGTCAAATTGAGAAATATCTTTGGGTTGAGATCTACAATCACAAGCAAACATTAGACTAGCTAAAGTACCCTCAGTTAAGGCACTTCGACGCTCAAATTATTACTAGTCGAGCAGATAAATCGAGTAACAAAGTAAGAGTGTATAGTGAAGAATAGCATACCTTGAGAGTAGCTGACAACAATGTATTTATAGCCTTCTTTAGGTGGATAATATATCCAAAATACCCCTATCAAGTGTAGAGGGCTCTTATCCTTATATAGGGGCTATAGGTCATCTCCCATACCTATACTATTTCAGGTGGCACTACCTTCTACTTTTCACAATAGAATAGTATTCTGGTGGCACGCCTCTTGATAGGAGCGGAGGCAGAGGTGGTACTAAGTCAGCATGCGCCATTAATGCGAAGGCATGCTACGTATCATAGCATTAAATGCAGCAATGATTCGATTCGATGCTAGGATGACCTCTCTGGTCGACAACGAGTCGACTAGAGAAATGGTTAAAGGGAGTGGGTTGCCTTAAAGGGCGCGGCGCTCGATAGTCGATACGTCTCGTCGAACAAGGTCGGGAACTCTCCTCTTGACCTGGGAGCTATGGTTGAGTGGCTCGGCCAAACTTATTACATAGGTGGCCAGGCAATAGTCAACGGCCCAACTAGACCTCTAAAGTAAGGTGGGCCTGGAAATGTATTCTGGGGTCGATAGCTGTTAGGCTGGGCCTGCTAGGTCATCCCATATCATATATAATGAATTTTTGTTGTTATTATAATATGACTTGAGAATTATAGATGATAATTTAACTTAATTTCTAATTTATTTATTATAAACAAAAAACAAAAAACAAAAAACAAAAAATTTGTCACTTAATATAGAATTAGTGATAATATACTATCACTAATTTTAATTTTCTTATCCTAAGAATAAACCTGAATACATGATTTGTATATAGTAATATAGACGGCTCATTTATTTATTTGTAACGTGCGCGTAATACCACGGCTGCATGATCCAAATTTTTATTACATGACTAATTTCAGGTTTGCCGGCAATTTCGGCCTGGAGCTGAAGCTCGGTTCGCTCAAGCGTGTCTATATTCACCCTTTTTTATTTTTTTATTTTGGTAGGGAATCATCCATTTGAATATCTATTCCGAGCCTCAAATCCACCTTTAATTTAAAATTAGAATTAGTACAACTAAAATTATTTTGAACTCCACATTGCTTCTCCTAAAATCGCATACCCACACAACTGGATTAGGCATTGCTTACAACGTTATGCTCATGTATCACGTTAGTTGTATACATTATCTCATTAAAACCTCATTTGGAGATTTTTTTTTACAAAAAAGAAAATAAAAAAAAAGAAAAGAAAAGAAAGGAAAGGTTAAAAAAAAAACCCCGGGAGAAGAAAGCATCGGGAGCTTGTTACCTTAACAATCTAGAGATGCCAATTGATTTAAATAGAAATCGGCCCGTCCTAAAACTATAAATAAGTCTTGACAGTTGAGGTTTAATTTTTGAACTCGATATGCCCCATTACAATGCAAATTTTATTTATTTTATATTTAGTTATATAATATGTACTTATATTTAAAACATGTACACATTACATATGTATTTTATTTGAAAATATTGCCATACAATGTTAGTCTGCATACAGGGTATGCATGCAGTGCCAATACATCATTGGTCCGTCCATGCGTAGCTCCAAGTACGTAGGATCGATATCTGGAAGATTGATATCTGTATATCGTCAGCAGCAGCAGCAGCAGAAGAAGAGAACCAAAAATAAAAAAATAAAAAAAAATAAAAAAAAAGGGGGTAATACAGCCAGGCAAGAAACTGAAACTGCTAACAGCAAGACATTTGGAAATGGAAACTCTCATCCAAACAACAATTGCCAGTACATACCCATCATATGATCATATTCTTAAGAAGAATATCAAGTATAGTAAAACAAAAGTTACAGGTATTACTGTTCCTTCTTTGCAGACTTATGCTCTACAGATGCAATAATAACATACCATATGAGCAGGGCAAATACAAAGGAGCGCCAAGGCTATAATATTAATATTATGTTCCTTTGGTATCAAAATTTGAGAAGAAACACAAATATAGAGAGAGAGAGAGAGAGAGAGAGAGAGAGAGAGAGAGAGAGAGTTTTTGGATCATGATCTTTATCATTTCTGTCGTAATTTCTTCCTAACTTTCTTACTTCCTTCTCTTCCCCAACTCCTCCTTTTCCTGCCGATTTAGAACCATGCATTGAAGTGATCTCCAAAAGCCTCTTTGATGGATAGACACAGGGCCACATGTTGGAGGTCCGATGATATATACATCTTTGTTTCTTAAATCTGACTTGCATTTCTTCGACTTCCTCAAAAATTTTAACTATTTAACTAGAGCCCATATGTACGTATATATGTATGTATCAGAGTGCATTTGTACGAAGAAGGGGTGAGAGAATGGAGAAACAGATGAAATTGTTTTGTCACCTAAACAAGGGCAATAAACCCCACTGATGCAGAAAACCTTCCCCAGTGGTTACCTCAAGTACCAGCAGAACAAGCACTGCCAGCATTGCTGCTCTTCCATTCCATGTTTCAGCACTTTTTGTCCAACCCCATTCCCAAACTACCACAGGCGGAGGTAGCTCCCTACGCTGTGAATCATATGCCGCCAGTAACTCTTCTACACTGCCAAGTGGAACTAAAGACTGCAGAGGGCAATAAACACGTTTTAGAATTTGACAGTTTTCAGGAATTGATCAAGAAAATAAAATTATTGACCCTGAATATTTTATGCTTTATGTTGACTATTAAATATTAATAAAGGATATTGAATATTGCTCCTTTATATTTTGAACAAGAAATGTGAACATTTCAGAAAATCCTACTTCATGGTGAAAGTCTTAATTACCTGTCGAGCTTCAAGATTTGAGACAGCCATTGCTCCAACATATGGAAGACTTTCAATTACTGCATCAGCCAAATCTGAAATGAAAGTAGGTTCACACCCAAGTGCAGGAACGCGTCCCCATTTCTTTATGCCAGATTTTAGAGCCATATCCTTGTACTCAACATCTATTTCCTCCAGTGTTTCAATATGTTCACTAACAAAACTGCGGTAAAATATGGCAACCAAATTTATTATCAAAGCAGCTATATGATGAAGAGGGAGGACATTATTAACCACCCCCCACCCTGCCTCCCAATTCACACACACACACACTCTTTCCCCCATTCATAAATAAGGAAAAAAGACATCTCTCGCCAAAAGGCTACACAGAATAACTCATACATTATGACCAAACTGGCAGTAATTAATAATCAGTCTTACCTAATTGGGACAGCTAGAAGACTTTTCACCCCTTTTCGTCCGAGTTCAATGATTGTCTCATCTGTGTAGGGTCTCAGCCATTCCACTGGTCCAACTCTACTCTGCACCAGATAAGGCCAACCAAGTAAAATTAGACCAAAACAATAGAATAGCACTTAAGGGGGAGGCGAAAAAAAAGCAAGGGAGGGAGGGAGAGGTGGGGGTGGGGGGGGAGAGGGTGAGAGAGAGAAGAAAAACGCAAGTATAAAAACTTAAGAATGTGAAGTGTTCAAGAGTTAATAACAATATATGGAAAGTGTTGAGTTCAATTCGTTGACAAGAAACCAAAAGGATGCGACAAAAATTGTAATAAATTTTAACAAGATTCTGAAGATACAAGCACCATACATGTAACCAGGCACATTTACCAACTCTAGACTCGTCTGCTTTGCATAACAGTGCCCAAAACCTATTTACATACGCTTAGGATTTCATTTATTTGACGTGGGAAATGATATGTACCACATTGGCAATGAGCCCTAATAATTTAAATGGTAAAATATTCAAGGAACATGAAAATATGTTCTAATGTCCATGTTATCTCAACTTCAATAACTTATGCTTCATGTATCCATAGAAAATGCACCACATCCAGCCGAGAGAAATACCAATATAGTTACTTGTCATCTGCAGAAAGAGTCCTTGGGACAAGGACATTACTTGTCAATCTTATTCCCCATTGGCAGTGACGTTGCTCCAGACTATTGATGCCCAATGAAAATTTTCATCGACTATCCAAATTCTAAATTAATGTATTCACTATTCAAACATGGAGATACATAAACTAAAACGAATTGCATTGCTTCCCGTAGGTCCTTTTGAACTTACTCGTGTCAGATCCAGAACTAACCATAAAGTGCAGGAAATGGAGCAAAGAGGGTAATGCTCCATATGAGTAGGATAATTAATTTAGACTAGCTTACAAGATCCCAAAGTAGGCATGCTAAAAACTAGGACTAGTAATTTTGGCAGCAGAATAAAAAGGTAAAGTTCTCACACTCCAGGTCCATGAGGTGGGAAAATAGTACGGGGTCTCCGCACAATGAGCTCTACTAGCAACTACTTGATATTCATCTTCGATCTGCGAAAATGATTAACACAAATTATTAAAGGAGTCCATCACCTACTCAAAAATCATTCTTATTTTCCTCCCACTGGGACATCACAAACACTGTCTGTTGGATACACGACACCCTCATCATCTTCCTTCCACAATCCAGAACTTTCCCAATAGTTGAGCTCCTTAGGGTACCATATTACCATGCCCCAGGCCCATGGATGTCACCTAAAAGCAGGATTGTTGTCACGCTCCAAGTCCATAGGTGGAACCTGAAAATGAGACTCCGAGACAATTGACTCCACTAGCAACTACTTCACTTTCATTCTCACCTTGCAACAATATTTAATCCAAATGGCTAGAGAAGACCATTATACCACTTATAAACCACTCCAATTTACATCCCACAACCAGTCTGGTTATCACACAAGTGGATGACTCGAAGAATCCATGTGGTGCATCAAGTTCACGGCGTAGGGCGTGGCAAGATATAATACCTGATAAGCAAGGGTATATGCATTATTAATCCTTCTCTTTTCTAGTTCTTCCATGATCAAGTCCACACACTCCTCCATCTCAGCTTTGTATGGATCACCAGCTTCCTCCACATATGCAAGTGGTACCCCATGAGCACTAAAGAAAATCATCGCCTGTGGAAAAACAAATATTTCAAATGGTGAGAATGACTATTTAATCAAACCAACCACTTTGGAGTTTAGCAGCTTCTCATTCAATCATATAAGCAGCTTGTAGGAAACAAGTTGAGTGTTC
The DNA here is from genome assembly GCA_014898725.1 of Jacaranda copaia. Classification (NCBI taxonomy): domain Eukaryota; kingdom Viridiplantae; phylum Streptophyta; class Magnoliopsida; order Lamiales; family Bignoniaceae; genus Jacaranda; species Jacaranda copaia. Next base: position 350,232 of record JACGDI010001960.1, read on the forward strand.
TCCAACAACAGGAATAGAGCATATAAAATCTCCATCGGGGATTTACCTCCTCGGGGCAGTCAAATTTTCCTAACTCCTTTTCAATCAAATCAGCCATGGCTTTTATATATCCTTCCCGCTGGTACCAGGAAGGTATTACAGTGTGCTGCATGTTGACTAGATATTCATCCTCCCTACAATATAACAGATTAGCATGAAACAGGATTTTGACAGTCATTACAGATTCCATATTGTGAGTTCCATATCCAAACAGATACACCTGAATATACTCTCCAAGAGGCGTAGGCTTGAACCACTTGTTGAGATTGAGAATTGAGGGTAGAGAGGAAGCACAACAAGCTTTGTAATTCCATCTCGTTTTATCTAGATAAATGAAAAGTGAAAATAATTAAGAGTATTACTAAGCCAATTAATATTAAACACAGGAACTTTAAAAGCAATGAATAAAGGAAAGATAATGGCTGAATAGTCTTTTCAGCTAAAGTAGAGAAACAAACAACAATCATCCTGTCACAACTTTAATGCCCTCTTTTAACAAATATGCTCATACAGTTTCTCAACTCAAATTATTAATTGCCAATAAAAGAAAAGTTGATTCAAAAAGGAGAGGATTTGAGTGGAAAAGGCGTGACAACCATGTAATTAGCAACAGAGGAAGCATAAAATAAATACGTAAATTAGCATAAGAAATAGTTTGTGGTAGCATCCTGGAATCTGCTACATCCAGAGAAAATTCTGGTACTTGCAGCCATTCAAATCTAACAGTATAGAGAATGACTCTTGTCCTAGCTCCTAAAACTTTGCAATCCACAAGTTCATGTGAAGCAAATAGTAAATACACTGAGGAGATCTACATATCAGCATATTTTTCTTTGGTTTTTGGTTTCATATTTATACATCAAGCTTCATCATAAAAACATCATTTCACAAGCAAGATTAAGTGAGAGCCTAAAGCCAAGGAATTCATGCAGAGAACTTGAGTCAACAACTCATGCAACACTTATCAGCTGCTGCAAGCTAAGACATTTATAGCAAGACACAGTGATCATCACTTACAGATTAAAAGTTCAACCCATGGTGAGAATACCTGTTCAATAGCTTCTTCAGTGAATGGATGCCAGTAGCGCATGCCAACATACACCTTTGCTGGGACATTCTTGTCACGTAGTGCCTTTCTCAACTCCTCAGCCTAGAGATAGTAAACAATCCAGTTTAACGGAGAGATTAGGTATGAAAAGTATAATGAACACTAATAAATTTAATATTATTTTTCCTCATATCTGTACCCATCTGTCAACAATACCATCACATAAGCTATAAAAGTTGAACAGACTAATTACTCCAAAAGAAGGAAAAATATGAAAGAGTTTTTAATATTCCAAATAGGGTGATACCGCTCTTCAATTTACTCCCACATTCCCAATCCCTAATGGCAGAAAATGCAGTAGATGATACATTCACAGAAAAGTCCTGTATAAGCAACATTTGTTTAATTTTTCCTACTATCCAATACCAGCTTTTTGATGCGATATTGTAACTATAAATAATCTATTATAAAGATAAAAACGTACCAGTTTCATGTTTCGGTGTTTTTATGTATTCATGAGAAATCAAATCACAACCTTGTAGATACCCTATTTTAAATACATATTATCCATTATTGTAGACTATCAAAGTTGAGTAAAAAGTTTCAATTAACTTCAAGAAAATCGTGCCTGGGCATCGGTAATACGCCGCAGAGGAGAACCACCACCAATTGAAGCATATCCTTCTTTGCTCTTTGGGGATCTCACAACAGATATGAATTGTGCTAATGGCTTTTGTAGAAAGCGGAACAATCTTGGCAGCCGAATAATATCCTACTTTCCAATATCCCAAACCAAAAAAAGAGAAGACGACGAAGAACAAGAAGAAGACTTGTAAATAACTATCATTTTCTATGCAATGTAGCGGTAAACCAAAATAAGAAACAAACCAAGAGATACTAACTGGATCGGCAAAAAGATTAAACAAGAATGGCTGAACATCATCTAGTGTCTCAGGGCCTCCAAGGTTTAGCAATAACACACCAATCTTTTCATTACCAACTAGTGCAGAAGTGGACACTTCTTGAGATTCAGAGGTAACAAGTGCTCCTAATTGTGCAGAACACTTGACTGACCACTGTGCAAATATAGATGGCCTCTTCCGCCATCCCAAGGGGCATCTTGAGACCAGGGATGTTCTTAAATTAGAATTGGCAAAAGCCTCCAATTGCACCTTCATGCAAGGACACATTCCCTGGGAAGAGTCTTTGGCTTGTGGCTGTAGCCTATGAGAAAAAGTTGCAAACAAGCATCTGGAATTAGATTTTCTGTCTTACTATGTGCAGCAAACTAGAGCAAAAGGCTGAAAAACATGTCCATATTTAGGTGCACTCAGCAATATCACTTCACCTTAGATGACCAAGGATTCACCTCATTCACGAACTCAGCCATTACCAAGACAGATAACAAGTTTCAAATGAATTTAAATAGTACTAGTGGTCATAATGGAATCAATCAACAGGAAATCCTTCCTGTCAAATCATCTTCCAAGGCTCAAAACTTAGATGGTAATATATCCATGATTAAACGTGACCATAAGAACCAAGGAATTGGGAGTATTAGCCACCATAATCTGGCTCCCCAGCTAAAATTCAGTCACCTTCTTCGCAAGTCTACGAACTAGTATCATCCTCCAAGCCAAACCCAATAAGCCTAACAAGTTATAGACATCCCAGTCAAAATAAAGCTCATCCCGGACCAGATACATTTATCATCAGAACAGATGGAACCTTAGCACAACCGAAAGCCGCCACCAATCGCGCGAGCTGCACTCGCCCATCCAGTCAACAACAACCGCAATACCCTAATCTTTTCCCTCCCCTAATTAAAAGTGAATAATTTGTGGCGTTGAACTAAACATTTCTACATAAAGCCTGCCCATTAGCATACTAGAAACATAAATCAAAAGTTCCACATAGGGATAACAACTGATTAGTACAAATTCACACACTACACGCACTGTAAATACAACTACACGCAGAGCCCAACACAGAACAAGAGTGCGAAAGCATAGCAAACATAAAATGTATCAAAGAAAGGCTCCTCACAAAGATGGAGAAGGAGCTTGAACGCGAACGTTCATTGTTTGGTTCATTTTTTGGCGAAAATTTTGCCCAATTTTGTGGAAATAGACTTCGTTCTTGGAGCTGAAAGAAGCGGAATTTCTCCTCCAGCGGCTTTTCTTGCTGAACAGTGGCTATTTTGTTTGTGTATTGACATCTGGCCACGTATTTCACAGGTTATCCTTTGTTCAATTGCATGGACTTAACAACAAAATAATGGAAGTAAAACCTACAAACTTCTACATTTGAAGACATTATCTATTGAACAACACATATATAGATAAACTTAAAATTCTAATTGGATTGAAAATTAGATTTTAAATAAGAACTAAAAAATAAAAAAATTGTATAATTTCATATTATTAGCTTTGAGAAAAAAATAATTTAAGCTTTGTCTAGCATTGTTTTGATTATTATGAAAAAAATATTTTGAACACACGTGTTTTAGCAAGTGGAATAGGGATGTGATATATGTTCACGGCGTAAGGCAATTTATAATAGATGTTAAATCAATATTTTTTTATCTAATTATAAAGGAAAAATATAATTTTATATTAGCAATTTTATGTGTGTATAATTTTAATGCAAGAATGTATATGTATGTATATAATGAGGAGTCGTTATTAATAAATAGAAATACCCTCCAATGCTGTAGGATGGAATTACAAAAATATCCACTGAGGTCCACTTCCCCCCAAAGCAAGTTAAGTATGACCCCATCCTATTCTCATATATAGCCCGCTATTAAAATTGTTGATGAAAATCATGTGGAATAATTCCACAGCGCTATCTAGAATTAGTAGTATTTGAACATTTCAACACACTGCCATAAATACTCCACTTATTTGTCCTGGGAAGGAATAGACAACCATCCAGAAGTGATTCCCTATTCCACATCAAATGGCAAAAGGAACACTTAAACATTTCAAATGGCACGCATTTATTTATGTTATATAGAATTTTGACAGTAGTGTGACTATTGTAATAATATGTGATTATGTGAGATTGAATTATTTATTATTTTATTTGATAGAAAAGATTGTGATACAAATTAAATGCTATTGAAATATTTAATAATCTGATATAAAGTGTTTGATTGGACTTACTAAATTTTGTTTGACTATTTTGTCCTTGAAAAAATATATATACATAGTATTTAAATTATATATATGTATATATATATAAATTAATCTAAAATTTTTAATTTTCACACTTAGTATAAATTATCAATTTTCAATATATAAATTTTCACTTTTAATATATAAATTATAAATTTTAAAAATATGAATTTTTAATATTCAATATATAAATTATAAATTTTCTAATTTTTAATTTTTAATATATAAATTATGAAATTTCAAATTTTTAATTTTTAATTTTTAATAGATAAATTATAAATTTTCAATTATAATTTGCAAGAAGGAGTAAATCAAATGAGCCCCCACGCTTCACCCAATTTTGTTTTCAGCTGACTTGAGCTCGTGAATTGGAGGGCAAAAATGTAACAGCAACATGAAGAAAGAAGGGTTCATTTGACTTTTCAGCACCAAGTGTGTTGCTGAGTAGTTCCCAAATTCCTTAATTGCACAAGTAGCCAAAATTTGAATAGCAGGTAATCTCGACAACGGTACGGGCTTTTCCTTTTTTGCAGGCCGGCCCGTGGTGTTGATGCTATGAATCAAACAGGCGACTAAAGGCCATTGGACACCACCATACCTGCTTCAACCAGGTATCAAACGAGGCCTTGCTTTACTATTTCTCACTCTCAACTCACCACACTTTAAACCTACGCCCGTAGAGTTTGGCCCATTTCCAAGTCCATTAGGAACTTATAGATCTCCCTACCTATAAACCTATGAATCTAAATATATTGTAAGTCAGATTTTCCCACTTTAGTATATATATTTATTAATTATATCTGTTTAGAGAATTAAAAGAAGGATATTTCGGAAATGTTTTGGACATATTTTGGATAAGTATTATCAGAACATAAATCTAGCTGTTTTGTTTTATTTTCCGTTTAAAGATGTTCAGGAAAAGCAAAACCAAACAAACTCTCAAAGTTTATAGTCATCATTATTTTGAATGAAATGATACCTTCAAATATAATTTAATAAAATGAAGCTTTATTTTAGAGTAGTTGAAAATTTTTAAAACTAAGATACATCGATATGTATAGTGAAATATATTAAGCAATATGAATTGAGCTTTGCAATTAATTTTATCAACTTATCGAGTGACTATTAGAGCTTTATAAATAATATATGTAAATATATAATTGATATTATGTAAGTAGATACTGCACAAATAATCAATGCATCTCGATATACAATACTTGTATAATGATCAAAATATTTTTAACATATTGATTAATACAAGGCTTAATTACCCAGATCCCCTCCTCCCGACGTTTGGCCTATTTATCTAAAAATCAAAGATTCAACGAAATTATAAATACTCCGTTTAATATTTTGCCCTGTCTTACATTTTAAAAAAAATCGTTAGCCTATGTCCAAAAAAATACTAATGTCTTTGAAAATTTCGCATGAAAATCTAAAAATCCACGTGATTACTGTTATGATTATTTATGAGACAAAATACCTTTTGACATATTTGTAATAATTTTTACACAACAGGGGTGTAATTTTAATATTATTCAAATTACTCATAATAAATTTAAATATATTTTATTATTAATAAAATTTCATAATACTAAATAATCTTCAAATTCAAGTTAAATAATCTAATTATATTTAATTATACTATTTATTAATTAAAAAAGAAAATAAGTAAAAAATTAAAAAACTAAATATTAAATTCATCTCTTAAATAAAATAGCTTTCAGAATTTAGATTACATAATGATCACTAATAGTAAAATAATAATTATAATTAAAATAATTTAATTAGATTAAATTGAAATTACTTCTTAATTAAGAAATAAAATAAGTAAAAAATTTAAAAATAAAATTTAAAATCTATTATCTTATAAAACCATAATTTAATAATTTAATTATATATTCTATAATAATAAAATAAAAGCACATCTAAAATAATATAATTAAGTTTCTAATTTATTTCTTAATAAAAAACAAAGGAAGGAAAAAAAATAAAAAATTTATATCTCTAATAATTAATTAATTAAAAAATAATAAAAATCTAAAATTTAAAAAAAATGGTAAAACATATCTAAAATAAATTTTTTACATCATTAAATTTATTTAATTATATTAAATGGAAAATATATTTATTAATTGAATTACATATTAAATAATATTAAAATAATAAACATATATGAAATAATTTAATTAATTTCATCAAATGAACTATTAAAATAATCATATATAAATAAATAAATAATTTAAATAATAAATATATCTAACACAAGTAAATAAAAATTTAACACAATATATTCATAAAAAAATAAATAAGTAAAAAAACTATATATTTTAATTAAATTTTTTATTAATGAATAAAAATAAATACACCCCCACCAACTCCACCCCCTGCCCCCCTCTTCCTTCCCCATACGGCACAGCTGTCGTTCCGCCAGCCTGCCGCCCATGGCCACCTCCGCTGCCGTGTTGCCATGGCAACAGGCGGCCGCCATGTTCAGGGCTAGCCAGTAGGAGGGTGGGGCTGGGGGGTGCTGAGTGGGAGGTGGGTACTGTGTGTATATATATTATATATGTATATTTATATTATGTATATTATATATAAATACAAATATATATTATATAATATCTGTGAGATTGTGTATTACATATATGTTCACACACACACACATATATATAAATATTTAATTATTTGGTAATACATTTTTTTATTAAAGATTTTATTGTATTTTTGTAATTTTATTGAGGTTATTTTGATTATTTTAACAGTCAATTAAATAATTTTTTAATGTTAAGATCATTTGAATCTTAATTTATTTTTTTTTCTTTTCATATATTTAATTAAGGACAAATTAAATATTTCTCAAAAATCGTTAAACTTAACGGTCATCCATCAGCTTCAAGAGGGTCTTTGCAATTTTTAATAACTTGTGGATCCTATTGTAAATAAGGCAAACTTTAGCAAAGCCTGCATAATTAACCCTTAATACACATGAATATTGTTTAATTCAGGAACTCCAAAATGCTAGAGAAACTTAAATTCAAATTTCAATATACTAAAAAAAAAATCTACCGCATATATTTTTGCCTAAAAGTATCAAAATACCCATCTTTAGCGTCAGTGTGAAGGAGTAACTTCAACTTCCCAGGCCACAAGGCATGGGCAGACAACATCAATATCTCAGCTTCGGCATCAATGCATATGCATTATACAAAAAAGGGAATCCAAATTTCTGTACAGTAAAATAAAGCAAGACCAGCAGGGGCAGCAACCTTCTAAAGAAACATTTTACTATAAACCTCAAGTTTGAAATAGAACTAGTTCAACTTCAACATACAAGCGCAGTTCCAGCATGAAAAATTCTGATAAAAACACTGTTTTCTCCCTCCAAAATCACAAGATTCAGCTGAAGAAGAACTCAGCTTTGAAATACTACTCCATGATCATAATTCCAAGGCACACCGGTCGCAATCAACTCAAAGGTCCAACCAATTGAAACAAATGAGGCAAAAGTTTCATAATAAATCCGTAGCTCAGTCACTAAAATCTATACTTCCGCTGTGCGAGCTGCTGGCATTTCTACTGTGTAACGAGAGGCTTCTCATGTGGCCGTTGAGAGCAGAGCTGTCCGTTTTATTCTCCTGGAAGAACTTCTCCCGCTCAACGTGTTTGGAAGGTGGTGGTGGGATTGCAACTGCTGGTTTGCTTATATTGGTTTCCTCATTCAACTTCAGAGTTAATGGTGGCAGCCTGACGGTTTCTTGCTTAGGCTCCATATTTGGCGGATGAATTGGTTCTCGCTGACGGTCCCTGGTTAGCGGCCGAATGAGCGGCCGGTGGAACATTTCCCCGGGAATGGGATGCCCCATCAATCCCAACGGTCGATCTATCTGGTCATCTTCGTCTTCTGGTCGTACACAAGCTTTTCCTTTTCTTATCCTGTTTAACACAGGAAGTAGCTCCATTGGCAGAAACTCTAAACATAAAAGAAGTTCAGATAGTATCTAGAGACTTTGTACAACAATAGAATATGATTCTGCATAATTCTTTTGGTCCGCAAAGATAATAACATTCAAGGGTTCCTCCAAGTAAATTGATTGCATTAATTTGCAATTAACCTTACATATATTGATGCTTACCGTCTGAAAAGCTGTTCAGCCTCTTCCTCTTCTTCTTCCTGTTCATGATTGATTTGATTCGATGTGGACATTGTCCTGCTGGATAGCAGAGCATCATGTCTTCCTAGTACTCTTTCAAGCTGCTCATTAAGCTCCACTGCTTGTGAAACAACTTTTTCATCCCTAAAAGATAGGTAAGATTGAAATATTAATATCAGATCATTGTAATTTATGGACTTCCAACAAACTGTTGAAGTCAAGAAAAAGGATTTCAGCTCATATAAATTTTTTTATATTAATCTGGCCAAAATCTCGTAAAGTAGAGAAACAGGACATCTGCTGTTCTGCCTGATAGTCATTACATCATGCATTATAGGTTCACAGCCGGTGAGATAATTCCAGTGAAAGCATGTGACTTTATAGAAGGGGCACTTACCGAGACGTAATTGCCAGATGCATAACTCGTTGCTTTTGAAACGAACACTGTTCCACAAGATCTAGTGTAAACTCTTCCCTTGCTCCCTAGAAGAACAATAAAGACGTGATAGTCAAACTAGTTAAGAAAGAAAAATAATTCAATCTATCAGGAAGGCAATAAAAATGGGAAGTCAATCATGAGCTGCACATTAATTTTAACTGAAGAAAACATATGGCGTTGCAATTCCATTTTCTTCCATTTCCAGACTTGAATTATGATATCCATGGTTGTTGGTAGCAAATTTAAGCATGGATGGCTATGATATAAAAGGGATTATCTATCCTAATCCATAAAACTTGAGATCGTAGGCTGTGATGCCTGTGGGATTTTCCTCACACTTTGTTTCTTTGTGGGGTTTGGAAAAAAATATGGTATATATATGTGCATATATATATATGTCAACAAAATTATCCAAAACAAATTCTCATGATGGCATCACATCAACTGCATTTGTTACACTTTTATGTCTTATCCAAACACAGTCTCAACAAAGATTTGTTCAATATCACTGTGCTAGACCACAAGTACAATAATGAAGATAATTTTCTGATTTCTAATCTATTCTTGTCAATATTTTTTTAGCTATGCTTTTCTTCTGTTCAGACAATATGAAAGTGAATAGTCTTGATATTTCTGCTTAATGGTTTGCCAAGTGCCTCACTTTGCAAACAGCTGTTACTTTCTTTCTCTCTATTAAACAAGCTTCCTGATTGATGCGACTATCCAACTAATCCATAATAATGCAGGTTAAGCGAGTTGATCTATTCCTTGTTAGAAGAAATAGCATTACAAGGGTAAGTACCTCAGGATGTTGAGTATCAATAGTATTAAGGACATCCCTCAATACCTCCAATGCAGTTCCAGCTTTCTGCAGAATACTGTAGACAGTGCTATTTCGTTCAATACATGAAATAAGAAAACAACAGTGGAGAATAAAAAGACGTAGAATACATTTCTTTATTTGATGCATTAATGTGGTGCATATCACATAGTAGCACAAATAATACCTTGAGTCAGAAACATTCTGGGTCTGTGCTTTTGGTACATTTCTTTCGCGTTGAGGAGCAGTAGATTCCCAGTCAGGTACACTATGCTTGCTCCCATTTGATGTGGAATGTGGTTTTGGGATGTCATGAGGCCTCTGAGGAAATTGCACTCCTGCACTCTGTTAATGTTACAACTTGTAAATATTTTTCTTCAAAAAAAATGAAAAGAGAAGTATTTGAACAAAAAGATTCAGGCATACTTGAACATTAAAATATTGCAGTCTAGCCATGTTCAAGATTCTCCATGTTAAAAGTGACTAATAAATCAATAAAATATATGTATATACATACATGTCAAAGTACATATAATAAGGGTTGCCCCAAGAACCGCAACCCAAAAACCAGATGGTACTAGATTCTAAATCTTCAGAGAATAGGTGAATTACACAAAATACTGGATATTCAAAATAAGGAGAGAATATTAAAACAAAGTAATTTTCCAGCACATCAAATACTTAGTATTGATTTCATTGCATCAGAGTATCCTTAATCCAAGTGAAGAAGCATTTGCTTGTCCCTGTCAGCAATGGCATGGATAACAAAGTGAGTCATTAACTCTTGAAGATTCACATTCACTTTGGTGGCAGTAGAAAAAGGGGGAGTCTAATGGGAAAAGATTCAATGGTCTTTGGCAATATTAATTTTATTTACAGTTGTAACAACATGGTGATTTGCACATCCCACAAACAGTACCTACCACCAATTCATAGTATGAAGAATAATATTGAGGGAACCTCCCAGAAGCTCCACCAACAGATGTTTGAGCTGCATCCAATAGAAGAAAAATCTTTTCCCGTACAGGAAGGTCCGACTGTAAATGAGAGGGGGAAATTACTCAATGTCTTTAATCAATAATAACTAAGAACCGGATATGGAAAATGCTCACCTTTTTCTTAACTATTTTCACAAGTACAGGCAGAAGTCCTGTGTCTATGACCTGCTTGTGAACAGGTTCTCCAATATTGTTTATCAGCATCTCCAGCAACTGCTAAGCCAATGGTTAGAGAGACAGAAGAAAATCTTGGTATGAGTGCCAATGTGGCAAGAGAAAATCATCTACAAACAACAAATGTAAACATCTAACAGATTTAGTAGAAATTCTTCAAAATATACAAGTACTCACCATTACAGCATAGAGTTGAGTGTCTGAATGTTTGCTTCCCAGACGTTTTTTGATAGCTTTTACAACATCTTTAGCTTGTCTGCAATATTAAACACACAAAGTACTGGTAATGGTATAGCTTTGGCACCATCAAGAAACGTATTTCCATCTAATCACACAACACTAGTCATATCTTAAGCAGCATAAAATGCTTCATAAAGACATGGTAATTGTTATACCCTTGCAATAATTTACTCAAAACTTATCTAATGATGAAAATGAAAAGGGTAAAGTCATGAGTAATTTTCAACTTCTAGGTCAAAGAATGAACAGAAGATCATTAATCAGTCATCAAAAACTAAAAGAATTTACAGCAACAAGACAAAACAACGGGAAACTACAAATTCTACACAAAAGCTTCAGTGCAAATAAGAAACTAAGACCAGGAAGTATAAAACATCACCCAAAGAGCACTATACTTCAACATATGGTAAAAGGGGTAATAGAGATTACCTGTGATCACGTGCAACTAATTCACAAATCTCAATGTTTTTTGTCCAGTCCATTTCAGCAAGTTTATCACTTGTTGCAGAACTAACAAGTTCAGCAGCCATGTTTATGATCCCTTCTGCAGGGATGAAAAGAAAACATCATCATGCAGAAAAATCCCAATTACAATATAACTGAAAGCATAAAACTAATTTAAGGCTACCAATGAACAGCTTGCAGGTTTATCAATTCATCATTTAAATTCCTTACTCAACATGTGATATTAAAATCCTGCCTTTTTCGATCAACATAAACCACTTAACAGTCACAATTGATCAGATATAGCAGAGAAGCATATAAATTTTGCAACAACAGGTAATCATGAACAACTTTTCCTTTCTTTGGAGTCAAAGAAGAAAAGATCGGCAAGAAGGTTTAGATCATCAATTTTCCTCATTTAAGAAAATACTGGTCATCAACAGCACCATCCTTAGCAAAGGTTGTCCCTAAAACAGTCACAAACATAAGCAGGAACACGGAAAGCATCCAGAAAAACACAAGTTACCACAAAAAAAAA
>JACGDI010001960.1:362404-383399 GCA_014898725.1 Jacaranda copaia
TCCGAACATGCGATCTCCACGAAACCTCAAAATCTTCAATTTTTCACAAAATGCAACGTCTCCAAAACCAAACAACAACTTAACGCAATTAAAAAGAAAACTCAAACAATTAAGTAATAATCAAGAAAGATAAATACCACCCACCTGAGGGAAGCAGCAAAAGAGCAAAACCTGCAGCCTCAACTCTCCAATTTGTATGTATGTATAGCTGTAATCATTGAGGACACGTATGTACAACTGTATACATATGTGTATCAACTATAAAGATAGGAGAAATAAATTAAGATTCTCTGCTAACTGTATTTTTTTACTTGAAGGGCCTTTATATTCTTTCCATAATTTTAACTTTTTCCTAATATTAATTTAATCACTCTAATAACAATAAGAGCTATTGAGAATCTCTGTTTGCAGTGTTTTCTTTATATATTCAGTGGGTGTTTCTTTTCACTCGGGGGCTGACTGCTGAGTCGTGAAAGGGAGGGTGTGTAGGGGATAAATAGCGGCGCCAATTTGATGTTACGGACGTGCAGAGAATGGCTAGCGACAGTCCGCTCCAATTATTGGAGGACAAAAATATCCTTAAAAAGGGGCAAGATTCTTGAGATGCTCTTGTTTCATCGTATTTGTGAGTAAATTTTACATTTTGGGTAGATGTCTAATTTCAGATGGTCAATGCATAACAAATGTCAAAATTTTAGATATTGTTTTGGAGATATTTCAGATGTTTAATTTGAGACGCTCCAGGACATCAAATATTAAAATAATAAATTTTTTATGTCAAATAAAAAAAGAATGGAAGAAGATTCTATGTGAAATAAATAAATATTTTGTGTACTTTATTAATTTCTTTAGAATAAAGTGCTAGATAATTTATATTTTGAAATGAAAAGAATATTATTAATTCATTCAATTATTAAATATGTAATCATATTTGCATTGATGGTGTTATTTGAAAAAACAAACTCTCCCTCTATCCCTAATTTTCCTTTTAGGTTATCCAGCAATCTAGCAATAATATTTATTTGCTTAAATAACAAGTAATTTTGTAAATATTATCTCATTTGAAAATCACTAATTCCAACCTTAAGTTTTATTAATACACAAAGATACCTAAAGCTCATTGTTTTTTATTATTTTATATAATTTATGTAAGTTTGTAAAAAAAAAATTAAAAATAAAATAAAACGACAATTAAATTTATTGTTGGATATAGAGAATCAAATTATTCTTAATATTATCCAGTTAATATATATTATTGAAAAGATTTAATCTTATGAAAAAAAATACATAAAAATAATAAAATATAAATAATTCATAAAATTTTTATGAGTTTGATTTAATATGGGACAAAATCAAATTTTGTCGTATAAAATAATTTAAGCTAAGTTGTATTGACAGTTGAAAATCTCCAAAATCATGCTATGGTTGCAAATGCGAAGTCCTAATTTCATTGAGGACATTAAGGTAATTCCAACAAGTAAGCACCGCAGAGTAGATCTCTGGAGTGCCATTGCCATAGTTGTGTACAGCCATGAAAAAAATAAAGTGCTAAGTTCACTGGGAGGTGAAATAACTTGGGGAACCGTGCGTACCAAACATGTAAACGCGGCGGCAAACGAGTGGTTGTTGAGAAAGCCACACAAACACAAGCGGCACAGATTAAAAGGTCAGCTACAAATGATTGCCCCCCACGTGTTATGATATGACCAGCGAGTAGGTCCGTAGAAGGCTACTCGAGGGGCGCGTGTGAAATTATCCATCAAGTAAAGAGAGTCGGAGGCTCCGACAGCCCAGCAGTGGTACATGGTTTGCTTTGCTGGATGAGATTCTTGTAAGGAGGATTCGGATAGAGAGGACATTCACAGAGCACACACGTGTCCGTTTGGTTTTATTTTTATTTCTATTTTTTATTTTTTTATTTCTAAAATGAGAAGAATTAATTATACGATGTGATATAATATAAAAATAAAAATATATTTAAATAAAATATTTAAAAATATAATATTATGTTAGTTTTAATAGTTTGTAGGTAGAGATAGATAGAAATAATAGAATAAAAAGAGAAGATATATAAGTTATTGAAAAATATATTTTAAAAATAAAAATAAAAATTATGTTGGGTAAAAAATTTTAAAAAGTGATGATTTTTATTTCTAAAATAATAGAAAATGGAAAGAGTGGATTTGGGAATAAAACCAAACACCCTCTAAGGTGAGCAAAATTATTAATTAATCAAAAAAATTGATTAATCGATTGAACCAAAATTGAATTTATGAAACTGATTTGTCCAATTAATTTTTGATTTGGTTAATAGTTAATTTTTTTATAAATTTTCCATTTTCAGTTCAGTTCAATTAATTTTTACAGAAAATCAATTAAAAATTAATTTAACCGAATTTTTCAAAATAGAAAGCTTATGTACTCTTCACCACTAATTTTACTTGATTTCATGACGTTTGTTATCATTCAATGCATCTATATCTATGTTAACTTTATTGTTGATATTACTGGATAATTTTAATCAATTATATACATTAGAATTTGCTACATTTTATAAACTCTCATTTATTTGAGAAATTTTTCATGAATCACTATTTGTATTAAAAAATATATAGAAGGTCGTTGCAAGAAATTGTATGAAAATGTAATACAGATCATCAGATTGCTTGGATGGAGTTACACTATTATAATTTTTTTGAATAATGATGTTGAGAAAAAAATTTAAATAAGAAGCGGTTAATTGGTAAATCATATGAATTGAATTGAATTTTTTCGGTTAATTTTACCGATTAACCAAAATTTTTCATGCAGTAAAGGGTTACCAATTTTTTTCACTATTAAAAAAATTATTTTTTGCGACAAAAATTTGCAATGGAAAAATTTTGTCCCAATTTGCGACGGAAAATCCATTGCAAAAATTTTTTAAAATAAAAAAATGAAAAAATATTTGTGACAAAAAATCCATCGCAAATGTTGAGTTTTGCGACAGATTTGAATCCATCATAGAAGTGGAAAAAATGAAAAAAAAAAAAAATCATTTGATCCGTTGCAAATTATTAGTAGGGGAATTAAAGCCTTGCCTTCTCTATTTTCCCATCCAAACACATTTTTGAAAAGCAAAAGATTTTCTTCTTCTTCCCCTTTTTCTTTTTTTCTTTTTATTTTTTTAAAATATTAAAATGACCTGCCAGCAAGTGTTGATGCTGGCTGCGCACTAGCTACTGTTGGTGCAAGCCGATGCTTGCTGGCTGCACCATCTTTGGGCAGGCGGTCGACCTGATTTGGCCGCGAGCCAGATCTAAAATATTGTTTTTTTTTTGTTTTTTTTTTGAAAAATTAGCTTTAATTTTTAAAATATTAATGTTGTTGTTTGTTTACTGTTTCAGGTTTGGAGAATTTATATTTTGCTCTATCTCAATTAATTAAGGTAATTCTCACAACTATGTTAAAATTTGATTATGTTTGATTATACTTTAGTTAAAATTTGACTTTGTTGTAGTTAAAATATTTGATTATGTTTTAGTTATCTCCATTATATTTTAGTTAATTGTCCAAGTTAGTTAAAATTTAATTTTTGTGTTGGTGAAATTCAAATAACTTTTTATTTATTCGTAATATAATTTGATTTAACACAAATAATGGTTTATATGTCAATTAAAACGAGGTAAATTTTATATTCATATTAAATATTGTTATATTTGTTAGAGTTATGTTTTTATTTGAATTAAAATTTTATTAGAATTTTGGATTGAGTTAAATTTTATGGTATTGCATATTGAATTATATTATATTTTTAAATTTTAATTTAGTTTATGAAATTATAATTTATGATTAAATATGTACACTTGTAACATATGCCTAATGATGTAGGCTATCTCGATTGTGGTGGATATCTTCTGTGAGTGTTGAGTTGTGTGAAACATTTAGAAGAAAGTTTGCATATCTTATTTTGATTTTATATTTTTTTTTAGTACAACACATTAGTCATGAGGTTGAAAATCGTTTATAGTAAAATAGTAGTATTTCGATAGATTCGACCAGAGAGGTCGAGTAGTCCAAGTGATGTTTTTCTCGAGGTCTAAGATCTACAATAACAACATACGTTAAACTAGTTGAGATGCCTCCAGCTAAGACACTCTAACGCTCAAGTCATTCTGGCCAAAATATGATAATCGAACAGAATATTGAGAACTTATAGTATATTTGGCATTACCTGAAGCATGATTGGCTATGACGTATTTATAGTCTTCTCTCGGTGTATGATTTGTCGAAGGTGCCCCTATCAGGTGTAGTAGACTTGAGTCCTTCCCAGGGGGTTAATGGTCATTTCAGATCTCGATACTATTCCAGGTGGCACAATCTCCTGCTTTTCAAAGTGAATAGTATCTCTGGTAGGCATCTCCCTGTCAAAGGTGGTGGCATGGTTAGTAGCAGAGTTGGTAGTAGCGACTTTACCAGCTGTCACGTGCCATTAATATGGAGGCATGTTGTCTGTCAGAATAATAAATACGACGTAAATTTGAGTCAGTGCTAGAGTGAGTCATGAGATTGATAACAGTCGAAAAAACCTAGCTGGTTAATTAAGGAGATGGTCGAATAGGCTAAAATGGATGATGCTTCCCATCATGTACGGTCAGTAACTATATATTTGACCATATAGTTGTTGTCGAATGGTTTAACCCAAAATTGATGTTAAGCCTATGCATTGAATGGGCCTGTTGGGCTATCCCATATCATAAGTCCTCCTCACTTGCGGTCTTGATTGAGCTCGTTGACAAGCAGGAGTAGGGAGTACATAGGCGGTAACGGTAGTTATCCACATTCGATCGAGATTTTTCCAACATGACCAGGGTTTTTGAATTCTCATCCACGATTTTTGAACTTTCGACCAAAGTTTTATGGCGGTTCCGCAGTATTTAATATGCTTGTTACTTCACGGAATACAAAGTGTATGGAGGCACAGTGTAATTATAACTTACACTTGGGTTCTCGCACACAAACACCTATAAGTAATGGGGACATAGGTCTTCATTTACACTTTTGCTGAAATTATATCTGGTCGAATCCCTGCCTTTGAAGTTCTTCAACCTTTGTGCACTTAGAGTTTGCAAGATATCCGTTGTAAGTTACTCTGTCCATATGTTCTTTTCTACCCATTTGTTCTTGTGTGAAAAAATATCTACCAGTTCTGATAGCGAGGACACTAGGTCCGAGAATGTAGCTTATCAAGGGGAGACTAAGGGTGGAAGTGCATCTGAAACATCTCACGAGAGTAACTCAGGTAGTTCATCGAGCGATAGCTTAAGTTCGAGCAGTTCCAGTAGCTCGAGCGATGTGAGGGTTATTTTTTAGGGTGAGGCTGGCCTGAGTGATGTTCTTATGACCTCGGGTTGACTGTTTACACTAGACCATTATACAAAAATAACCTCCAAAATAACCCCCGCCGACCTGATATGAATTAGGGAGATGTACCATATACTCGAGGAGTATGAGCTGTCAGTGCCAGGAGCTTGGGTAAAATGCACTGATCCCCTCAGGGATGTATAACGGTATTTGAGGAAGGATTGAGATGTGGCCTTAGGTTCCTCCTCGTGCAAGTGTTAATCGACCTCCTAGTGGGCTTGAAAGTTTGCAAAACCCAGTTGTTTCCCAATTGTTTCGCCACCCTATACAGTTTTTTTGTACTAATGCACTTGAATAATCAATCCATCTCCTTCGCCAACTTTTCAAATTTATTTCACCTACCCATGTCATAGAAGTCGGGTAGTACTGAAGAGTTTGATTTCTACTACTTGACTGCTTGACCCTGCCAAAAATTTTTAGTATCCCCTGCCTCTTCCTATGGCCAATAGTGGAAAAAATATTTTTTCTATATTCGGGGGCCAGGGATTTTCGCCATTCCAAGGGATTAGTAGAGAGGGCCTATGGAGATGCTATGAACCAGACACCTAGTTAGCATAACACCTTCGTCAGGAATTTAGTCGAATTTAGGCACAGGGAGGCCTTAGTTCTGATTGAAGAAAGGTATCTGGTATTAGCTAGCTTATTGCCGGCCCAACTCGACCTGCCTACGGGCAATCAAACAAGTAGAGATTCTCATCGACCATCTTAATTATGACTGCTTATCTTTCTGCTCAACTTTGATGCTTGTTTGGTTCGTTTATGTCTATGGATCAAGAAGAAGTAATGGCTAGAAGTCAAACTAAAGCTTTAAGCTAGAGCTCTAAGAAACGAGGAACGCCGTTGAGCTACTGCCTCTTAGCAAGAAGGAGCTCTCATAGAACCAGCAGGTTTGACACGATCGACCTTAGCTCCTCTGCCCCCATCAAATTGAATAGATGCCTGAAACCCAATTCGCTCATGGGGAAGAGCCTATTCCCAGTAGCCCTGTGGGTCGGGAAAAAAGGCAAATCCTTGAGCATGGAGGCTCGGTGCCAAAAAAGGCCGCAAGGGACAAAGAAAAACAAAAAATGGTGACAGGTTACAATTATTCCAACTTTCCTAACTGTCTCCTCCCCGATTCACCACTGACCAAGCCCAAGAAATAATTGACTCAACCTCCATCATCCAAGGAGGAATGACCGGCGATAATGCCTTAAAGTTGCTGACATCAGGGCTTTTCATAGCCAACCAACAAAAATTGATGGGCCTCAGTCAGGTTGGGGTTCTCTAGGCATTGTCTTACCAATGTAATATGGTAAGCATGAGATCGATAATTTCTCATCAAATTTCTCTTTTGTTATAGCATTAAGGAGTAACATTCTTATGTTCCAGGTGGGATAACTAGGCTATAATATTTTTCATCGATCTAAGTTGGCTCTGGCAAATAGAGAAGAGTTGCAAGGATAAGGGCATATGGAAACCCTCAAGGTGCAGCTCGAGTCCTCCCAACTTCAGGTCAAGCAACTAAATAAAAAGGTGGCCGATCTTCAGGAACAGCTTGACTCCAAAGATCAACAATTAGTCTAGGTGGTCAAAGAGCAAAGTTGAATGGACTCCATAATAAAGAAGGCCCACTTAGACCTGCAGGTGAGCTTTGCTTCTGGTTAGGCTTAAGGCCGTGCAGAGGTGACCAATGAGGTGAAGGAGGCCTTCAACAGACACCTCCCGATGATGTGGCGCAAGGCAATTAAACAGTTTATCCTAAGCCCTGCTTTCCAGGATGAGAGCGTGATCACGTCCCTTGGCGATGCTCGCAAGGTATTTCATAGGGCTGTGAAGTAGCTTGAGCACCTGGGATATGCTTTCTGACCTAACGACAAGAGCAGGATAAGCCCTGCATTAAATGAGAAACTGGTGCCTTATCCTGACCCTGAGGAGAGTAGAGTCGAGTTGGCTTTCGAGAAGAAAATTGTGACCACTGCACTGGATGAGCCTTTGACTGAAGCTCAGAAGAAAAAGGCTAAGGTCGACGCAAGGTTAGAATAGTTGACCAATGAATTCACGTTCGCTGAGAACCTTGTGGTGCAGCTGAGGGAGAAAGAGGTCGATGTGGCGCAGTACGTGTTGCGCTCAACCAACTTCATGAGTAGTGTTATTAGGCCTTCTGAACCACCTCAAGTTGTTTTGCCCCTTGTGTGCGTGATGTAGGAGCCGAACTCAGAATGGCCTGAGGGCGACCAGGTGGGGACGAGCCAGAATTAAATTGGCCTTTCTACATTCTTCTTTTTTTTGTTTGATGTAATGATGATCTACTGGTTAATGAATAAAGAATGTTTTCATTTCCATCCTGTTGCCTTAAAGATAATTACTAAACCTCGTCATATTTAAGTTAACTGTCATAGTAATGTGGGGAATACCTAATAAAGGTTATCACCATCATAAATGAAGAAGATCTAACAAAACTGTTGTTAACTTTGTTTAATGTTGTCTAACACGTAGTAAGTTGTTTGCTCAACTACATCATCAATTTTGAATACCATTTGGTCAACTATTAGATTTAGGTAGAAAAGCTCAAGTTTGCAGCTTGCAGCTGTTTAGGATCGATGCTATGGTCAAATTAAATTTTGTGAACTAATTGATCGACGTGAAGCCATTTCTTTGTCGACTATAAGATCGAAGCGAGTCTGGTAGCACAGCGCTACTTATCCATCAAGTAGGAGGTTGGCTAGGGACTTTAGGCATAAAGCAGCTTAAGTGACAGCGAGAGGCTACTTATTCATCGACTACAGGGTCGACTAGGGATTTAGCAGCATGTAGCCACTTGCGAAGTATGATTATAACAATGCCTACGAATTGTAGCAATATTGTTGGAATTTTATTCAAGTCAGAGAACTTCAAAGATAAGTATAACATAATTTCAAATGTAAAATTTTCTAAGGTTGATGGCATTCCAAGGGCAAGGGAGTTCTTCTCCTTGCATATTGGCTAGTCTATAGGCATTGTGCTTTGATACTTTAACAACAATGTATGGTACTTCCCACTTCGGGTTGAGCTTGCCAATATTCTTGAAGACTTTTACCTTCTTGAGAACGAGATCTCTAACCTTAAAATGGTGCAATTTGACCTCTCTGTTATAGTTTTAGGCCATATTCGACCTGTAGCGCTGCATAGTATTATAGACTTCTTGGCGACATTTATTAATAGTTTTGAGGTCGAGTTTTCTCTTCGACGTGTTTCTTAGTGGATGAAAATGAATGACTCAAGTTGTGTGTTGGATTAGCTCTGAGGGGATGACTGCTTCAGACCTATAAATGAAACTGTAAGGGGTATGACTAGTGGCTGATCAAGGAGTTGTCCTGTATGCTCATAACATGTCGGGTAGGTTGTTTGCCCAATTCGAGCCAGTATCTTGTATCCTGGCTTTCAGATGCTCAGGGATCGTTCTGTTGGTTACCTTTATCTAATCGTTCGATTGAGAATTGCCCACTGAAGTGAAGTGTTGTGTGATCCCCAAAGCTTAGCACCAACCTCTAGTGCTCTTACTTTGGAATTGAGTGACATTATCTGAAATAAGGACTTTAGGTAGACCAAAATAACAGATGATATTTTTTCATATGAAACTCTTGATGGTTGCATCTGTTATCTCAGGAATAGCCTCAGCCTCAACTTATTTAGTAAAATACTCAACTGCGATGATTATAAATTTCTGTTGTCCCATCGATCTTGGTAATAAGCCCAAAATATCAATTTCCCACTAATCAAACGATCAAGGAATTTAGACATTGACCATTGGCGCTGCGGGTTGGTGTGGTAAATTTGAATGGACCTGACATGATTACATTTACATATGAAATCTACTGAATCTTTGAACAATGTTGGCCAAAAGTATTTGTACTTGATTATTTTGTAGGCCAGGGACCTTCCTCTAGAATGGTTGCCACACATACCTGCATGAATGTCCTGTAATACCTCTAGAGCCTGATCAGGGTCTAGGCACCTCAAGGGGGGTCCAAAGATTGACCTCTTATATAACTGATCATGCTCATTGAGTGCAAATTTGGAGGCTTGACCTCGAAGGCGTCGAGCCTCGTTACTGTCCTCGGGGATGGTGCTTTGGCTTAGATACAATTTTATCAGAACCTGCCAAGAAGCTGTCATCTCCTCAATGCTCATTATCAAATTTTTCTTATGGGGTCCAATTGATGATTTATCAGAGACCAAAAATGTGACCTTTCTGTCCTTCATACCCCTGGTAGAGCTGGCAAACTTTGAGAGAGCATCTGCTCGCTCGTTCTCAAATCGAGAAACCTGACTAAGTATGAACCTTTTGAATGATTGTTGCAACTTTTTTACTTCGGCCAGGTAACGGTTCATCATCAAGTCATTGACTTCAAAATTTTTGTTGACCTGTTTGGCTACTAACTAGGAGTCTATAATTGCAACCAGGTGTTCAACCCACCGATCAAGTGCCATTCTCATCCCCGTGAGAAAAGCCTCGTATTCTGTCTTATTATTTGTGATTGCATAGTCTAATTTTATTGTAAAATTGTATTTCTCTGCATCTGGGGAGCCGAGAGAAACCCTAGTCCTCCTCCAGATGTGGTCGACAAACCATCGATATATAGGGTCCAAACAAGAGAGGCTTCAAAATATTTTTTAGACAAGTCAACTCGCTTGGTAATGAAGTCAGCTAGAACTTGTGCTTTGATGGTTGTTCGAGGCTGAAAAGTAATATCAATTCTCTTAGTTCGATTGCCCATTTGGTCAGTCTTTCTTATGTATCTGGCTTCGTCAATACTTGCTTCAATGGTTGGTTGGTCAATATTATGATAGAATGAGACTGAAAGTATGGTCGCAGCTTTCGAGCCGTAATCACCAATGCTAGGGCAAATTTCTCAACCTCTAAGTAATTATGCTCCAGCTCTTATAGTGACTTGCTACAATAATAGACCAGTCGATAACTGCCATCTCGGGTCGAGATTAATATTGAGCTGATCAATGCTTCAAAGATTGCCAAATATACCTGGAGTACTTTTCCCAATTCAGGTTTTGCAAGCATGGGGGCGAGGCTAAGTACTACTTCAACTCGACCATTGCTCAATCACATTGTTCACTCTATTGAAAACACGATTTCTTGGTGCATCTGAGAATTTTGAAAAAGGATAAACTCTTGTCAGCTAATCTTGCAATGAACCTCCCCAAGGCTATAATCCTCCCAACCAACCTCTGAATGTCTTTGACTGTTCTTAGAGGGGTGACGTTGAGAACTACCTGAATTTTCTACTGGTTCACCTCAATACCTCTTTGGCTGATCATGTAGCCCAAAAATTTACCTCTATGAACCCCAAACATACACATGTTTGGGTTCAATTTGAGGTCAAATGCTCTCAATTTGAGTAGTCCTGCACCTTTTCTATTTTTACAATCATATCATTGACATAAATCTCCATCGATTTCCTAATTTCATTTTTGAACATAAAGTTGACGAGCCACTGGTAAGTTGCTCTGGCGTTTTTCAATCCAAAAAGCATGACCAAAAAGTAGTATAGCCCATTAGGAACAACAAAGGAGGTTTTATCTCTATTCTTGGGAGCCATGAAAGTCTGATGATAACCTTGAAATACGTCCATCATGCTTAATAACTCAAAATCAGTAGTTGAATCAACTAATAAATCTATCAAAGGTAGGGAGTAAGGATCTTTAGGATATACTTTATTTAAATCCGTAAAATTATTACACATCTGCCATTATCCCTCATTCTTAAGGACTAGTACAACATTATAAAGCCAAGAGGGATAGTGAATTTCTACAATATAACCTGCATTTAGGAGTTTTCTAACCTTCTTCTTGATAATCTGCTTTCTTTCGGCATTAAATGTTCACGTCTTTTGTTTGATCAATTTGTACGATGGGTTGACATTATGGTGGTACACAATGACGTTAGGGTCAATTTCCTAGAGGTCGGATGCCTTCCATGCAAAGACATCAATATTCTTTCTCAGGAAATCAACCATAAGACACTCCAAGTGGGGGCGCATGTCTGTTTTGATACGAGTCATCTTGTTGAGATTTTTTTATTTGAGCTCAATAGTCTTAAATTTCTCAATGGGCTCTACCCTGGTATTTTCCAACTTTCGCTTCTTGTTGGCCTAGGTCTCCTCAGGTTCTGCTACAGGAGCGTCCCCCAAGATCTTCAATTGTGGTCGAGTCTTTTGCTCACTTGACTCGATCGAGATGTTGTAACATCTCCAAGCCTTTTTTATGTTGCATAGAAGCTCCCTTGTGCTCACTGGGGTCGAAAATTTAATTTTCATATGGTAGGTCGACACAATAGCACGAAAGTTATTAAGGACGAGTTGACTTATGATGAGGTTATAAGCAAATGGAGCATCGACCACAAGGTAGTTCACCATTAAAGTTTTTCTTCGAATAGCCTCTCCAAATAATGTCAAAAAGTTGATGGATCCTTCCAGGATAATTTCTGACCCCCCAAATCCGACTAGTGGGGTATGCATAGGTTCAAATTTCAGTTGGCCCATATTTATTATTTTCAGAGTGGAAAGGAAAATGATGTTGGCCAAGTTGCCATTGTCAACCAAGACCTTGCATACTTTAGAGTTAGCAATCTCAACAGAGACTACCATTGGACAGTCTATTTTATGATCGATATTTGTGCCCTCGAGGTGGGCTAAGTCACTGTCAGTGAATGAGATGGGCTCTACATTTGTCATCAAGTGGAATGTTGTCTTGATGGATGAGGCTTTAGTAGACTCAAGCCTCTTCTAGGTTTGCCTTCAGGCAGACTTTGAGTCCCCTCCAGTAGGACCTCTCGCAATCATGTCAATCACTCATCGGATGGGCGAGTTATCCTCATGGGTGGATTTTTTTTCTTTATCCTCCCTTTTAGGGCTAATCGACCTTTCTCTATGAGAGTCTGATCAGTGTTGCCCCCTTCAACTTGAGTGTCCATGGTTATATACTTCTTGAGGTAGCCCTGCCTAATCAACCCCTCGATCTCATCTTGGAGATTAAAACACTCATCTGTGTCATGCTCCTTCTGTTTGTGGAATTAGCAATATTTTTTGAATTTTTTCATTGCCTCAGTTTCTATCAGCTTCCTCGATTTCTTAAAGAGGTTATCATATTGGATAGCATACAAGACCTCTCTCCTTAGGATGTTTAGAGGCGTATAATCGTGGAGCACTTTATGGGAGATCAACCTTGTTCTTTATGCTTCTGGTTGTCTCTCTCTCTTTTTTCTTCTTGTCAAACTCAGAGGATCCGAACTTGAGCCTGTTCATCTCCTCTTAGGTTATGTATCTCTCAGCCAGGTTAAGCAACTCCACCATTGATCTAGGGCATTCATGTACCAACGCATTAGCGCACTCCTTGTGTCTAAGCCCCAAAAACAACACATCTATTAGGAACTCAATCCTGGGGTTATCTATCTTGAGGAATCCGTGTTGAATCTTGTAAAGAAATCATGAAAGGATTCCTCTTCGCTTTGCTTGATGGTATGGAGATGGGTGTGGGGGAGTTTTACCTTCCTCCTGCTGGCAAATTGGTACAAACATTTATGGTACAACTAGTCATAGGAGCAAATCAACAATAGCTTGAGCTTCACCAACCAATCGAGTGCAATAGCCTGGAAGGTGGTCACCAATATTTTAGCATAGATGTATTCATTATGTCTGTGCAGCTGCATTATGTGTTCGAATTGCATTAAGTGCTCATTGGGGTTTATCGAGCTATCATATCTCGATAGACCAGTTGGGACATTTGCATCAACAACAATGCGTTCGTCGATAATATCTTAGATGAACGGAGATCCTCTCTCCCAACAAGATCTTTAAAGGCCCTCTAAATTAAGCGCACTTTTGATATTTTTTCTCGAGATCTCATCGAGGTACCTATTCAATCATTGGACTTGATGGGACACTTTCTCTCATTTTTCTCAATTCACCAGAGTGGCATTCCGATCAAGACATGAATTGGCACGCTCAGCCCTATCGCACTGTGGGGCTTGAATGGGCTGGGCTATGAGGTCCGTAGATTCTCTAATGTCTTCATGGCAGTCATGCCTAGAGCGTTTGACCCTATCGTGCTGCAAGGCTCGATTAGGTTGAACGTGATCTACTGAGTCGATAATCTCTTCCAATAATTTTGGTTGCCGCCTCTCTTCCTAGGGGAGCCTAAGATTGGCATCAGGTCAAGTAGGTGGCCGCTTGGATTCTTGGCGATCGCAGCTATCCATGGGGGACTTATTTTTTGGAGAAGGCAATTGTGGGGTAGCACTGGCGACAGAGGTAGCTACTGTGGTGTGTCTATTAAGTGTAACGGATAGCTGGGTTGAGATTTGAGCAGAAATTTGCTCGCTTATTAGTTGCATTAACTAAGGCATAGTTAATGTCACCACTTACTCCTCCTGAGAGGCGCTGGGCCTATAGCATGTGCACCTTGCTGAAGATGAGGGGGAGTTGGAGATGTGGACCTCCTATTCTCCTCCCTTTCCTAATGTGGCTCTACGCATGTTCACCATTCTTTCGTTGCAATCTTAAATTTCCCACAAATGGTGCTAAAAATGATAAGGTTGAAAGTTGTTTATAGTGAAAGGGTAGTGTTTAGGTAGATTCGACTAGAGAGGTAGAGTAGTTCAAGTGATGTTCTTCTCGAGATCTAAGATCTGCAACAACAATGCACGTTAAACTAGCTGAGATGCCTCTGGCTAAGGCACTCCAACGCTCAAGTCAGTTCTGGTCAAAATATAATAATCGAATAGAATATTGAGAGCTTAGAGTGTATTTGGCATTACCTGGAGCTTGGTTGGCTATGAGATATTTGTAGTCTTCTCCTAGTGTATGATTTGTTGAATGTGCCCCTATTAGATGTAGTGGGCTTGAGTCCTTCCTAAGGGGTTAATGATCATTCCAAATATCGGTACTAATCTAAGTGGCACAATCTTCTATTTTCTAAGGTGAATAGTACCTCTGGTAAGCGTCTCCTTGTCAAAGGTGGTGGCAGGATTAGTGGCAGAGTTGGTGACAGTGACTGTACCGGCTATCATGCACCATTAATGCAGAGTCATGCTACCTGTCAGAATAATAAATGTGGTGTGGATTTGAGTTAGTGCTTGAGTGAGTTACGAGGTCGAAAATAATAGAGCAGACCTGACTGGTCAACCAGGGAGATGGTAGAACATACTAGAATGGATGACGCTTCTCGTTGAGTGTAGTCGGTAACAATATATTTGACCAGATAGTTGTTGTTGAATGGTTTAACCCAGAATTGATGTTGGGCCCTATACATTGAATGGGCCTGTTGGGTTATCCCATATCAATTAGAAATTTTTAAAATTGGTGGAATTAGCAAGGAGAATAGGATGCTAGGAGAAGGGGTGTAGCCTTCTCATTTGTTGCTGATTAGTTTTTAATTACTTTCATGATGGTGATGAGCATAAAGGGAGAGTGTTTATGTTCCATTATGTGTTTACAAATATTATTAATTATTTTCAATAGAAATGATGCTACTCATTATGTTGAGTCTTCTTTTTTGGGCAATTTGGATTTTATGGAAGGTAAATATATATTTGTCCTCTTAGAGACATTTTTATAGAAGCCAATGAATACGATTTGGGAACATGTCAATGAATAAAAATATAGCTAAAGACAAAATCATTATTTCTTTTCTTAATTTTTGTGAAAATAAAAATTCAAATTTACATATCCAAAAACAACAACATAAGTTTTCTAAATTAAATCATGTCATACGTAGGGTTGTGAAAGATTTAACCGGGCATTCATGGATAAATAATTGGATATGAATAGCTAAAATTTTTACCCTCGTTGTCAAATATTAAAAATTATAGCAAGATTATTATTTGGGAAAACTAAAATTCAACTGGTTCTATTATCCAATTTTGTGGCTTTATGTCATTAGAAAACTTATATGTAAAGAATTCTATGCGTGAAGTGCAACCCTCTTCTCTATTGTGCAAGAATAAAATAATATTAAAACTAATAACATTCTATGATGCTTGCCCAGGAGGTCCAATCCACTTCATGTCAAGGGAGTTATCACTTTATGTACACACTATAATTCTTTCTAGATATTCTGAAAATTTCACAAAAATAAAGTCATGCCTTTAACCATCAATATGAAAAGTTGCAATCTTTATGATTGTTTCTAGATTTATGTGTTAGATTATGCATTTATATTGAATTATGTATTAGATTTATATTTTGTGAATTATATGTTTGATTAGGATTTGAGTTATATGTTGGATTTATTTTAAATTATATGTTGGTTTATGATGAAATATATATTTGATTATATTGAGTCATGTGCTAGATTTATATGTGTTGAGATATATTATGCATTTATGTTGAATTATATGTTAGATGTTGTTAGATTTATATTTTTTGAGTTATATGCACGATTAGTATTTGAGTTATATGTTTGATTTATATTAAATTATATGTTGGTTTATAATGAGATGTATGTTTGGTTATATTGAATAATGTGTTAGATTTACATGTGTTAGACTATAAATTTATATTGAATTATGTGTTAGATTTTGTTAGATTTATATTTTGTGAATTATATGTTTGATTAGGATTTGAATTATATATTGGACTTATATTAAATTATATGTAGGTTTATGATGAGATGTATGTTTGGTTCTATTGAATCATGTATTAGATTTATGTGTTAAGAGCATGCATTTACATTGAATTATGTGTTAGATTTAGTTAGATTTATATTTTGTGAATTATATGATTGATTTGAGTTATATATTGGACTTATATTAAATTATATGTTGGTTTATGTTGGATGTATGTTCGATTATATTGAATTTTGTATTAGATTTATATGTGTTTAGATTATGTATTTACATTGAATTATGCGTTAGAATTTGTTAAATTTATATTTTGTAAATTATATGTGCAATTAGGATTTTAGTTATATGTTGGACTTATATTAAATTATATGTTGGTTTATGATAAAATACATGTTTGACTATATTGAATTATGTATTAGATTTATGTGCATTAAGATTATGCATTTATATTGAATTATGTGTTAGATTTTCTTAGATTTATACTTTGTGAATTATATGTGCAATTAGAATTTGAGTTATATATTAGATTTATATTAAATTATATGTTGGTTTGTGTTTGATTATATTTAATTATATATTAGATTTATATTTATTTGGATTGTGCATTTATATTGAATTATGTGTTAGATTTTGTTAGATTTATATTTTGTGAATTATATGTGTGATATAATTTGAGTTATATGTTGGACTTATATTAAATTATACATTGGTTTATATTGAGATGTATGTTTGGTTATATTGAATAATGTGTTAGATGTATAAGTGTTAGATTATACATTTACATTGAATTATTTGTTAGATTTTGGTAGATTTATATTTTGTAAATTATATGTTTGACTAGGATTTGAATTTATGTTTTATGAATTATATGCTCAATTATGATTTGGTTATGTATTGATTTATATATTGGTTTATTATGTTGAATTGTGTATTAGTTTAGTTTATGTTTCTATTTTTGTTATTGCAATTTTATTTTTGTTTTAATATTGTAGACTTGAATATCTCAAGACTTTAAAATTTAGTATAAGTTTTGTAAGATAATTTTGTTGCATTATTTTTTAAATTTTATATTTTAATTAGGACTTGATTTATATATTGAACAATTTTATATTATTGGGCTTGATTTTTACTGGGATATAAAATTATTGTGATTTTATGTAAAATAATATTTAAATATTGGTGTATGGGATGATTAGTATGTAATGCAAAGAAATATTGATATTGGGTAATTATAAGTTTTAATTTGATAGGATGTGTATTTTTTTTTAAAAAAAAAAACTTTTAAATTTTTTGCGATGGAAATTTCCATCACAAAATTTATTTTTTTAATTATAATTAATATTTGTGACAAATCTTGCCGTCGCAAAATTTTGCGACAGATTTACTCCAAATTTGAGATGGAAATTGCTGTCACAGATTTGTGATAGAAAAATTCACCACAAAAATTTTTTTTTGTCACAAAATCCATTGCAAAAAACAATTTTTTAATAATATTTTTATTTTGATTAATTAACCGATTAGTTCGGTTTGTTAATTTACTAAACCGACTAATGCTCCAAAGTATTAATTTATTTATAAATTTATTTTTACCTTGATATGTTCATTTAATTTGTTTTTTATTTTTAATTTTTGTGATTCAATTATTATTTCAATTTCACTATAGGTTGATATAATTTTAGAAATATCTGATTATTTTATTTTCTATTTATCAATAATTGTGAGTTTTTATTAAGCTACAAAGTTTTTCACCTCTCTTCCTTAGTAAAGACCATCACTTTTTTTATTGGCACATCGAAAAGTTCATTTTACACAAAGTTAAAAATTTTGAGAAATATCTTTTTAATACTCTTACAATATATTGAGTTTTGGTAATGTGACAGTGAATTAATTTCTTAGTATCTTTGTGGTTATGCATATAAAATGAGTCATGGCTCAAATATAATAAAATTTTATTATAAAATTATGATTATATGTTAAAATCTGCGTGAAAGGAAGCAATAATAAATATTATGACTTTCTTTGTGAATGCATCTTATTTCTGTTTTCCTATATGTTTTAATTATTTATTTCATAATCGTGATATATGTTGTTACTATGATATAATACTATATATTCTATAGACATTGGTTGTACAATACTATTTATTTTGAGTAACAATAGATGTTCTTATTCAAACTCATATGAAATATTTTTATATGAAAGTTTTTTAAAAATATAACAAGATACTATTTATGCATGTTGAAAAAGAATGAAATATAGGAATATTGAGGTTTACTTCGAGGTTTGAGATGACCATTTTGTTTTTCCTTTTTTTAATTAAAGTAACTTTTGCAATTTAAATTACGGGTGTTCTTACTTTGAGAGCAAAGCAACATGTGCATATTTTGCTTAGATTGTCCAAATTCAATTTTCTACCGGTTATAATTTTGCTTCCTGATACTTATTAATTGTTGGCGGCTAGGACCTTTACTTTTATGTGAATTTGATATTTTTAAATATGTTTGGTGTTAACGTATGTGTGTCCATCTTTTTTTAGCGAAATGGTATTTTTTTAGTGAATCAGTCTCTTGGCATCTGAGATTACAAGACCAATAGAATATAGATTTGGAGAGTTTTCCATCAATGCATGAATGACAGTCAAACAATCTCCTTCAATAATAGGATTGCCAGGAGAAATGAGCACACATTTCACATGCTGCCCGTGCAGCAGTAGCTTCAGCAGCCCTAGGATCAACAGAACCAGTAACAAGTTGAGAACACCATGCAGTGCAATGCCCCAATCGAGCAACCAATCCAATACCAATAGAGTGAACATGCTTGAAAATAGCCGTATCAAAATTAATCTTAATCCACCCTTCACCAGGTGCCATCCAAACTGAACAACCACTGATCAAGTGAGGAGAAGCAGACCTCAATATGGATTGTGGGAAGCGATTCAGAAAGCTAGTAGCAAATTCCAGGATTGTAATAGGTATCCAGCTATTTTCTTCGAAAATGGACTTGTTCCTCCGATGCCATGAGCTCCAGCAGTAGATGAGGAAGATATCAAAATCTGCTTTAGAACAAAAACTGAAAACACCATAGAACCAGTCTAAAATTGAATCAAGAGGCTTGTAGCTATCGAAGACAGGGAGAGGTTGGAAGAGCCCACAATTGACGTGCGAAATAGCAGTGTAGCAAACAATGAAGAGCATCTTCTTTAACACCATCACGGATATCACAGAAAGGGACAACTTGTAACTCCCGACGACATTATAGAGCTTTTGTGGGAAGGATATTATGTGCCGCCCACCAAGCAAACTGTCGTGACTTAGGTGGAACATTATTCGGCCAAATAAATAGAAAATCAACTGTTGATGAAGAACTGCTAGAGCCTCTAGTTGCATTAAGTTGTCAGTTTTGATGGATAAAGCAAGATAATATGCTGACCGCCCCGAAAAATTCCCTGACTGTGTGTAATGCCCATTAAGCTCATTCGGATTGTCACAGTCCCCCAATGGAATGCTGAGTATAGATTCGGAATCTGGCTCCGAAAATACATTTTCAATCGAAGCTGTATTCCAGCTTCCCGAAACTAGATCTATCAAAACTGACACAGGAGAAGATGGATGAAGAAACTGTAGTGAAACACCTTAAAAAGAGGTTGGAACGGAATCCATTTGTCATGCCAAATATGCACATTAGTACCAGAGCTAATTCTCCACCGAAGGCCTTCGTGAAGAAGTTTTAAAGAATCCCAGATACCATGCCATGAAAATGATGGGTTATGACCTCATGGAGCATGTAGAACATTGTAATGTGGAAAAAACTTAGCTTTAAATAATCTACCAAACAAAGAATTAGGGTGTTTGAGCAAACGCCAACCCTGCTTGGCGACTAAGGCCTAATTAAAAGAGCGAAGATCATGAATTCCCTCCCGCTTATTGCGACCAAGATGTTCCCACTTTAGCCAGTGAGTTGTCCGTGTACGTTTGTGATTCCGCCAGAAAGAGGCCAACATTGATTCAATATCTCTTAGAAGGCCATCGGGCAATTTAAAACAACTCATCACATATGTGGGTATTCCTTGCGCCATTGCTTTCAAAAGAATTTTACGGCCAGCCAAAGGCAACATCTTTACGCTCTATCCACTGATACGGTTCCACACCCTCTCACGAGTAAAAGCAAAAATGTCCTTCTCAGTTTTACCAACTATATAGATGGAAGACCTAAGTATTTGTCATGTGTCATGTCTCTCCAAAACCCACATACCCAGAATCTGTTGGAAATTGGTCTTTGCTATAGAGGATGTATTATGGCTAAAGACAACTGAGGATTTATCAAGATTTATTTGTTTCCTGAAGCAAGCTCATACAAGGTAAGCACATCTCGAATATGGTGAGCTGCATACTCTGTTGCTTGGTAGAGCAATAACGTGTCATCAGCAAAAAGCAAATGAGATATACGGTGCATTCCTGCAAATAGGGACACCAATAAGATGATTTTTTGCCTCCCTCTTCTTAATCAAAGCAGCAAGAGACTCGGCACAAAATAAGAACAAATAGGGAGATGGAGAATCCCCTTTCCGTAGAGGCGTAGAACATGATAGGGTTGAAAATAACCAAGTTTCTCACCATTTAGAACATCCGAGTAAAATACTGTATTAACACACTTCATGATTAAGCTGACAAAGTTATTACCAGAGCCAAGTCTAAGTAAAACATTATGCAAAAATGACCATTCCACTTTTATTATATGCTTTGCTCATGTCAAGCTTCATTGCCATAGACCCACACTATGTTCTTTTACATTTTGGCCATTTTATAGAAAATTTTGGGGGATTGGGTTTTTGGGAGAAAATTTGGAGAATGAGCCAATATTTCTTTCTGTTTTAAGGAAATATGAAAAGTGATTTGAAAATGAGTTATTTGTTTATTTATGTTTGGGGGAGAGATAAATTTTACTGTAAATGTCAAATAAGTTGCTTTTTTATTGAGTTTGTAGGGTGAAAATAAT
>JACGDI010001960.1:383499-397640 GCA_014898725.1 Jacaranda copaia
AAACATAAGTTTTAGAATTTTTTAACTTGTAAAATTTTAATATTTTCATATATACATATATTTACATGGATATGTGAAATGAGAAAATGATAAATAAATGAGTGATGTGATAACTAAAGTGAGAAAATGAGGGGGTATGTGTGGTTTTTAGCGTGTAGGATTTTTTGGGTGAATTGGGATGTGGTTTTTTTGATATAAAATTTGAGTATTTTGGAAGAAAATTTGAAGAATATACCTTTATTTTGAAATTTTTTGAGGGATTGAAATTTTTTTTAAAAAAATGTAAAAAAAACAAAGCGCCAATTTTTCCCCTCCTCACCCCTTGGGTGTAATTATTCACTTCAAATGCTACTAAAACATTGTCATTAATAAGTCTCAATGGTATGATCGCAGACGGGGCCTAAGAAATAATTAAATCCATCAAAGGCTTAAGCCTATTAGCTGTCATCTTAGATGCAATTTTATAAGCCACATTGCATAAATTAATAGGACAAAATTGAGAAAGAAGTTTAGGGTTACTAACCTTCGGGATAGGACGATATGAGTATAATTGTGTTGCCTGATATCCCGACCATCATTCAAGAAATCCAATGCAAAAGCAACCATATCATGCTCCACAATTCTCCAAAACCTTTGGTAAAATAAGGGCCGCATTCCATCTGGTCCTCGTGACTTCGAAGGGGACATTTGAGAGAGAGCCAATTTAATTTCTTCAGTCCTAAACTGTACCTACAATTTTGAATTCATGTGAACAGTGACTTCGGAGATAAACATTGGAGCACAGAGTCGAAGATACTGTCGGAAAGCTGGAGCAGTACAGATCCTTGAAATAATTCTGAATATGAGATTTCAGCTCGTGAGTTGAAATGAACCCCAGAATCTGATCTTAAGCCAGAGATGAGGTTGTTCCATTGTCTTGCTGACGCTTTGGTATGGAAAAAGCAAGTGTTGCGGTCATCATCCCTCAACTACTCAATTCTTTCTTGCCTAGCAAGTCCTCCAGTTCAGCCTGTAAAGACAAGATGCTGGCACGAGAATCAGGTGTTACCCAGAAGATAGGTGCTGGATTTGGTCCTAAAGACATTGAATCCGTTTTTTTGGTCCCACAAAATTAAGCCCAATCTGTATTGTTTAAGAGAATTTCTCAAATTATCATAATTAGTTGCAGTATTAGAAGTGGTCCAAACCTGTTCAACAATCCTTTCACAATCATCATACTTGAGCCAAAATGATTCAAATTTAAAGCGCCGTTTGAAAGTCCGACCAATGACAGGGATAGAAGCAGAAAACTCAATGAGAATGGGAGAGTGGTCAAAATTGCGACCAAAAATATGCTTCACTTGATGGAATTGAAACTTCTATAGCCAATCCAAAGTTAAGCAAGCCCTATTAAGACATTCCCTAACAGTGAAAGGAAAACATCTTTTATTGCGCCAAGTGAATGGAGATCCAACATAGCCAAGATCATGTAAAGCAGCATCCAATAAGGCATCACGAAATTCACCAGGCCTTTTGTAGGAAATATTCGACCCGCCTCGTTTCTCACAAGCGGATAAAATTTCATTAAAATCCCCTGCACATAACCAAGGTAGAGCTAATTGAGATTTGAGATTTCGAAAAACCTCCCAATAAATACCACGGCGAGACACCTTAGGAGCACCATATATAAAAACCAGTAACCTGAAATCCTTGAGCATCAAAATCAAAGAAGATGGTGACATCAATATGTTGAGAAGACATGTGATTCAATAATACAGTAACATCTTTACGCCACAGCATTACAAGTCCACTAGAAGACCCAATA
This sequence comes from Jacaranda copaia, assembly GCA_014898725.1. Taxonomy (NCBI): domain Eukaryota; kingdom Viridiplantae; phylum Streptophyta; class Magnoliopsida; order Lamiales; family Bignoniaceae; genus Jacaranda; species Jacaranda copaia. Next base: position 385,304 of record JACGDI010001960.1, read on the forward strand.
GCATCAACAAAAACTTCGAAAAACCCAAACTAAGGTACTATCCTTAACCCTTTCCGTTCTATTCGAACAGAGTTTTGTTTTAGATAGAAAAATATAATGGAGATGATGTCGGTGAATCAATTTGCCAAGCTCCTGAACTGTCTAGGGATTCCCCAATTCCCGGCAGTTCCAGCTCAAACAAATCATTGCGATAGGCAGGACTGCGAGGCAATCGCCGCCGTTGACATAGTATCATCAAGAGGATTGAAGGAATTCGCAATGGAAACCCGTTTAGAAGGTCTACCGTGAGTCTCCTCATTCTTACAACCACTGGAACTGATTTTCTTTCTCTGCAAATTGGACAGGTACCTCCGATTACTATGATCAATTTCTTGTCATCTTTGCTTTTTATTTGTACATAGGTTAGGATTCTGAGAACAACATTTCAGTGGAACCTCAATCATATTAAGAGATGAGTCTCCATCGTGAATATCAAGAAAAGAACCACTATCAGTCAGTAAGACTGGGCCAAATGGGGCGGGGCCATGACTATTAATCTCATATCGGTTGACGTGATTGGTAAGAACATGGAAAGGCCGGTCAACCTGGTTGAAGCTGTGAGCTGCAAGAGAATCCACGTTATGGGCTGGTCCAGGCAGGAATTTATCTTTTTTGGTATGATCATTATCCCACTGAGGCCTAATACTGATTGAAGGCTCCTTGTGACTACCAAGAACACCTGATCGAGATTCATCCACTTTGTTTGCCTCGAGTAGCTGGTCAAATCCACTGTTCTGTGCTACATGCCCTTGTACTTCATCGTCTACACCCTTGTTTCCGTCAATTTGTATGGTGGAGGAGAAATTTCCAAAAAGTGCAGCCCTCGAACTTTAGAAGAAGAACGCTTGTCGCAGGCAATTTTGGCAAAACAGGTGGATGGTATGAAACCATCACCCGAGGAAGTTTCTGAATATAAATAACCGCCCATCGGTAAATGATTTGCTTGGAGCCAAAGTCCATATTTCAAGGGGGTTTAAGAATGGTAATTATCATTGTATTGACCATCACAATCCTTCAAAATATGGCCAATGAATCCACAAATGTGATAGAAATTAGGAAGCCTCTCATATTGGAATGCGGACATATATTTTTCGTCTTTACTGTCTCCAATGCCCAGTACTTGTATGAGAGGTTTTGAAATATAAAGAGAAACCTTGATCCGAAGAAAATCACACCCAGTCTGTTGTTGGAAGCCCAGGTCTACTTGGACATTCCCAAATCTGTCATTGATGGATTTGGCTATTTCTTTGGTCCGTTTGAAATATGGGATCCCACAAACATGAACCCAGAAGTCACAGAAATCCAATGCCATTGAAGTAGGATCTTGATCTCTATCAATTTCATTAAGAACCAACAGATTCCTGTCAAACGACCAAGGACAACCCTGTAGTACTTTTCTTTATCCCGCACATGGTTAAATATCAAGAGAAATCTGTTATGACTAATATGTTTTAAGTCCATGCCACGTCTAGGGTTCAGTATCCGTTGGAGAACTGTGCGAAAGGCTGAAAAATTAAATGGTTTTGAAGACACCATATGGCCCACTAAAGACAAATCGGTATTAATGGAAGATAAACTCCAAGCATCATCCTCGACCTGAAAGGTATCTTTTTTGGCCTCTGTGAGAATTAAAGTTTCGAAAAGTTTGTCAAGATCAATATCCATGGCGAGAAGAGATATGAATGGAAACCACCATAAAATCGTTGCAGAAACCTCTAACAAGAAGAAGGAAAGAAACTCACATAGAGAGACATAAAACTCTCAAACAAAGCGACGTGTCCAATTAAAGCAAATTGAAAATAATTGAGGCTTTGTTTGGGAACGTTCTCGGGGAACAAGCCTGCTCCGGGAGAACGTTCCCAAAAATTCCATCACTTTTCCTTCATTTTCAATTAACCAAAATCCCATTTGATTTTTTGCATTCTCCAAGGCACACCAACCCATCCCCACTTTTGCTGCCAGCCGTTCCATCCCATCCTCCACTTCTCTCTCCTCCCATATCATCATCATCATCATCATTATTATTATAATAGTAATGATAATAATAGTAGTAATTATAATAATATTATTATTAGTATTATTATAATAACAATATTATTATTATTATTATGTTGCTAAGTTGCTTGTGGTTCGATAGCATAAGTCTCCTATATAATATGAAAAATTTGTTTGGATATGTTCTCCCAGAACAAGTTTGTTCTGGGAGAACATTCCCAAACATCTCAACCTATTTTTTTCATTTTTACTATAATAAAATACCATAAAAATTCTTTAGCGCTCCCATTATTAATCAAATCACACTTTAATTTTACATTCTCCCATACTCCTACCTACCTTGCCCTACCCTTGCCACCTCCTGCGCCCCTACCACACCCCCACCCCACACATAACACTCCACATACCCATTAATAATAATAAAAATAATAATAATAATAATAGTTATTATTTTAATAATATAGTATTAATTATATTTATAATGTAAGTAACATTAATAATAAATAAAATGATAATAATACTAATACTAGTAATGGTAATAGTATTTGTAATTATAATAATAATAACCATAATATCATAATAATAATAATCGTAGTAATAAATTATTAAATAAATTTTCAACTAACAAATAAAATCCGTAAAATATTATAATACAACCCACTTAATAATTATATCTCTTCAATACATATATATACATATATAATTAATATCCTTATAATTATAAAAATTATTTAATATCAATTTTCACCCCCCAAACACCAATACAAAAGTAATGATGTGATATTTACAATAAAAAATGCCCCCTTAAAAACATATCCAAACATATCAAAACTCCCAAACCCCATTTTTTACTATTTTTAAAAATAATAACAAAACATCAATCACATTCTCCAATCTTCATTTTACATTTTCCCACAATTCCTTCATTATTCATTCTCCCAAAGTACATAATAAAATCAAACAAAAAATATATCCAAACAAAGGCTGAATTTTTTAAAAAATACATATAAATTACCTAAATGTACTTTTTGGGAACATATTTTGCTCTTATATTTCAAAAAAGGGTGTAACAGTCAATCAAATCATCAAATAATTCATATAAACTAAACTTGCAGGGTGATCACGTGCTCAAGCGATATTTTATATTTATACGTTTGAGATTCAAAATTTAAATTTTAATAAATTATTAATATGTATATACATATGTAAATAAATAAATAAAATAAATATTTATACTTCACTAATGATATATGTCAATTTTCATGTTAAAAATAAAATAATTTTTTTTATATAAAATTCAACATCATTCCTAGATTTTCATTATAATGGCAAAATAGTATTTCTCTTTTCCTTTTATCTACACTCTACGACAATTCCCTCCCCCCCCAAAAAAAAAGTAAAATAATTGAAACATCCTTAAACAATTTTTTACTTATTAAAAAAATTGAAAAAATAAAAATCATCTCTACTCTAAATTTTCAAATTACTTGTAATTTTATCTCTCAGTTTTAAAAATTAGAGTCGTTAGATTGAAAATGAAAACTAAAGAAATAAAGTAAAAATAAACTCAAATGAAAAAAAACAAAAAAGCAAAGAAATCAAATAAATTAATCCCTCCGACTCCCCACGCAAACCAAATCTCAGGATGCAAGAGTATTTCCGGAAAAGGCCATACAAGTATGAAATGTACATGAAGTGGCTTTTGGATGCTAACTTTATTATTATTTTTTTCAATTTATTTACTTTCGTTTGTAAATATATGTAAATTAATTTAAGTTCATTTTCAATTTACTCACTGTAATTTTCATGTCTGGTTTAAGTATTTTAATTTTTAACCTTAGTTTATTTTCAATAGGTAAAAGTTAATTTACAAGTATTTTGGTAATTTGCTTCTCTCTTCTAAATTTTTAGGCTAAAAATTGTCATCCACTTCAAGCTAATGGTCAAATTAAAAATAAGAAAAAATAAAAACTATTCTTCCATTTGAAAAAAACTCAAGGATACTTTTAAATTTTATCCAAATTTAATTATTATTATTATAATTGATATGGGATAACCCAACAAACCCAACATCAAGTGGGATAGCCCAGGAGGCCTAACATCAAGTCTGTTTGGTCGACCTGTATCGACCTTACTTGGCAGGGTCCACGCTCGATCCGCATCGACATCAGGACCACTCCAGATGTTCTAACAGTCAGGTCTGGTTGACATGTATCGACCTCAAGACCTACTCCAGCGTTGACTCAAATCTTCACCGCATTTATTAAGTTTAACAGGCAGCATGCCTCCGTATTAATGATGCGTGACAGCCAATACAGTCGCTGCCACCAACCCTGCCACCACCTTTGGTAGGGAGGCGCCTCCAAAAGTACTATTCATCTAGAAAACAGGAAATTCAGCCACTTGGAACAGTACCAAAATCTGGACATGGAATGACCATCAACTCCCTGGCAAAGACAAAAGTCAATACACCTAATACGGGTACCATGGTCAAATCACGCCTAGAGAAGGCTATAAATACTTCATACTCAACTACGCTCAAAGTAATGCCAAATACGCCATAAACCTTCTATATTCTCATTGTTATTTTCGATTACCATATCTTAACCAAAACTAACTTGAACATCAAAGTGCCTTAGCCGGGGGCACCTTGGCTAGCCTAACGTGTGTTGTGATTACAAATCTCAGACCTTGAGAGAAATATAACTTTGAGTACTTGACCTCTCTGGTCAAAGTCATCCTAAACACTACTATTTTCACTATAAGCGACTTTCAGCCGCATCGATTTTGGCGCCGTCTATGGGAAACTATTGAGATTGCAGTGAAAAAATTGTGAACACATGCAAAGTAGCATCCGGAAGGGAGGAGAATAGAAGGTCTACTTCTCCACCTCCCCCTAACCCCAGCAAGGCATACATGCTCCAGGCACCAATACTCCTCAAGAGCAGTTGGTGATGCTTATCATGCCTCAGTTAATGCAGTTGATAAGTGAGAAGATTTCGGCTCAAATATCAGCCCAGCTATCTACTGCTTTGAACAGGAACACTACAGTACTTGCTCCAACTACCAATGCAACTCCGCAGCTGCCCCCGTCGAAAAATAGGTCTCCGGAGAATAGTCGTGGTCGAAAAGAATCTAGGCAGTCGCCTGCCAGGCGCGAGATCAATCTTAGACACTCGCAGGAGGAGAGAAGACGACCATAAATGCGGGAAGAGATAGCGGACTCGGTAGATCGCGTAAGACCTAATCGAGCAATGCAATGCGATAAGGTTGTATGCTCTAGGCGTGACTACCGCGAAAAAAGAGATGAGTCTACAGACTTTGCGCCTCGGCCCATTCGAGCCCCGCAGCGCGATAGGGCCGAGCATGTAAGATTGGGTCTTGACTAGAATGCCACCCAGGCAAAGTAGGATAAATGGAAAGAAGTATCCCATCAAGTCCAGCAATTGAACAGGCGCCTCAATGAGATTTTAAGGAGAAATACTGATAGAGCACCAAACTTGGATGCTCCTCAAAGATCTCGTCGAGAGAGAGGATCTCCTTTCATTCATGATATCATCGACAAGCGCATCGCTGTTGACACTAAAGTCCCAACAAGTCTGCTGAGGTATGATGGCTTTACCGACCCCAATGAGCATTTCATGCAGTTTGAGCACATGATTTAGTTGCATGGACACAATGAATACATCCATGCCAAGATGTTGGTGACCACCTTCCAAGGCATCGTACTGGATTGGTTCGTGAAACTTGAACCATCATCGATTTATTCTTATGATTAGTTGTGCAACAAGTTCTTGCACCAGTTTGCTAGCAGAAAGAAGGCAAAGCTCCCCCATACCCATCTCCACACTGACAAGCAAGGCAAGGGGGAGTCCCTCCGTGATTTCTTCACTAGATTTAACACGAAGGTCTTGAAAATAGATAACCCCAGGATTGAGTTCTTGATTGATGTGTTGTTCCTGGGGCTCAGACACAAAAAATGAGCCAATGTATTGGTGCAGGAGCATCCCAAGTTGATAGAGGAGCTTTTCGACCTAGTAGAAAGATACATGATACAGGAGAAAATGAACATGCTCAAGTTCGGATCCTCCGAAGTCAAGAAGAAGAAGAAGAAGGAAAGAGATGATTAGAAACATAAAGAGCAAGGTCAATCCCTAATCAAGCATTTTCACGACTATACGCCATTGAACATCCCGAGGAAAGAGGTCCTTTACGCTATCCAGCATGATAACCTCCTTAAAAAGTCTAAAAAGCTGACGGAGACTGAAGCTATGAAGAAATTAAAGAAATTCTGCCACTTCCACAAACAGAAGGGGCACGACACGAATGACTGCTTCAATCTCCAAGACGAGATCGAGAGGTTGATCAGGCAAGGCTATCTCAAAAAATACATAGCCGTGGACGCTAAAACTGAAGGGGGCAAAATTGATTGAACTCCCTGTACAGAAAGATCGGTTAGCCCCAAGAGAGAAGATAAAGGAAAAAAGCTTGCCCAAGAGGATCGCCCACCCATCTAAGTCTACTCGGAGGTAAACACAGAGAAGGCTTGAATCCAATAAAGCTTCACCTGTTGAGACAACTTTTCACCTTACAATGAATGCAGAACCTATTTCATTTACTGATGCTGACCTGGCCTACCTCGAGGGCAGAAATATTGATCACAAGATAGACTGCCTGATGGTCGTCTTCATGGAAATTTCAAATTTTGAGGTGCACAAGGTTCTGATCAACAATGGCAGCTCGGTGAATGTCATCTTCTTATCCACCCTCAAGAAGATGAATAGGGGCAAATTATAGTTCGAACCTATGTGTACGCCGCTGGTCAAATTTGAGGGGTCAGAGATCATACCGGAAGGGTCGATCAACTTATCCACATCTTTTGGAGAGGCTCTTCAAAGGAGAACATTAATGCTGAATTACCTTGTGGTCGACGCCCCATTTGCTAATAATGTAATCATAAACCGACCTGCCCTCAATGACTTCCGTGTTATCATCTCCACTCATCATCTAAAAGTCAAGTTTTCAATCCCAGTGGCCATAGGTGAGCTTTTGTGAAATCTGAAGGAGGCATGGAGATGTTACAACATCTCGATTGAGTCAACCAAGCAGAAAACTCAACCACAGCTAAAGACATTAGGTTACACCTGTGTAGCGAAACTTGAAGAGTCCCAGGTCAGCAAAAAGTGAAAGCTAGAAGATACTAAAGTGGAGCCCATCAGGGAGTTTAAGGCCATTGAGCTCGAACAGGGTAACCCCGAAAAGACGACACGTATTGGAATAGACTTGGGCCCCCACTTGGAGTGTCTCATGGTCGATTTTATGAGGAAAAATATCAACATCTTTGCTTGAAAGACATCCGACCTCTAAGGAATCGACCCCAACATCATTGTGCACTACCTCAACATTGACCCCTCGTACAAGTCGATCAGAGAAAAGACAAAAACATTCAATGCCGAGAGGATGCAAATCATTGAGGAGAAAGTCAGAAAACTCTTAGATGCAGGATATATTGTAGAAATTCAGTATCCCTCTTGGTTTTGTAATGTTGTCCTAGTCCCAAAAACTGAAGGACAGTGGCAGATGTGTAATGATTTTACTGATTTGAATAAAGCATGCTCAAGGATCCTTACCCTCGGATAAATTTACTAGTCGATTTAACTGTTGGGTGTGAATTATTAAGTATGATAGATGTATTTCAAGGCTATCATCAGATCTTCATGGCACTCGAGAATAGGGATAAAACATCTTTTGTTGTTCTTAATGAGCTATATTGCTTCCTTGTCATGCCGTTTGAATTGAAAAATGCCAAGGCAAATTATCAACAGTTAGTCAACTTCATGTTCAAAGACGAGATTGGAAAATCAATGAACGTTTATGTGGATGACATGATAGTCAAGATGGAAAAAGCCCAAGACTACTTGCTGGACTTTAGTCATACTTTTGGGATATTGAAGGCATTTGGCTTGAAGCTGAACCAAAATAAATGCACGTTTAAGGTTTGAGGAGGAAAATTTCTGGGCTATATGGTCAGCTAAAGAAGCATTGAGGCGAATCCACAAAGAATTCAAGCAATTTTAGATGTCACCCCTCTGAGAACAGTTCGAGATGTTCAGAGGTTAATGGAAAGAATCGTGGCTTTAGGAAGGTTTATTGCAAGATTAGCCATCAAAAGCCTCCTATTTTTCAAAATTCTTGGGAATGCTAGAAAGATGAGTTTTCAATGGACCAAATAGTGTGATCGGGCACTGATCGAGTTGAAGTAGTATTTGGCTTCACCCTCGATGTTGGCAAAACCTGAGCTCAGAGAAGTACTTTAGATATATTTGGCGGTCTCAGAGGTATCGATTAGTTCAGTATTGGTATCCACTTGAGATGGCAACCATCGACCAGTCTACTATTGCAGTAAATCACTCCAAGGGCCATAACATTATTATTTGGAAATTGAGAAATTTGCATTAGCATTAGTAACCACTGCTCAAAAGTTGAGACTGTACTTCCAATCTCATTCTATTATAGTGCTAACCAACCAACCGTTGAAGTAGGTGTTTGCAAAACTCGATACATTAGGCAGATTAACCAAGTGGGCGATCGAGCTGGGGGAGTTTGATATTAGTTTTCAACCTCAAACGGTTATCAAAGCGCAGGTTCTTGCTGACTTCATTGTAGAGCGAGTCGACTTGCCTGAGAAGAGTATCCCAGCCTCTCTTGTTTGGACCTTACACGTCAATGGATCATCTACCACATCTAGAGGTGGAATAGGGGTCGCTCTTTGCTTCCCAGATGCTAAAAAGTATGATTTTGCAATCAAATTGGATTATACAGTCACAAACAATGAGGCTGAGTACGAGGCCCTACTGGCAAGAATGAGAATGATGCTTGAGTAAGGGGTCGAACACTTGGTTGCGATTATGGACTCTCAGTTAGTAGTGGAGCAAGTTGAGGGAAATTTTGAAGCCAAAGAACAATCGATGACCCGATACTTGGCTGAGGTAAAGAAGTTGCAGCAATTATTCAAAAGATTTACTCTCAGCTAGGTCTCTCGATCTAAGAATGAACGAGTATATGCTCTCTCAAAGTTTGCCAGCTCCATCAGAGGAACAAGAGACAAGAAAATCATATTTTTGGTCTCGGATAGGCCGTCAATTGCATTTTTTGATGAGAACCTGGTAACAACCATTAAGGTGATGACAGTTTCTTGACAGACCCCAATAAAGTTATATCTCAGCTAAGGCACTGTCCTGGATGACAGGAATGAGGCTCGGCACCTTCTAGATCAAGCCTCCAAATTTGCCCTCGATGAGCATGGTCAGTTATACAAGAGATCCTTTGCCAAACCACCCTAGAGATGCTTGGATCAAGATTAGGCATTGAAAGTATTACAGGATGTTCATGCAGGCATGTGTGGCAACCATTCTGGAGGGAGGTCTCTTGCCCACAAAATAATCAGGTATGGGTATTTTTGGCCAACATTGTTAAAAGACTTTGTGGATTTCGTACACAAATGTGCATCATGTCAAGTCCATTCCAATTTTTCGCACCAACCGGCCGCGTCAATGGTTAATGTCCAGATTTTCTAGCCATTTGATCAATGGGGAATTGATATAGTGGGCTCTTTGCCAAAATCAATGAGGCAGCGAAAGTTCATAATAGTAGCAGTCGAATATTTTACCAAGTGGGTTGAAACCGAGGCTATCCTTAAAATAATGGATACAGCCATAAAGAGTTTTATATGAAAAAATATCATTTGCCATTTTAGCTTACCCAAAATTCTTATTTTAGATAACGACACTCAATTTTAGAGTAAAAGCAAGAGAGGTTGGTGCAAGGCTTTAGGGATTGCACAATATTTCACTCGATAGGCAATCCTCAGTCGAACAGGCAGATCGAGGTAACCAATCGAATTGTTCTTGATCAATTAAAGGTTAGAATTTAGGATACCAGTGCGAATTGGGCAGATGACCTGCCCGACATGCTATGGGCTTACAGGATAACTCTCTGAACATCCACTAGTCATACCTCTTACGGCTTCGTTTATGGGTCAGAAGCAATCATCCCTTCAGAATTAATCCAACATATTGCTCGGGTAATCCATTTCCACCCACTAAGAAACATGTTGAAGAGGAAACTTGATCTCAAAACTATCAGTGAGCATCGACAGGAGGCTTATAATACTATGCAGTGCTACAGGTCGAAGATGGCCCAGAATTATAATAAAGGGATTAGAGAACGCCGTTTCAATGCTGGAGATCTTGTCTTAAAAAGGGTGGAGGTCTCCATTAATGTGGGCAAGCTTGAACCAAAATGGGAAGGGCCATACTCCATTATCAAAATAGCAAAGCACAATGCCTATAGGCTGGCTAACATGCAAAGAGAGGAACTCCCTCGCTTGTGGAACGCCATCAATCTTAGGAAGTTTTATATTTGAAAATGTATAATACTTATCTTTGTAGCCCTTTAGCTTGAATAAAATCCTAATTATATTAGCTTGATTGTTATCTTTAATAATTTTAGTTGACGACTAAGCAGTCCCTTATTGCCACCTAAACAACTCCTAGCCGTCAAAGTCTTTAGTTGACCTAGTAGTCGATGACTAAGTAGCCCCTTGCTGCCACCTAAATGGCTCATAGCCGTCCAAGTCTCTAATCAACCTCGTAGTCGATGACTAAGCAGCCTTTTGATGCCACTCAAACGACTCTTAACCGTCCCAACTTTCAGTTGACCTCGTACTTGATAAGTAAGCAGCTCCTTGCTGCCATTTAAATAGCTCCTAGCCGTTCGAGTTTTTAGTCGACCATCTAGTTGACCTCTGCACTGATGAACGAGCTTTCCCAAGCAACCATCAGATTTTTGTTGACCTGATAGTTGGCAAAGGATGTGATTCTTTCTAATGGGCAATCAAATCTAAGGGTTGAATAAATAGTTGACCAGGAGTATTAATCAATCAATAAATGCAGTCGTGCAACACAATTGCTATGCGACAGGCAATCAAGTATTTTCCACATTATCACAACAGAAATCAAAGGCTATGTATGACATAACAGGATGGAAATGAAAAGCAAAACATGCCTTTATTCATCATTCACTGGCAGGTTACAAAAAAAAAAGAGAGAGAGAAGAAGAAGGTTGGTTTAGTTCTGGCTCGGCTCTTCTTGCCCGCCTTCAACCCATTCTAAGTTCGATTCTGGCACCGCACAAATGAGCGGAGAGACTACTTTGGGAAGTTCAGAAGGTCCTGGGATGTCGCCCATAAAGTTAGTCGACCACAGCACGTACTGTGCCAGATTGACCTCTTCATCCTTCATTTGGGCTACGAGATCTTTTGTGAACACGAATTCAATAGATATTTGCTCTAGCCTGGCATTGACCTCGGCCTTCTTTTTTTGCACCTCAATCAATGGGGCATCGGGTGCAGTAGCGGTAGGTTCGCCCTTTGGGCCTGCTTAACACCGCCCTTCTCTAGCTCAAGATAAGGCTCTAGTCTCTTATTCAGCATGAGGCTCATTCGGCTCCTATATGGAATGCTTCACGAGCATCATCAAGCGATGCAACTGTGCTGGCATCCTGAAAAGCCGTACTTACCACAAACTATTCAACAGCTTCGCGCTGCACCATAGGTAGATGCTGAAGGAAGGCCTCTTTAGCTTAGCTGGTCGTCTCTACGTGACCTCAAGCCCAATCAGAACTGAAGATCAATTGCAGGTCTAGCTGGGCCTTTTTTGTGATATTATCCATTCAACTCCAATCCTCGACGGCCTGGACCAACTGCTGATCCTTTGAGTCGAGCTGCTCTTAGAGGTTGGCTATATTCTTGTTCAGTTACTCGACTTAGAGCTGTGAGGACTTGAGCTGCACCTTTAGCGTTTCCATCTCCCCTCATGTCTTTAACTCCTCCTTGGCAGCCAGAGCCATCTCGGATTGTCGGTCCATGTTGTAGCCCAACTGTTATATCTGAAATACAACAATGTCATTTTTCAAACTAATATATGAAGAAAATCGTGGTCAAAACTATCGATCTCATACTCACCATATTACAATAGTAGGACATTGCCTTCATTATCCCGAGTTGACTAAGGTTCATCAGCTTTCACTGGTTGATCACGAATAGCCTTGATGTCATCCACTTCAGAGCCTCATTACCCATCGGCCCTCTTTGGATGATAGAGGTTGAATCGGTCACCTCATTATTTCGATTGGTGGCGAATCGGGAAGAGGACAGTTGAGGATGCTAGAATATCGGATCGTCACCCAATTTACCAAATAGGTCATAACCTGTCATAGTCTTTTGCTTTTCCTTGCCCCCAGC
>JACGDI010001960.1:397740-442017 GCA_014898725.1 Jacaranda copaia
AAAAGGCAAAGTGCACGAAAGCTTGAAGAGCTTCAAAGACAACAATTCGACCAGAAGTATTAGCAGCAAAAGTATAAATGGAGTTAGTTATCCTACTATTTATAGGCGTTCATGCATGGGAATTCAAGTAACTATTATGATGATAACCTGCCCTAGTACGCTTTGTATTCTGTGCACTAATAGGTGCATTAAATGCAAAAAAATCGCCTCAAACCCTGGTAGGCAGTTCAAAAACCCGGGTCAAGGACTCAAAAACCTTAGTCTAACATGGTAACCGCTGTAACTGAATGCAAACTCCCTGCTCCTCATCGACAAGCTCGATCAAGACCGCGAGTTGGGAGGACTCATGATATGAGATAACCCAGCAGGCTTAACAGGCCCAACAAGCCCAACATCAAGTAAGATAGCCCAGGAGGCCCAACATCAAGTTTGTTTGGTCAACCTGTATCGACCTTACTTGGCAGGGTCCACAATCGACCTGCATCGACTTCAGTACCACTCCAGATATTTTAATAGTCACGACTGGTCGACATGTATTGATTTCAAGACCTACTCCAGCGTTGACTCAGATCTCCATCGCACTTATTAAGTCTAACAAGCAGTATGTCTCTGCATTATTGACGCGTGACAGCTGATACAGTTGCTGCCACCACTTTTGGCAAGGAGGCACCTCCAGAGATACTATTTACCCTGAAAAACAGGAGATTCAGCCACTTGGAACAGTATCGGGATTTGGATATGGAATAACTATCAACCCTCTGGCAAAGATAAAAATCAGTACACCTGATAAGGGCACCATGGTCAAACCACGCTTGGAGAAGGCTATAAATATTTCATACTCAATTACGCTCAAAGTAATGCTAAATACACCATAAACCTTCTATATTCTCAGTATTTTGTTCGATTACCATATTTCGACCAGAACTAACTTGAGCGTCGGAATATCTTAGTCGGGGGCACCTCGACTAGCCTAACGTATGTTGTGGTTGCGGATTTCAGACTTTGAGAGAAATACAGCTTTGAATACTTGACCTTCTTGATCGAAGTCATCCCAAATACTACTATTTTCACTATAAGCGACTTTCAACCGCATCAATAATAATAATAATTATTATAAAGTTCCAACTGACTCTTATTCTTATTTCATGCACATTTATACTTATTTTATCAATATATTTGCATACATTTTTTTTGGGAGTATATCATAAACTTATAAATATTTAAAAAGTATATCATTTAAAAATTTATAAAATATTATGTAAAACTTTTGAAATGAATTTATTAACTTCAAAATTAAAATATTAAATTTCTTAATAAAAAATAGGGAGATTCTGATTTTCTTTTTGATTTTGATTATAATTTATGGTTGAAATTATATTTTACGGTTCATTAATTTTGTTTTTTTCCTAACAATTGAAAAACTTATTTATAAAATAAAACATAGTATGCTGTGATAATATGATATATATACGTTAAGATTCCAGATAAGATAAGGCTAACCAAATTCAGTCTTGCAACCATACAGCGACATCATATTATTTTTACAATTTAAATATCAAATCAATTACTTTAGTTAATGATTGAAGTTAAATTATAAGTATTTCGTAGAAGAAGATGCGGGAAAATTAATAAACAAAACTTGAGTTAAGGATAAGCATTGACCTGCTCTGCTGGCTTCTCTGTTGCCTTCGCCCCCACTTGACAATTTGAAATTCCTTAAGAAATGCGAATTTCAGCATATATTATTTGTATCTCATCTCTCTGCAATTGGCATCTGAAAACGCGGATTACGACTTGGACGAACTGTATATTTCCATGGCATTTTGCCGGAGCTCCCTTCTACTCCGCAAGGTCGTCGGCAGCAGCCGGACAGCCGCGGTGTACTCTTCCGGCAGATCTCTATTGTATAATTCATCCAATTATTCTGATTGCCGGCGATGGTATTCGAGCTCAGAATCCGAGAGTAAAGGTACAACCACGTCAGCGTTGGGGTACCACGTCAGCAACGGGCCAGCCTACATGCGGGGAGCAGTGCTATGGGAACCGAATAAACCTCTCACTTTCGAGGATTTTCACATGCCCCGCCCTAAAGCCAATGAAGTTCTCATCAAAACCAAGGGTAATTTAGAGGACTTTCATTTTGGGTTTAGTTGTGGTGCATTTCTCTGTAACGCTTGCACTTTTCTGTTTGTGCTGGAAAGATAGTAAATGAAGGTCGGAAAGAAAATGATCGAGGAAAGCAAAGTCTGATTTTGTGAATAGTATCATGACAAAGTCTGATTTAGTTTATGTTCAGGGCATTTTTCTTCTCTCTCTCTCTCTGTCTGTCTGTCTCTCTCTCATATATATATATATATATATATATATTTCCGGAAACATTTTTTCATTTAATTTTGAATTGGGGTTGGGAAAAGAAAAAGCATTTGCTTTTACATATTTATATGCTTATTTTCTTACATTGTGAATTTAGATTGAGTTAATTAAAATTGCAATGTAGTCATTAGTCATTGCTTTGTGATGATTCATATATGGATTCAGCTAAAACCTTTCTCATGTTAAGTCTATGGAGTTGTCTTAATCTTTGGGTGGCTTTATCAAAATTTCTGTACTTCTTACATGGTAGAGAGAAGGCTGTATTTGCTAATTGTGTTTGAATAATGCAGCCTGTGGAGTCTGTCACTCTGATCTCCATGTAATCAAAGGTGAGCTCCCCTTTGCCAGTCCTTGTGTTGTAGGGCATGAGATTACTGGTGAAGTGGTTGAACATGGGCCCCTCACTGACAGCAAAATCATTGAAAGGTCTCTTAAATTTTGAATAAAAATTCCATTTAGCTTAGCAATGTTATATGGATAGAAAGAAACTAATTTGTATTTAATTTTCAGTTTCCCAATTGGATCTCAGGTTGTTGGGGCTTTCATAATGCCCTGCGGAAGCTGTTTCTACTGTTCTAAGGCAAGTATGTCAAGAGGTGCCTTTGGAACGTTCATCTGCATGTGAATAACTGAGTTCTCAGTACCAGGTTACAACACTTTAAAATCATTATGTTTTTTGGATGAAAACAGGGTCAGGATGATTTATGCGAGTCTTTTTTCGCATATAATCGAGCAAAAGGGACCCTTTATGATGGTGAAACAAGGCTATTTCTCCGCAATAGTGGTACATTCCTAACAAAGTGTTATTCCTTAAAGAAACATTAAATACAAGTCTGCATTTGGTCTCCTTGCTCACATGTGAATTCTCCTGGAATATAATCGTATTTTCTCTCAATAGTCTATTTAAATGAATTTGTGATTGATTTTATTGCACATATCTCTACACGTGTAATGTTAGTCTAGCAGATAAGCAATTTCAGTCATAATGCAGTCTTATCAAGAATAACCACCAATCCTTTCAATTGTACTACAATAAATTTTTTTCCCTTACTCTGACTGCTTAAATAGGTGCAGCCACTTTATCTGTATATTTTTGTCCTAATAGATGCTAGATTTTGTGTCATTACAATGTCTAAGTCTTCCCAAATTTTTATTTTTATCTTCTATTTTTTTCCTTTCTTTCTTTTTGCTTCCTCTTCTTTTTTCATTTGTTTAATGCATGTGCATCTATGTATTCAAGTGAGTTCATGGGATTAGGTAAACAAGGGCCTCCATCAAAAGCCAATGCTTCTGCTTGTCTATAATTATTTCTCTATTTTCATGAAATTTTCATCCTTCCTCTTTAAGTAATTTATCATACTCCTAAAAGTCAGTGTCTACTATGCTTGGTATTATTCAATAATTGCTCTTTTTTAGGCAAGCCAGTGTATATGTACAGCATGGGGGGTCTTGCAGAGTTCTGCGTGGTACCAGCACATGGATTAACAGTTCTACCCAACTCATTGCCTTACACAGAATCTGCTATTCTAGGATGTGCAGTTTTCACAGCCTATGGGGCCATGGCTCATGCTGCTCAGGTGCGTCCGGGTGATGCCATTGCCGTGATTGGCATCGGGGGCGTTGGCTCAAGGTAATAACTAATAAGGCATGATATGTTGTTAAACTTCATAAATTTATATCTTTCTTGTGGTGTCAACCATGGAAATCTTATATAGCAGAGGGCCTGGAATTGAAACTTGAAATAGTTAGGTCTACAAGTCAAGTTCAAGAATTTGTTGCCCAAGTTTGGTTTTTCTAAGTTGCAAGGTTAAACTTTAAACTTTTAGAGAAGCGACTTCTATGATGTGGCTTTTTTGTTTAATTAAATTTTTTTGAAATTGGTAGAGCAGATTAGGGGATGTTTAAAATTTCTTTTGTTTACGTTATCACATACAATTAACAAATTGAATCAACTACATATGTAACAATCTATTAACTAACCAACTTCCCTGATTTCGAGTGTGAGGAATTAAGAGAGCTATGTTCTTTTCTCTCTTGCCACTCCTTGGCTGCTATCTTGCCATTTCCTAGGACAGATGGTACAGACTTCTCCCGCATTACCTTTGAGGAGCTACTTAAAAAACTTTGAGGTTTGGAAAAGAAACTAGCAGCCACAGGAAGCAGTACAATCAAGTTATCAACTTTTAAGAAGTTCTGTTAAAAGCCATCTACACCTACAATTCTCTTTGCTTTAGTTAGTTTTGTGAAATATATACCTGTGGCTTGATGAATGACATGGAATGCACATATAAGATGGATATGCAGTGACAATCACATCTGTCTCTTCCTGGAAAAAGGACAGGATAACATAAGAGTCTTGACATGGTAGGACATCGACAAGTTTTTAAGCTTGCCATGCTGCTTTTATTGTCAAAGTTCGTCGTAGCTGTTGAAGAAACCCCATGTAGCTTTCATTTCCCATTGTTGTTATTCACTGCCTTAATCATACGAGTGTTTTCTGGTTGTCCTCCTCAGTGAGATATAATGTGTTTCCCTTTCTTAAGTTGAAGTTCAATATGCCAAGCACCTCTTGACATCCAAATAATGCCTCAAACCCATCTGAAAATGCAAGAGGACAACAAACATGTCAAACATCATGTGTAGAAAGCACCCGAAGCATTAATTGGTCTATCCACTAGGCAAGATCACAGATATGAGTGGACTACTTTTTCTTGTTTCATATATGCTCATCCAGAACCTATTCATTTACTAGTGTCCTTGTCTAAATTTTCTTACTTTCCATTATTAAGGTTTAAGTTTATGTCACCATGTTGCAATTATTGCTAAACTGATCGCCATTATTTTGCATGATTTTAATTGTAAAACATCAAACAGTTGTCTGCAGATAGCTAGGGCATTTGGGGCTTCTGAGATTATTGCAGTGGATGTCCAAGACGAAAAACTTAATAAAGCTAAGACAATTGGGGCCACTCATGCCGTAAATGCACGAAAAGAAGATGCTGTTGCAAGGATCAAAGTACGTATCTCTATTCCTTAATATTAATGAATTGCAGATGTAATAGGAAAACAACACACTTTGACAAAAATAGACCATGAAATGGTCAGTGTTCCATTGAGAAGCAGAGAAATTAAATACCATCGATAGACAGAGGTCAAACTAAATAAAGAGAACATTGCATTCTAGAACATCTGTGTGGGGATATCATAACTATCCATCCTCAGAGAAAAGAGAGCACTTTCTCCTCATTTGAACCATCAGACTCATAGAAGCACCTAACAGGGGCTCCACCTTCCAATTGAAAATAGAGGTAGACACTGGAATGAAAGTCTGTCAAGAGAAGGGTAAGACATCAGGCAAAGCAGTTTGTGGTGAAAGGAAGGGAAAGGCCTGTTTCAACTACATTTCTGCACCCTATGCAATGGAAAAATGGAATAATCTTCGATAAATGGAAGAGAAAAATCCCGAAGCTTCTTCAAAGAGGCTAGGTGGATTCTATGATTCTAGTACTGGACTATCTTTTCTGATAGCTGGTAAAGCAGATAGCCTGACAAGTAGGTGAACCCTTATGTTTTTGTTCTTCTGCACATTCTGATTGGGTGATCAGAAAGTCGCCTATGATTGTGCTGACTGAGCAGATTAGAAAGACTTGACCTTGGAATATTTTCACAAAGCATTAATCCTTGGCTTTCATCGTTTTTCACATTGACAAACTTTTACTTAAAAAGTTGCAAATCCACTACACAAAAAACCTTACTTCCTGTGAGGAACTTTTTTAATCCTCTAGAGCACTTGAAAATTAAATTTTACTGCATTCTTGAAAAACTTATTAGAATTTCAGGCTTCATCTCAAATTTGAGATTCCCATGTTCCTTGTCCTTGTAAGCTGATTCCCTGGGACTACAAGCATTCAATTTGTTGAAGGTCAGCGGTCCTCAACCGCACAGACCATATAATTCTTGTTAATGCCAGGATACTTTTCTAGTTTTACTCCTATTGAGTTTTGGATTTGGTCTCAGTGAATTCCAATATGGTATAGAACTGATTTGTTGTTCAGTTTCTGTGGAAAAATTAATGTGTAAGATACAATTGCCGAAAGTGGACTTGTGTCCTTCTCAATGAGTTGAACATTTAGGAACAACAAATGTAAACTCTCTCATCTCTGGCGACGTAAGCATATAGTTAAGGTGGTTGCTCAATGTGGTATGGCAACGGGGGAGGTCTTAGGTTCAAGTCTCACTACCATCCATTTTGGATATTAAGTATTCCCTGTGCCTGGCATTGTAGAAATAATTTGGCCTTCTACATTAGAGTCAGTGTTAGAGACTGGATGTTATCTTTCCTCTAACAACTTATGCTTTTAGGTTTGCGGTTTTTCAATAAAAATCTTAATTTAAAAGCGTAACATCATTTATGTTTCATATATTACAAATTTCTGTTATGTTTGGCAGTATTTCCTAGAGCCTCATGAAAGTCTCTCCTCTCTCTCTCTATCTCTCTCTCTGTGAAAAGCTCATCATTGATCCATGAATTCCATAAATTTTCGCTTACATTTTTCCATGGTTCTTGTTCTAAGAATTGAATGTAATCATAGCTACATTGTGCACACACTCACCTAGAATACTGAACTTGCAATGGAGACAGACAGATTTTTTCATTTGAGCTACCTGGGTTTTTATCTTTCCAAAGTGAAGCATTATAATATCAAATTGTCATATCATCCATTCATCCATGGTGACAATTAAAAAGTTTGCAAGCAACTGCGTAGCGGTCCTGTTCTGTAGCAGGATTCAAGCATTTCAAGTTTTGATTCTTTCTCATAGAGTGTTCGTGGAAGCATCAAGAGTTTGGTTTCCTTTGTTCTACTTTCAATAACATTATGAGGCTTTTCATTTGGTTTAATTGAATGAATTAGACATTGGCCAGGATTGGGCGCATGACTTTTAAATGGATAAAACATGTTAATTTGCTCTTATTGACTAAAGATTTTTGCTCCATTATTACATTTTGTTTGTGACAGATTCATTAATATTGTGTCCAATGTCAAGATGATTTGGAATTCTTTTAAATCGATATTTTCCCCATTGGCATTCATGATTGCGAGAAAGATCTCCACATGTTGACCCAATTTATTTATTGTTTGTCCCAAAGCCATTTTCAGTTGTAGCTATCATTGGGTAATAAATTTGGAAGGAAAAAAAAATCCTCTGCAATCCCTTAATTTCGATATTTGAACAGGAAATTACTGGAGGAAGGGGTGTGGACATTGCTGTGGAAGCCTTAGGAAGGGCACAAACATTTTCACAATGCGTACAAAGTGTCCGGGATGGAGGGAAAGCTGTAATGATTGGCCTTACGCTCTCTGGTGCTAAAGGGGAGGTTGATATAAACCATTTGGTTCGTAGACAGGTGTGTTTTTTTTCTCTTCTAAATATTATTATTATTTCAACTTTCTAGCCAATCTGGTCAATCCCTTTTCTTCTGTCGTCCATGCTAAGTTCCTATGAGGTACTCCTAATGACTTTTACAAGCGGGAGTCCAATGTAACTGAATGCAAAAAACAGTGATCATTCTGCTGAAATGGAACTTGAATCTTGCTTGGGATATGTAGAATGAAGAAAAGTAATTTTTCCTGAGCTGTAAGCGGGTTTGATCTACTTTAGCTATCTTGTATCGGTATTTCAACAAGAAACCATCTGATCCTTCTTGCACTTCGATCTTTTGCAATTTATGATACAGATAAAAGTAATTGGTTCTTATGGAGGCAGGGCAAGGCAAGACCTTCCCAAATTGATAAAGTTGGCAGAGAGAGGCATTTTTAATCTGGAGGCAGCTGTTTCGAGAAAGTGCAAATTTGAGGAGGCAGGAGAAGCATATAAAGACCTTGATCAGGGAAGTATCATAGGGCGTGCTGTGGTTGAGATCATGTAATTCGTGTCATTACAAATTCAATGAAGATAATATCCCCAACAAATTCTTGCAAGCTTGTATCTGTTTTTTCCAACCATGAGACTGCATAGCAACAAAAATAACGTCATTATGAAAAGGGGGCACTTTCTTGTACCGAAAACAGGATATTGTTTCATAATTGGGTGTTGTTTAAACCTTGTTTCATATGCTATCTTTATCTAGATTTTGAAATTTGGACTTATAAGCCTTTTTATTTATAATATGCACGCATATTAAGAATTCATTAAAGTTTGAATTTCTGACCTTTTACATTGTGTAGGAGAATTATGATACTGAGTTGTAGGTTACTTGGATTATAAACCTAGGTCATCAATGGAAGGCTTGTTGATTTGAGTTCGCTTTGATAGATTGAAACATCCAATTCTATCAAGTCCGTTTACTATTTTGAATGAGATGTTAAATGCTAAAATTAATATTTGGACAATGAGAAGGATTAGGATTATTCTGTAAAGATATATTACATTTGCTTTCTGAGATAAATGAAGGATGAGAAGAGAATTTAAATGTGTTTACATATATGGATGAAATTAGTTGGATGAAGTATAAATTGACCAATATAAAAATTAATTCTTGAGCTCTGTTTCAAATAGAATTTTAAGATTGACTAAATAGTGTAATATTTGAGAGGTTTGAAATGAGCAAATTATATAAAGAATAATACATAGTGAAATTTTGGAGCAAACATTTCATAGCTTAGAGGTAGATAACTAGCATCCTACATGCTAAAAGTATCAAATGTTACTTGAAGTATGGGCACCTAGGCACCAATGTTCTCGAGTTAGGTATATTCAATAAATCTTACTTCGAAGCGAAAAAAAAAAAAATGATATCTTGCGCATTATTACATGACACATCAATATGATTATGTCCAAGTAAAAAGAGAAACACCAAATTGTCCAAGATTTAGAGGTGGCACATGAAAAATAGCCTACTAGATTGAAGGTATTTAGCCAGGGGGAATTTAGACGAGGCCAAGATTGATTGCTATGGACGAGATTGAAAGTATTTAGCCGGGAGGATTTAGACCAAAGCCAAGATTGCTTCGGAAGTTCATACCGGTAGCAAAAGAATAATAGTTGTCCTTGTTGGGCTCCTCCTTTGCCAACTTAGGTCGGATGACGGTTAAAGATATATGATTTTGAAAAAGAAGTAATTTTAGATCTTATCCTTAACAACTCAAAATACAAATGATTTAGTTCCATCCAACTTGTAGGGTCCCTCATCATTTCATTTTTTATTTTTTTATAGCTGTAGGACGGGATCAATACAAATCTACAAAGCCTCCAACCATAAAAGTAAACAAGAGAAAATATTGGATGGGCCTTATCGCAGCTGGGTAGAGCCTCCAACGCGAAAAGTAAACAAGAGATAATATTGGATGGGCCTTTTCGTAACTATCCATTGTCCAAAGCAAACTAGCCCCAAAAAGTAATTGAATTGGTGTTCCAAAGTAGCTGGTCTTAAAACTGAAAGATTCAAATTGGGAACTCAATTCAAAAATTGTCCTTGCCGTCTGCCTGAATCATCAAGTCATGTAGCATCTGCTAAATTACATTCTAAGTGGATCCCGGAAAAAGTTGCAGCAAGGAAGACAAAAATCACATTCTTGCATCCTAATAATACTCATTACATGAGATCAGGACAAGACAATATTAAAAAGGGGGTCAAGCAAATAATCACTATATAAGATCAGGAAAAAGAAGAGATCGTCAGTCACAAATTTCAAGTGTAAGAATTACATACTTTGGCCATCTGATGGGGTTTATTACCAAAATTTCCATCAAATGATGACCGCTTGCACCCAAGATTCCCAAAATTCCGTCCCAACAAAAGAATGTATTAAGGCTTTCATCTGGATAGAACTATCTACTATATCCCAATCAGCATCATCATCATCATCTTTCAACACAATACGAATGACTCTACAGATCCTATTTCCCCTTAATCTGGTGGTTAGTTGAATCTGTACCTCTAATAAACAACAATTACAATTCTTTCCATTTGTTCACATATTTAAGGAATGAAAGTGCAGGGTTTTCCCTAGGTGGGGCACGGACACGAGTTGACCTCCGAACCAGAGCCTCTTCCATTTCAATCTTCTGCATTGCCTCCTTTGATTTTTTCTGAAGTTCCGAGCTGCAAAATGAGTTGAAATAAATAAATAAATAAATTCTACATTAAGCAGGATTTAGGTTTCCGCAAGCACGATCAAAGATGCGGAAATGGATAACTGTAGTCAATATGAAAATCATGGCTTGAGTTCTTCAGATCATATACGGCTTGATATTTTCTTTTGAAAAAAGCACCTCATCAAGCCTATAATTAAATGTGTCGGATGGCTGACAGTCTCCTGAATGAAATACCATCAAGACACAATATTGCATGTTGACCATACTTTTTTGGTAACTTTTTTAGGTTTTAAGGTACATCATAACTATTCAGTGATCCAAAGCTTAGTGAAAATCCTCATGGAAAACGACGGGCATTCTACAGCATTGATTTTTTAAAGCCAGATTGTAATCTGGGGTCAAGTTACATTGCAGAGCAAAAATTTGTTGGCATGGTACCCAAGATGTAAAGGATAACTCGAGAATGTGGATAAAAAATAAATGATAAGAATATTACATGTTTTACGTCTAATTAAAAATATGCATGTATTCTACATTAAACAACAGAAAAACATTAGATCTTTGATTAAAACAAGAAATCTGGCATCAGAAATTTACACCAACTTTACCATGATAAATAAGAAAGAAATTCAATGACTAACCATATTTTGTCGTAGAATTTCTGCAGTTGTTTTTTGAGAGCCCTCTCCCGCTCACCTTTTGGATTCAACGAGCCAATAAAAGCATCAACCTGCCACAACAAAGAGAGATAAGGAAGCTTCACATAATTTGTGTGGGCGTGGGGGGAAAGAAAAGCCTCAAATGTGTTGCAGTACAGACTACAGAGTTACCACATAATACCTCTTCCTTGGTCTGGTAATAACCCCACTCTTTAGAGTCAAAATTCTCAACAAATATTCGTCCGTCACGTTGAAAAAACCAATACCTGCAATAATTTCTGTCTTTCCCTAATGGACTAGTGCGTATAAATCTCTTCTCAATCTCCTTTTCCAGAAATTCTTTCTGCATGAAGAATAGGTAGCAGATGTATCAGTGCAGAAGGTTGCAAATGCCTGCATGAGAGCTTGCACAGAGAGAGAGAGAGAGAGGGAGAGAGAGAGAGAGGCCCACCCTTTCCTCAGCACTCTTCATCTCTAGTGCTTCCTTGATTTCATTTTTCATCAATTTATGGATGTCCCTTTTAGATGGATTATTAACTTCTTCTGGAGAGGGGTTGGTCTCAACCTTCTGTTTCTTACCATTCTTCTTTGATATGCCATCTACTTGTTCATTATCACTGCCAGACAATATATGCAAAGGAAAAATTCAGGGGGAGAGAGAGAGAGAGAGAGAGAGAGAGAGAGAGAGAGAGAGAGAGTACAATTAGTCCAACTCATCTACCAATTACTTGAACAAATAAAAAAAAATATCACCAACCTGTCTCTAGCTGAATGATTCTGTCGAGGAAGAACTTTCCCATTGCTTTTCTCTTTAACTTCCTTGCCAGTAGCTTCTGACTTCCTACGCTCCTTTTCTTCTCTCCTCTTTCTACCTTCATCCAGTGCTTCATCCCTCCGTGTAGCAGCAAGTGCCTGTCTTTCTTCAATATACTCATCCAACTTGTCCTTGATGGTATCTGTCTCTAGAGCTTGAGCAACCAGTTCACGAAAGATTGACAGTTTCAGATGAATCTCTAATAGGCCATAATGACCTCTCTTAATAGTACTAATGTGCATTGATAATTCAGCAGTACAAGTTGTTTCCAAGAAATCACATAGATACTCAGTCCAGGTAATCTGTGTAATCTGAAACACAGGGGGTTTAACAATGATAATTGGAACTTAGATATCAGCTCTCCAGAACAAGAAAGAAAAGACAAATCAATCCATGAAAACTCTTTATGTGAGAATTGCCTGGAGAAATGTACGTTTTCAAATAGTTTACCTTTGGCTTCCTTTTCTTATTTTCTATTGCCATTGAGAACTTCCCATTGTCCTTTAAAAGCAAGCGAAGAAGAGCTGAATAAGATTCCACAATGAGCAACGGTGTGCTGTCCTTATAACAAAGAGAATTCTCGAAGTCTTCAAGGGAGAAAGGAGACAAATACAACAGCCTGCCAAAAGAAGCACAGAAATCCCAGACCATCAAAAGTTCCCCAACACAATCCATAGGTACATTGAAATCCCTGCAAGGAGAAGGCCTTTCCGTCAGAAATTGATCTTCCTCAGTAGATTGCACCAGCAAGTCATCAATGGGATACTTAATGGACTGATGTTCTGGATTCTCATTCACTGCAAAGACCGATACAGGTAATCAGAGACAGATTAACACAGTTAACAGAAGGGAAGAACAGAAGGATTTCAGATACTCTTGGACTTGAAATAATAAAGAAAAAGCATGAAGATATAATGTAAGAGTACCGCCCGGCAAGACAAAAGGAGGAGAAAGAGTTCAACAGTAGGAAAATACCATGCATATGCACGTGCGCACACACACACAATTACTGCAGATGGAGAAGAAGAGAAAGAAACTAGCTTCACCCCATCCCACCCCAAATCTTTCCTTTCCAGTTATTACAATTGATTCAACATAACCAGCAAAGAGAATTTTTGAAGGCATGCAAGAAAATACAATAAAATGGGCTAGCAGAAGTTACCATGCTTGACCCAAAAAGTGAGCCAATCATTACGTACCTCCATCTGCGCTCTTTCTGGGCAATGAGGATATAGATATTACTTTATTCCTCCGCATATATACCTTGATCTCCTTTTCACTTGCCTCCTAAGCAAAATCAACAGAAAATAATATCACTGATGCACTCATATACACTTCCAGAAGTACTCAAAAAAGGAAACAGAATTTCAAATTCACCTCAGTGTTTTGTGTCTCTTCACTTTTCTTTCTCTTCCTATTACAAACTATAAGTCCATTCTGTACGGAAAATTTAGTCTTCAGTTCTTCAGGAGGAGAAGTTGGGATTCCGTGCTTTTTTGCTAAATTATCATGTAAAACCCACGGGAGACTCCGGTAAGTAGAATCTTTGATAAAAGACTTGAGAACCCGTTTACTAAAAGGCAGATTCTTTCCTGTCAAGTCATCACCATTTATTAATGCCTTTCCACTCATTTTTTGTTCGCTGCCAAGCCATTCGATCTCATATTGTGTTTTCTGAGCATCCTCAACGACTTTTACAATTTTGCACGGATGTAAACGCCCATCCTTCCTTCCATATAATTCATCACCTTCTGAGAAAGGACCTTGTAACTTTCCGGCAATTGAATTGACCAAATCTTTTAAATTCAGCATGCCTGCCATGAAATATTAGAAATTTTAAGGTAGACTAAATACTTAGTTCAAAGAAGCATATAAAAAGAGCATCTCGAACAATTAAAGCAGTTTGTTAATTCAAGCTATCCAGTGCAGTTAAGAAATAATTAAACTAAAAAATAGAAAACATACACCTTCCAGAAATACAAACCTTCCCATGAAATGATCTTAGCAGCATAGCCACCCACCGCAAGAATACATGCAATATATTGCAAGAATACATGTACTACATTGCAAACATGGACATAAACCACCCAACTTAAATGCCCACGTCATGGACTAATTTCTGAGCAGAGCCTCTATATCTGTGTAACTGATACATGAATTTAACTAATTACCACTTATAGATGCCACCAAATTGATCTATAATGCTAACTTGTTATTGTCAATGCCCTTTATAGCTACCATGAATCCCTTGCTTTGCAAACAACAGCTGGAATATCCAGTCCATTGCAGAAAAATGGCAACTTTCCAGTCTCCATTTGCAGTTGCAAGAATCAACCCATCAAGTATCTTCATGGATGAATGAAGAAGAAGAATCTTCATGTTGTGAACAACCTCAAGTCCATTACCAGAGGAAGCAACTAAATATAGATCTCTCACCGGTCACCAAGAACAAAGTCCCAGGAGTCAGGCCCCAGATATAAGTTATCGCCATCCAAAACAGCTTTTAATAAAACTCATTTTCATTATCTTTATATATAAAAACTTCAATAAATTTGACCAGCTGCACATGTTTAAGTTTTCATTATATTGTAAATGGGAGTAGAAAAATATTGAGCTGCTAGAAAGAAATTGTGGGCCGCAGATGCAGGGCCATGATTACACTAAAGGAAAACTTCTGAGAAATTCATCTAAAGATGTTCTATCAATATGTAAAATATCATTTTGGGAGATCTAATTTCTCATGCTTCATTCACGTTAACCTTATAAAGAATTAAAAAAGGCATAGCAGCAGTAAATGATGATTTTTATCACCAATACAGCATTCTAAATGCCAGTTCTACTACATAACAGAGTGCAATCCTACTAATTTGATATCCAGTAGGGTTATTGAAGCTTCACCAACCCATATTGATTTGATTTAAAAAATCTTCCGTTGAGTGTGAAGCATCCATTGCTTACTATTTTTGCTCTCTACCTACATGGGTGATTTTCAGGATGAAGCTTTGGAAGACTTTCATGCTAGTGCAGAGGAGGCAGAGAGAAGGCAACGATAACAGAAAGTAAGAAAGTAAGATGAACAATTAAATAGGAAATAATCAACACTGTCTAATGCCTTTTGTCGTCTACTTTAGTGTGGTTAATAAGCTAGGTCCGTACAAGGGGCAGTGCATATTCCTTTCCAAATCCTATCTCATTTCATGCACCACCAGGCATTTACTGATTGGACATTCACCAACCAAAAAATCTGCATCAATGATGTTCTCTAAAACTCACAAGGCATATTTCAATAAACCATCACAAATAGAAAAAAGTATATTCCAAAAAAAAACCCACGAGCAGTTTCCAAACTGTCAAATATCACAAGGAAATGCCATCAAGTACATCAATCATCTGGCCAAATCTTTGTGCCATCATTTGACAGTTGGAACTGCATTGCTTAGAATTAAGCAACAATCGCTACCACCAAGCAGAAAAAATGTAGGCTCTTAAATACAAGACAACAAGTATTTCAAAATTTAGGTGGCTAAACAAAGAAAGGCAGTGGACTTACTGAATTGGACATCACGAAGAACAGGTGCCACGTACAGGGTGGGGATATTCTGTATTCTTTTGGAAGCTTTTTCTTCTGAAGCCAAGGCCTCCTCATAGGTCAAGTTGCCCTTTCCCGTAGCTTTGCATGTCCAGATTCTTTTCCGGTATAAATTGATTCTCTTCAAATATTCACTGTGAAATTTAAGATCCAGACATTATAAAAATGTCAAAAACAAACAACATGTTTATGAGCATTGATGCTTGAATAGATACAGAATTTACTTATAACTTCGGAAGATTTCTTTTGTGAATCTGATTTGAAAGACGAGCTCTTGAGGGTTTAAATCCTCAGGCTTGCCAACCAAGGCAAACGGTTTTCTTTTATAAAGAGGCATTTCTCTTTACGTTTTCAAATCCCTTCAAATTTCAAATTCACACCCTGTCAAACAAGAAAAGAATAACAAGGATCAGCAATGCCAAAAAGAAATAGAATTCTGATAGTTAAAAATGTCTTGAACTGAGAAATCAGGAAAATTGATTTACAAAAAAAAAACATGATTAACGGGAACCCACTTAAAATTCTCTTCGAAAAGGGGAAAGAGAGAGAGAGCCCAGGTGAAAAACACACCGCGGACATCAAAAACAAAAACCTAGTTCAAGCAGATGAAGAAAAAAGAAAAAGAAGAAAGAATCCAATTTTGATTGGTGGAACAACTCTATAAACACAAAACAAAGAATTGCGCACACATAAAAATAAATAAATTTGAAAATTCTGCATGCATTGAAGGTATAACGAGTCAATGGCTGCTTTATAGACAAATGTACAAAGAAAAACAGTACCAAAAGAAACACACGATTTTCATTCAGTTCACAAAGCATAAAAATTAAACCAAAAAAAAAAAAACACATTAACAAAAATGCACATGCAGTTTGTTTATTTCCCGCCAGGAGTTGATTTAATAAAGAAATGAGAGTAGAATCATACCGAGGAGAACAAATCGATTGGATTGAGGAGTCGATTGGGAGGGTTTTGGTGGCATGTGTGTGTAATGTGTGTGTGCATATACGAAGGAGAGAGGGGCGCCGAGAGACAGAGAGAGGCGGTGATGGTACGTTTTTTCGCCAGTGAAGACTGACGTGTTGGTGTTTGGCCCTCCCCTCTCTCTTTGAGTCCCCCTTTCTACCTATCCCTATTTATATTGAATTTAATTCAATTTGTATTATGTGAATATATAAAAAAAATTATTTATATGTTTAACCAACATGTGTGTATATATATATATTATTTTATTTATAATGTTTTCAATATTTATAATTTTATATAGAATCTGTAAAAAAATATTCATCGATGCTTAATTATACCAATGCCACTCATATAAATATAACTAATATATGTATATATATTCATCAATTTATATTATTCTCATAATTGTATGTGTGAAATTTTAAATTTGACTTCTTAATACATGCGCGTGTAAATATAAAAAGTTGTCAAATACCAATACTCTATATATACATGTTTATAATAATGTATAAATAAATAAAATATTTGTTTCCATCATACTAAATTATTATAATTATTTCATGATAGCATGCATTATGTTAAGTACGATAGATACTAATAACAATTCATACGTAAGTATAATCTAATACAGCAACATAAATATTTATAGATGTAGTTACACATTTACTTTTGTGTACAATAAACATCAATATAAAATCAATGTATTGTGTTTAGATTTAAAAAAAAAAAGAATATATAATTTTATTTAAACAATTTATTGTGTTTCAAGTGTCACCTTAAGTAATATCTTTTATTTATATTTATACATTTAGACATGCAATAAATGTATATCTATAAATACAATATATGTAATATACCATATGTTATTATATTGTTTACTATCTATTACTGTAACACCTCTAGAATCATATTATTGGTGGAATTTTATTTAATATTATATTTGTGAGTTTTATTAAATTTTATTTTATTTTAAAAATTTTGAGGGTTAAAATATGAATATGAAAGACTTAATTGTATCATTATTTAAAAGTTCTAGGGCTCAATATAGAGTTATTTTAGGTCAAGTGGGCAAATTTGATGCACTAACAAGTTGTGGGGTTGATTGGAATGCAATTGGGATTTATGAGGGTTTAATTGAAAGCTGGAATGAATTATAGAGGGTCAATTTAGGATTTTCAAAAGTTGTTCTTTATATAGCATTTGCCCCCTAATTTCTTCATTTTCCATCCTTGCACCACCTTATTCTTCTTTGGCGATCATCACCGGCAATGGCCTGAAATAGAAAACTAAACCAATCATTGTCTTCCTTATCTCCTTAGGAATCCATTAATACTACATGCAACTTGTTTTGACTGGTGGGCCACCGAAACGTTCAAGACTAAGATTGAGCCTTGGCGGAGAGTGACGCAACGGTGGTTCAGATGGTAAGAGCTAGCATATGAGGGCCAAAATTCATGTTCAATTCAGTAACAAATTAAGAAATTGACTTGGGCATTGGACTTATGGCGTTGAGATATGTTGGATAGTAGTGGTGGTGATCAACTTTGGCAGCGGTGGTTCAGAGATAGTTTTCTCTCCTTGTCGTGGTGAACACATTGGTGGCGTTGGATCGTGGAGATTAAGCTTCAATAATAAGATTTTGGGTAAAAGGTTGGAATTGGGAATAAATCCCTTGTACTATTATTACTCTTACAATTTTGTATTATGATATGAAATGATATGGAAAATATGATATGTGACCAAGAATTGAGACATGTATGTATAATTACATAAGCCTAGTGGACCTAAATTTGTAATATTATATGATAATCTTGGTTAATTAAGTTAATTAGATAATTAAGACACTAATTTTATATGATTGAGACTTAAGTGACAAAATTGGACTATTAATGATAGTTGGGCTATTATAATTGATTTTGTATAATGTTGAAAGAGTAATTATAAATAGGAATATGATTTTATCAAAATGAATATAACTCTCATACATATTATAGTATTAATGGTGTATAAGCATGTTACCTCCCGAAAAGATTGAAACTGAGCCCTAAAATATAGTATTAAGTGTATACCGATCGATAGTAGAATGTTACTTGTTTAATTACTATTATAGGGTCAAAATAAGTTTTGACAATAAATCCATTCTTTTGGTTAGGAGACAAGGAGTTAGGTCTTGTATATCCATAGACTTTGATAGCATTTTCTGTGGCTATTAAGGTGAGGGCTAACTGATCTGGTATTTTTCTTGAATACCTTGTGAGTGTCTACCAATTTGGTAATTGTCTTGTATGTTAGGGTTAAGTTTACTTTGTTTTTGGGAAGTGATTGTTTTTGAATGTTCGAATCTCATAATTATTTGATTTTTTGGATCATTTTCCTTGATTATATGAATTTTCTTGAGATTACTTGTTATACTTGATTATGTCTGTTCTGGCGCCTGAAACTTTTATTTGTCCTATTTGTTATCATTCTGTGTAATCCATGGCCTTGTCGGCTTCTTGATTAATTCATTGATATTTGGTCTTGTCGACCTATTTGTGTTTAGCTTGTCTATTTGATTTTGTTCTGCATAATGATTGTTAGCCTTGTTAGCATATTCAAATCATTCTGTATACCATTTGTTTAACTTTGCTGGCTTATTTGAATTTTTATGTATATCATTGTTGGCCTCATCGACAAATTGTTATTGATTGTATTGACATATATACATGTACGGGAAAATTTTTGTATTAGGCCAAATGCCAATCCCAACGGAAAGCTTGGATACTTGGGACATATTAAGCGGTATACTTGGGTGTCTGTGATACGTTGAGTGATATGTTTGGGCATCTGTCATGTACTGAGCTATCATGCTTGAATTTTTGTCTTGTATGGGAGAAATAAGGAGAACCTGATTGCATGTTATGCTCTGGTTTGTTTAATTCTATTTGTACTTTGTTCATTGAGCAATAAGGATAGAGAGGTTTCCGTTTGTTGTACCTGATAATGCTTATGTTCTTGTATGTTTATGTTTTGACTGAAATACCTTGTTAGTTAATAATCTGTTTAATTATTGTTTCTTCGATAGATCCCTTTTAACTTTTTATTAAATTATCCTAACTATGTCCTTAGGACATACCTTATTCTTATTATCTTGTTTCCTTCCCAGACAAGTATGAAAGTGGAATGAGGGCTCATGATTTAGCCCAATGGGATTGTTTTGTAATAGTATTGGTGAATATATATACATATAGGTTCACCTACTATTAAGCTTTGACTTAAAGATGTTATAATATGTCAAGTTTGAATCTAAAACCTACGGCATGTATATATATTATGTTTCATGAGATAACGCTTTAGGTATCGTACCTTACCTTGGCTTAGGATTGTGATTTTTGAATGTTGTTGGAATATTTGGCATGTAATATGGTACTATCATAGTGTTGCTTTAAGTTTGAAATACGATGTTAATCTATGAGTTTTGTTGAAATTTTATGGGCCTATCAGTTATGTGGTATGTTATGATTTAAGTTTGAATTGGTGACATCTCAATTTAGAGGTTATCTTGAGTGAGGTGCTGTAGAGGTGGTATTAGAGCCTAAGTTTTTCGATGACCTAGGCAATGAATGTCATTGGGATTCATAATTAACCTTCTGTTTGGGTTAGTTTGGACATGAATTTTGGGTATAGTATTTGATACTAGGAGATAGGAGATTATACCCGGGATGATTGACCAGTCTGTAATCTTTACTTCCAAAAAGTCAAGCATTGGACTTTAGATTGGAATTGAATCGTGGGTACTTAGTATGTCAGATATATGCTTGATTAATGTGATATTAATGAGATAACTGATATACTGTAGGATGGTAGATGATTATATAAAGGGGAAGGAATCTTTTGAATGAGAAAAGCGTGGAATATTTGAAGAAAGAGGTTAAGGTTCTAAAGAAAGAAAAGGCATGTCTCTTGGAATTATGCCGACAACATGAAGAGAAATTAAATGACATGCATGGGGCTCTAAAGGATAGACTAGCAAAAGCATGTCACTTGAAATCAATACTCAAGGTAAGAAGCTATACGGTAGACAAACTGATGAAGAGTATAGAGAGAGAAAGTGAACAACTAAGAATAGCCAAGAGATAGGTGAAAAGACTCCGTATCATGCAAGCCTAGATCGAAGAGACTTTCAGAACTTTGGATTCGGACTAGTAGAAAATAGTTAACACCACCTATATGGTTATGGATGATGTTTGGGTGATGATGGCACATTATAGTAATGCCATAGATCAGATTATAGGTGTCGAAGTAGGGATTGACACAGAGGCTAGACCATCCAAGTTTCATCTCTTCCCTGAGCCAAGGCACAGACAGGTTGTATAAATTAAGTAGATATAGGAGAGAGATCCTCAGGAGATACTTGAGGAAGAGCTTGAGGAGGACCTTGAGGAGGATCTTGTACATGAATTTCTGGTTGAGGTATCACCCGAGGCTGATATGGAAGAAAAAAATATTAATATAGTCATGGATGTAAATGGGGAAGAAAAAGATGAACATCCCGAGTCTCACATTACTAACATGGAGGATTAGGTTTAGGGATCCTTATAGCTGTGATTATGTTTGTGAATATATACATATGTATAGTATTAGCGTTGGACTGTTAAAATAGATAGAATCAGCAAAGATTAACTAAACTTTAGGGTAATGCCCTATCAAGCCTCGTCATTTTAGGTATTGACTAGGAACATAATTAACATAGCAATTTTTAAAATTTAACTTGTATATAAACTAATGTAACATCTGCAAGTGCTAACTCGAAAGATGTGTATGAAATCTTATTATTTATTGTAATAACTAGACTTATATTTTAATGAATTTGATTTAATTTTATTAAATTACTTCTTTTTTTCTTTCTTTTGGCAAGCTTGAAAGATTTGATAGAGTTGATGGCATCACAAGGGAGTATTGATTACCTGCTTTGGCTAGAGTCAATCAACAAGAAAGACTACTTGATAGACATGTTAATGTCTGATAGGCTTCAAGACCGGAAGTACCTTTCTACCAACAACCCTCAGCATATGAAAAGGTCATGAAAACCCCTTCAGTTGGTAAACTAGAAGACTACATATACTAAAGGGGGTCGAGATTCAGGTAACAGGGTCAACAATAAGGTGGTAGGGGAGGAGTTGTTAATGAAATGGCTGAGGATCGAGTGTTGGAATGGTTTCTACGCTTTCAATCCCTCAAGTTCTTAGGGGGCCTTGATGATAAAAGAGTTGAGGAATAGATTAAGAGTTTAGAGAATATTTTTGACACACTGTGTTATCCAAATGAACAGAAAGTTTGATATGCCACGTTTCTTTTGGGAGGTTCCACCCGTAGTTGGTGAAGGATGATTGATCACAAGTGGACGTTTGAGGGAACCCACCAAACTTGGGATTACTTTACCTAAGAATTCAAGGAAAAGTATGGCTATTGGTGGTTAAGCAAGTGAGGGAAAGAGAATTTATGTATCAGATATAGGAGGCATAGTTTGTTAGTTAATATGAGGCTACTTTTAGCCGATTAATATAGTATGCACCTTACATACAAGAAGATGAAAGTTAATAGACTTATTATTTTGTACAAAGATTGCTGCAGAAACTCAAAAGGGGTCTGGCCACTTGTGATCTGCCAAACTTTAATCAGGCAGTAATCAGGGCACTACAGCTAGAGTTGTAGTAGTGACCATCACTTTTTGAAAGATTACCCCAGATGGAGGAACCTAGCACCTGTGGGGAAAGGAAAATAGGTAGCAAAAGTTGGTGGGAAATAGAAAGTGAGGGCTCATACCTATGCTTTGATAGGAGAAGATGCAACATATCTTAATGAGGTGGTTGAATATTTTTGGAATTAATGAAAATGTCTTATCTTGGTGCTTTTCATTATTTTACATCTATGACTTTTTCTGGAAAATTGAATCTACAACCTAAAACTTTGGTTTACCAAATAGAAGTTTAGACACACTTAGAAATAGGGTTAATAATAGACACCATGTATCGAGAGATAGGGTATATCTAGCCAATCTCATACAGATGCCTATTCAAGATATGATTTGATACTTAGAATGGATTGGCTGATATTAGGCACATGTGAATTGTTACACTAAATGCATCACTCGAAGATAAGATACTAATACCAACATGCCATTCCACAAAGAATACTTCCCTGATACTAATTATATCTATGCTAGAGGCCAAAAAGATTTCATGAAAAGGAGGACACGAATTCTTGGCATATCTTTTCAATAAACCTCGAGATATGGCCAAAATTGAAGAAATGGAAATAAGGGGTAATTACCCAGAGGTATTTCCAAAAGAGTTG
Source organism: Jacaranda copaia (assembly GCA_014898725.1). Taxonomy (NCBI): domain Eukaryota; kingdom Viridiplantae; phylum Streptophyta; class Magnoliopsida; order Lamiales; family Bignoniaceae; genus Jacaranda; species Jacaranda copaia. The sequence goes on from JACGDI010001960.1 coordinate 420,575, forward strand.
AACTCATTACCTCCTGACAAAGAGATGGAATTTGTTATTCATACTCTTCCAATAGCCACTCTATTTTCTAAAACTCTCTATCGAATGGCGCTTGCAGAACTAAAGGAACTAAAGTACCAATTTCAAGAATTATTGGAGAAGAAGTTCATAAGGCATCATTCTTCTCCTTGGGGGGGGCCCTAGTGCAATTTGTTAAGAAGAAAAATGGGTCCCTGAGGATGTGCACAGATTCTCGAGAGTTAAAAAAAGTTACAGTCAAGAATAAATACCACCATCATATGTGGAAGAACTGTTTGATCTTCTATAAGGATCTATGGTCTTCTCAAAGTTGGATTTAAGATAGAGGTATTACTAGTTGAAAATCAAAGAAGAAGATGTCTCGACGATTGCATTCAATTCTCAATATGGTCATTTTGAATTCGTAGTAATGTCGTTTGGTCTAACCAACGCCTTAGTGGCATTTATGGATTTTGTGCATCGAATCTTTCGACCATATCTAGATTAGTTTGTAGTCACATTCATTGACAACATTCTCATGTAATCTAAATCTAGGGAAGAGCATACAAAGAACTTACACATGGTTCTCAAAACTCTAAAAGCACATCAGTTGTATGCAAAATTCAATAAGTGCAAGTTTCAAATAGAGAAAGTGGCATGTTAGGCATATCATATCTCAACATGGGGTACAAATTGATTCCTCTAAGATAAAGGCAACAATCAACTAGAAGAAACCCAAAAACATGATAAAAGTTTTATAGCTTTCTGGGTTTTGCCAGCTATTATCAAAGGTTTGTGTAGGATTTCTCTAAAATAGATAGCCCATTGACTAAATTAACTTAGAAAGATCAATTGTTCGACTAGTGTGATAATTGTGAACAAAGTTTCCAAGAATTGAAGGATAAATTGATTTCAACTCCAATTTTGGCCTTTCTAGAAGGATTAAAAGGTTTTGCAGTATATACGAATGCTTCTAAAGAAGGGCTTGGATGCATACTAATACAAATAGGGCGAGTTATTGCCTACACATTTAGAAATCTTAAATCACATGAGGAAAATTACCTAACTTATGACTTGGAGCTAGTTGTTGTAATATTTGCACTGTCAAAATGGAGACACTACCTTTATGGATCCACATTTGAGATATATACACAACATAACAGTCTCAGGTACCTATATTTATGAAAAGATTTGTATATGAGAGAACGAAGGTGGATGGAATTTCGTGAAGATTATGACTTCTCTATTGCCTATCATCTAGGAAAGGCAAATGTAGCAGTAGATGCTCTAGTTGAAGAGCAAGGATAGCCTACATGTTAGGAACAGAAATATCAAAGGGTCTAAGGGTGGGCACTGTAATGAGAATGAAACAATGAGCTTGGCTTGTTGGAGTAAATATGCAGTCAGAGTTGTATAATGAAATACAATGAGCTCAAGCTAATGATGAATGGATACTAAAATAAAAAGAAGCAATCAAGAGTTCTGAAGAGTTTGAATTTAGTATCGACAGCTAAGGTACTTTCCATTACGTAAAAGAATATATGTGTCGGAAAAAATGAAAGAAAGATTGTTGAATGAAGCACATAAGACAAGATTCACGATATATCCAGGAGGTATGAGGATGTATCAAGATTTGAAAAAGCAATTCTAGTAGAATAGAATGAAAACAAATATCGCTGAGTATGTGTAGAAATGTTTAACTTGCTAACTAGTGAAAGCAAAATATTAATGATCGTTAAAGTTTTACAACTATGTCCAATCCCTAATTAGAAATGGGAGTAGATTACTCTAGACTTTGTAACAAGTTTGCCAACAGCCCGAGGAGTGTATGACAACATCTGGGTAATAGTAGAACGGTTGACCTAGTCTACTCATTTCTTACTAGTTGAAACAAAATATAGGGTTGAAAATTTGGCAAAGTTATATGTTAAGGAAATAGTCAGACTGCATAGAGTTCTAATTAGTATTATGTTAGACCAAGATCCAAAATTCACCTCAAAACTTTGGAAAAGTTTGCAGGAGCACTTGGGGATGAGGTTGCAGTTCAATTCCGTTGCCCACCCTTAAATAGATGGATAGTTAGAAAGGATCATCCTAATATTAGAGGACAAGCTATAGGCTTATGTTTTGGATTTTAGCAGGAGCTAGAATCGACACCTTTCTCTAATAGAATTTGCCTATAATAACAGTTACCAGTTTTCTATCTATATGGCTCTGTATGAAGCATTATATGGTAGGAAGTGTTGATCTCTGTTGCATTGGGATCTTGAGGAATACAGAAGTAACACTGATAAGTCTTTGGGAACTATAAGACTAGAATTAGTTCAAGTGACAATTGAGAAGGTACAGATAGTTAAACTGAGGGTGAAAGCTACTTAAGATCGATGAAGAGTTGTGCAAATAAGCGAAGAAGGGATTTAGAGTTTGAAGTTAGTGACCAAATGTTTCTCAAAGTATTCCTAAGAAAAGGTATCCGAAGGATTGATATATGCAAAAAACGTAGCCAAGATATGTTGGTCCCTATGAGATTAGTGTGAGAAATAGACCAGTAGCATACTACTTGGTACTACCCCAGGGCTTAATGAGAATACATGATGTCTTTCACGTGTCACAGCTTTGAAAGTATTAACTTGATCTTTCCTACATCATTCTTCATGAAAGCATACCATTGAAAAGTGACCTAACGTATGAGGAACAACCGATTTAAATCCTGGATCAAAAATTTTGAGAGCTTACGAATTGGAGGATGCCTCAAGTAAAAGTCTTATTGTGCAATCATAATGTAGAAGAGACGACTTAGCAACGAGAAGATCTCATGTGTTAATAGTATCCTGATCTCTTCCAATGATCAAGTGAGAATTTGGGGACCAAATTCTTTTAAGAGAGGGCGGTCTGTAACACTTCTAGGAATTATATTATTGGTAGATTTTTATTTAATATTATTTTTGTGAGTTTTGTAAAATTTTATTTAATTTTAAAAGTTTTAGGGGTTAAAATATAAATAGAAAACACTTAAATGTGTCATTATTTAAAAGTTTTGGTGGTCAACATAGAATTATTTTAGATTAAATGGGTGAATTTGAGGCATTAACCAGTTGTGGGGTTGATTGGAATGCAATTAGGATTTATGAGGGTTTAATTAAAAGCTAGAATGAATTCTTGGGGATCAATTTAGGATTTTCAAAAGTTGTTCGTTATATAGCATTCCCCCCTAATTTCTTCATTTTGTACCTGTGCACCACCATTTTCTTCTTCGGTGATCATCACCGATAATGGTCAAAAATAGGAAACCAAATCAACCATCATCTTCCTTACCTCCTTAGGAATCCACTGATACCACATGCAACATGTTCTCATCTGTGGGCCACCAAAAAGTTCAAGTCCAAGACCAAGCTTCGGTGTCAAGTGGTGGAGCAATAGTTCATATGGTAGGAGCTAGTGTATGAGGGGTGATTCTAGTGGAGTTTAGCTCAAGGAACAGTCTGGTGTGCTTCGTTTTGGGTTTAGACCTCCAGCGACGATGGAATTGAAGAAGAAGGCGACGATGGCGAGTAGTGGTGCTAGGCAATCAGGACCAAAATTCACGTTCAATTCGATAGCAAATTAAGAAATTGATTTGGGCATTGGACCTTTAGCATTGACATGTATCGGATAGTAGTGGTGGTGACCAACTTTGGTAGTGGCGTATCGACAGTTCAGAGATAATTTTCTATCCTCATCGTGATGAACACACTAGTGGTGTTGGAACATGGAGATTGAGCTTTGATAATAAGATTTTGGGTAAAAAAAATTGGAATTAGGATTAAATCTCTTGTACTACTACTATTTTTACAAATTTTGCATTGTGGTATGATCAAATGATATGGAAAATATGATATAGGACCAAGAATCGAGACATGCATGCATAATAATATAAGCTTAGTGAACTCAAATTTGTAATATTGTATGATAATCTTAGTTAATTAAGTTAATTAGAATATTAAGACCCTAATTTTATATGATTGAGACCAAAGTGACAAAATTGGATAATTAATCATAGTTGGGTTATTATAATTAATTTTGTGTAATGTTGCAAGGGTAATTGCAAATTTGAATATGATTTTATCAAAACAAATTTGAATTTCGTAAATATTATGGTATTAATGGTGTATTAACATGTCACCTCTTTAAAAGATTGAAACCAAGCCCTAAAATATAGTATTAAGTGTATAACAATCGATAGTAAAATGTTACCTATTTAATTACTATTATAAGGTCAAAATGAGGACTTTGATAGTAAATCTGTTCTTTTGGTTAGGTGACGAGGAGTTAGGTCCTGCAGATCCATAGACAGTGAAAGCATTTCTACGGCTATTGAGGTGATGGTCTAACCAATTTGGTATTTGTCTTGAATACCCTATGATGGTCTACTGATTTGGTAATTGTCCTGTATACCCTATAAGGGTTAAGTTTACTTTGTTTTTGGAAAGTGATTGTTTTTGAATGCTTGAATCTCGTGATTATTTGAATTCCTAAATCATTTTCCTTGATTATCTAAATTTTCTTGAGATTACTTGTTATACTTTATCATTTCCATTTTGGCACCTAGAACTTTCATGTGTCCTATATGTTATCATTTTGTGTAATTCATGACCTTGTTAGCTTCTAATTAATTCATTGATATCTGGTCTTGTAAACCTCTTTGTGTTTATCTTGTCTATTTGATTTCATTCTGTATAATGATTGTTGGCCTTGTTGGCATATTTGAATCACTCTATATATCGTCTAGTTGACTTTGCCAACTTATTTAAATTATTCTATATATCATTGCTTGACCTTGTTGGCAAATTGTTATTGATTGTAATGACATATATACATGTATGTGGAATATTAGGCCAGGTGTAATCCTAGTGGAAGTTTTGGATACCTGGAACACGCTGAGCAGTATGCTTGGGTATTAGTAATGTGCTGAGTGGTATGTTAGGCATTTATCATGTACTGAATTGTCATGCTTGGATTTTTGTCATATGTGGGAGGAATAAGGAGAACTTGATTGCATATTTTGCTTTGGTCTATTTGATTCTATTTGTACTCTATGCATGGAGCAATAAGGATGGAGAGGTTTCCATTTGTTGTACCGAATATGCTTATGTTCTGATATGTTCATGTTTTAAATGAAATATCTTGTTAGCCAATAATCTATTGAATTATTGTTTCTTCAATAGATCCCTTTTAATTGTTTATTGAATTATCCCTTTCTAAGTCCATAGGACTTACCATGTTGTTATTCTTTTATTTCCTTCCCAAACAGGTATGGAAGTGGAACATGGGCTCATGATTTGGGCTGATGGGACTGTTTTTTATAGTGTTGGTGAATATATGTACATATAGGTCTATCTATTGGTTAAGCTTTGATTTAGAGATGTTGTGATGTGTAAAGTTTGAATTTGAAACCTGTAGCATGTATATATTGTGCTTCATGAGATGACACTTTGGGTATTGTGCCTTGCCATGGCTTAGGATTGTGATTTTTGAATACTGTTGGAATACTTGGCATGTAATATGGTACTATGACAGTGTTGCTTTAACTTGAAGTACGAAGTTAGTCTATGAGTTTTGCTAAAATTTTATGACTCCATCAGTTATGTGGTATGTTATGTATTTAAGCATGAATTGGTGACATCTCAACTTAGGAATTATTCTAAGTGGGTTGTCACAATTACATATTATTAATAAGTATTTGCATATCATAAATACATTTTATTTTTGGATAAAATATTTAAATAATTATATGATCTTAATTGTAATTATAATCAATAATCATTACATATCTATATATATATAGAAGTATCTAAAGAAAATATATTATATTTAACTTAGTATTTTAGTGTAAGAAATTCATATTAGTCATTTATTAAATTTCTTCCATTCTTAAAATTTATACTATCCCCCAACATGAATGAAATAAATTAATCAATCTTGATTTAATTCCTTCCTTATTCCTTTGAATTATCAAATGCTAGGAATTGTTATATTAGTACCATTTTTTCAATCTTTATTACATTTTAAAATTTATGCCCTTTTTCCATTCAAATTCATTTCCTATACCTATTATACTCATTTTTAGGGACTCTTGGATTTAATGGTACATTTGAAATTATATGTCATAAAAACTTATGTTAGTGTACCATATATAATTATGACAAACTATTTCAACTTTTTTAAATAAATAATTTTAATTGAGAATCACACAAACATCGTAAATCTATTTATTGATAATTTTACACATGTCAAAAGATCAGGACAATAAATTAGGATAGTAGAAAGTAAAATATAGAATGAACACGGAAAATAAGTCGATAAAGAGATCAACCAAAGATCAAAAAGTGAAAGAACTACTGGAACCTCTACTAAACGTCCCAGTAATCTACCAAAGAACTATTTATCCAAAAAGAAAAAAAAAATCTACCAAAGAACTACCAAGTACAAATGTAGCTAATCGAATTCGAAAAAGAGATTTTTGAATCCAAGCATTCTAGAGGGAAGAAAGTAAGAATAGCTTAGATTCACAGTATGATTGTCATGAAAGTAATCAGTAGAAATTAGAGTTATATAAGTAATGATTATCATATGATGGATAAATAAAAATATAATAAAATATAGCACATGAAATATAATTGTTTGATGTTGAGTGGCGGCATTGTGAACTTATCAACTGAACTTCTTTAATATTTTATAAATTGAAAATTACATATTTAGTGAGAACTTCTTGTTAGTTTCACATTTTATCAAATTTATTTCAATGATTTTCTTTTGCATTAGAAATTTATATATTATGTTGAAACTATTTTAATTGAAAAATATGTTTATGTGTAGTCAAATAACAATAGACACAACACACACATATGTATATATATTTATTGCATGAACACTTTCTAAATTTATTCACAGGGTTGGAGTAGGTCAAGTGACTTGCTAAATCTCCAAAAACCATCCTAGCTTCATGGAAGTCTATAATTTTAGTAATGCGACTCATATGTGTGACATATTAAACATTCTTTGTCATAGGCAATTATCCCTCTTTTAATACTACCAGGAAGATGCACGTGCGCTACATGTGATAGATTAATTTTTTAAGTACTTTTGTTCTATGAATTATTTTACATCGGATAAATTGAACAATTCTTCGGTAGAAAATATATAAATAAAAAAAAATATTTGATGAAGCATATAAGTTTATATTTTGTAGGGTGCAGTGTTCCATGGCCAAGAGTTTGAATTGATAATTTAGACATAATTCATATAGTAAGTTGATTGAAATTTAAGAGATTCAACTAATGATTAGTTGAGAAGAAAACCAGGCATCCGATTAAATAATATCCTAGTTGACATTTATCAACAAATAATTAATGCATAAGCACTGTGTGCCAACATTGAAGTGCAAAAAATACGAAATTTGGTAGTAATTGGAAGTAAAACTTTTGTGTTAACTCTACTTAGATGTTTGAGTCTTGTATATGACCATTCTGACTTTTATATTGTCTTATTTATTTAATTTTTTTTACCCTTATAAGACATATAAAATTAATTTATTTTTAAGAATACATAAAATATAACTTAAAAATAAATAATATTAGTACTTGTATTTAAATTGCCTTTATAGACATCAATTTTTATGCAATTTTTTCTCTCTAATTTTGGTAGTATTTGGTTTGATATATACTTTTGTTGTAGACAACAAAGTTTCTCTGGAGAAAGCCACATATAATTAACCATCAAAAAATACTTACTGCGACAAATATATATTTGAATTTATTTTGCCTTGAGCTTTATTGATTAACATCATGGTTATTCTGGAATTGATTACACTTGAATTTGAATGGTTAGCCTTAATTTTTGGCTTGTAAAAGTGGTATTGTAGGTGTAAGTACCTGCTTGTTGGGGCTAAGCAAATACAATCTTTCTATCAATTATATTTTTCTTGAAATCCTTCCATACCATTCTTTACTATTACATAGTCTATTTGATAGGATCCAAATTCCTCATAATAATTATTTGGTAATTTTACACCAGTAACTACTTGCGAGTACGTAAGTCATTTGGGGTGAAAGAATTAAAAATTCATCTTTATAATAATTATTTCCATCACTATCAGCTTTATCAAAATTATCAAAGGTCCTTTACTTCTCTAGCAATATTAAATTCTCCACATTGCTTTTGGATCGGGAAGGGAATAGGCAAGGCTGCTCATTAGAGCTTTTGGGGTAGCCTACTAATGACCTAGCTTGGTCTAGCCAATTTAACAAAAAGGACAGATCAAAGCTAAAACATAGTGTTTTTAACTAAATAGGCTAAACTTAGACTCTTTTCAAAACTTACAAAATCGAACAAGATGGCTCTTTTATCTTCTTCACTTAAAAAAATACAATAATAATGATATAATATTAAATAACTAATTATTTTTTATTTATTTAATTAGTCCTTTATGGAATCTTTTATGTTGTTTTAGTATTGGTTTTTATTGAAATAATACTATTTTATACTTAGATTTGAATTTTCATAATTATGCATTTATTATTTATCATTTCAATTATTGCCTAAGACGGTAGTATTACAAGTTTGAGCGTATTAAAATTTTTGACTTATGTGATATTTAGACTTAATTGAAACCTTAGTAAAAACTAGACTTTTAGGTAGGTTTTCGAATCGAGCTAAGATTTTAGAATTTATTAGAAAGGTTAGGCCTAACCTTAAAAAAAAAAAAATCTATCATAGATAATAGGCTAAGCTCATGCTTCTCATTTGCATAACAGGCTTAGCCTATTTAAGGGAAGCATAGCCTAGCCTAGCCTAGCCTATTTTCATTCATACTTGTGGAGCAGAGACCCTCAAAACATCTTCAAAATGCTTAATTTCATAAATATTCTTTATCACTTTGGGTGTGTGAATGTGCACTCTGTCATACCCGTCGTAGATATATTGGTATGATATTCATTGTTGTTACTGCAGAACATATCTCTTTGTTGATATGATAATTTTATTTAAATAAGGTACTATCCATTGGTTATTGAATTTTGTATTATGACTTTAACTATATCTCCTTTTGTAAACCAGCCACTCATCTTTCCCATGAATTATGTTTCATAATATAGATGTGGATAATGATATTTGTGTTTTTCACCAAGCATGCAAGAATTATTCTTGCTTCCATCTCCACGTGGTCCATGCATCATTTGCTTAAGAACTAAGTAATAAAGTATAAGATGTTTTTCTTCTGGAAGTTTAGTACCAACAAACTATCATAGTAGTTTAGGAGTTAAGCATATGAGCAGATGATGATCCTCCTTTCTGAAATTCAATTACAAGGACATATGGAACAAATTAATTGCTTCTTAAATAACTAATTTTTCAAATATTGTACTTTCGTTGGAAAATTTCTAGAGGTTAAATATGACGATCTTGTATTTTTTGACCATTATACAGGTTTTCTTGTATTTCTTCCCATTTTTCGATTGTATTATAATAGAAAGATCTAATTTACCAAGTTTGCGGATCAATGTTGATGCATCAGAATAGTTATATATATATATGTGTGTGTGTGTGTATTATACATGTCTCTAGAATTTCAAATAAAAGATATTGAAGAATAATTCTTTTTCCAACTTCACTACTCTTTCTCTATCCTATTAGGATGCTAACCATATGTAATCCAAGTCTCAAATTTGATAGTTTACGAATAATAGTAATATAATCTTGTTGTCTCTTATTTTATGTTATTATGTACTGAAAAACCAACTACAAATATATAATTAATATATCAATAGAAGTTTTCCCAAGAAAATGCAACAAAATTGACAGTAGAAGCTTGATCATTCTCTATATAAACAACTTATAAGTTGTAAATATGAAAATTAATAAATAAAATATATTTTGAAGAACTAAATCTTTAGAAGATGAGCTTTACATTTGTCTGTGACGAAAAACTAATCACGGCCGTAACTATTAAATTATTTCATCTTTGGGTGATCATAAGAAATTTTAATTTTTTAATTTCTTTTCTGTTGTCTTCAATAAATTGAATTTGTGCCGCTTGTTATTTTATTTTAGTTTAATTTCTATTTTTTTATTTTTTGTTCATTCAAAAGTTATCAGCATGTGCACTTACTTATTTTGTTTTATTTTTCTAAATAATAAATTTTAGATTGTTATTTTATGTTGTAAAACTAAATAATAATTTTAGATAATTTAGAGTGGTTTATGAATTAATTTTCTCTAAGTGTGGATAAAAAATGAAAATTTATACTATTTATTTAATATTAGATTTTTAATGGAGCACATGTTTTTAATCAAAAATTAAAAAAAAAAAGCCTTTTTTTTAAATGTGTGAGTTTTATGTGCAATGAATTTATTTTCACTTTCCAACTAAAATATTCTCTTCTTAGTCAAAATAAAAACTTTTATTTTGCAACATTTTTTTTTTTTCAAAAAAAGTGTGAAAAAATGCTTTTTTATAGGTTCACGGTGCTGATTCAAGTTAATTATTAACATAATATAGAAATGAATTTGTTAAATGTAATTTATGATTTGAAATAAATAGTTGTATCATATTCATTATTTAAGGTCTTTTGATTGTTGGCTAATATATATATATATATATATATTTAATAGGTATATACTTCATATCTAGTGGGTAAAAACTTCATATGTTATAGATGAAGACACATGCAGTAATGTAAAATTTTGCCTAGTAGAACATATTGTTGGTATTCCATTATATATACACACACATTAAATGAAAATACTTTGCTATTGTTATCATATTATTATTTGTAACACCCTTGAAATTCAATATTTTCGAAAATAAAAATTTAGAAATTAAGAAATTTATTGATCAAATTTTAGGGCTCGAAAAATAATGAAACGGACTCAATTGCAAGGAAATGAGAAGTTTTGGGGGTTGGATTGCAATTTGAGAAGATCTAATTGCACATTTTAAGAAGCTTTTTGGGTTTTCATATAAGTATTTTGGTCAATGGGGTCAAATCATAAATTAAAGAAAGTTGCAAGGACCTAATTGAAGATGGAGAGAAAGTTTGGGTTGAATTGCAAAATTGAAAACTTCAAAAATGAAAGTTCGATTTTTTGTTAAGTGGTAGCTAGGTTCATTTCCTTCCTTCTTCTCTAGTTTTCCATTTTCCTTCCCTTTTCTTCTCCTTTCTTTCTACTATTCACCGTGACTAGCCACCTCCAACAACCATCATCATTGGCCATTATTTTTTCACAACCACCACCACAGTTGCACTCCCCTCACGTTTAGCTCTCCATCAACGCCAACATGCATGGTTGATGACCATCGGAGAACCACCGCGAAAGGAGGCCAAAAATAACTTCTCAGTGGAGCAGTTGGGTGTCTTGTTTTCTAATAGCCAATCTTGGTTTTGAGGCAAGGGTTAGGTAGAGCTCAGCTCGGAGACCATCGTGGAAGCCTTGCATGGGAGAGTGGTGTAGCAGCTGTGAAGAAAAATGGAGAAAAATAGATGGTGGCTTGAGGTGGTGGTAATCTCATCGGAGTGGATTTTGAAGGCTTTCCTAGTGTTAAAACTTGAATTTGATTAGATAGTTGGAATCAGGAGGTTGGAAAGCTTCTCAGGGTGGTGTTTGCTAAATTTTTAGGTAGCAAAAGAATGCGGTGCTTTGGTGACCCCAAAACAAAATCTTTTCCTCATTTCGACGATTGCAGTGGTGCTCTTAGTTTGTGATTTTGAGGTCTCGATAAGCAATTTTAGGTAATATAAGGTTATGGTTTAAGCTTTAATTGGTTGTACCTTGATAGATATGTACATGTAGATGTTGTACCTTTCCATTTAAAGCTTGTTTCATGCTATGAGGATGATAATAATGGATATATGTATGTGTGAATTTCGATTGGGATCCCTAAGCAAGGATTATCATAAGTTAGTGGACCCGATTATTGTTATGTTATATGATAATTGGAATTAATTGAGATAATCAAAGGATTTAAATCTTGACTTGTGGATTTATGGGTTAGAACCAAGTGATGATAATTTGAACTATTATTGTGAATTTTGGATGATATGATGAAAAGGATATGTGTTTAAGAATTAATTATTACTTATATATTTAACTTGATATGACATCGAGATTAATTTGAAAATAATCGATCTTATTGATTGCTGTTGGATTGATGATAAGCACGATAGTGATGATAGGAGTCATATAGGGATTTTGACTGTAATTGTACTATTTTGGTTAGGTAAAGTGGAATAGGTCTCGCGGAACAGTAGACAACATCTTATGATAGTTTTCTCTGAGACTACAAGAGGTGAGGGTCTGCTATCTTGGCTTTGTTATATCTATTTGTTCTTGTGGTAAAATCCATGCGTGGATTTAACTTGCTTGACTGTACTTGCTCTTAATTACTTGAAATGTGTACTTGATTACATACATGTTCTTGATTTGTTATTTGACTTGTAAATCCTTGTGTGAGTTAGTACTTATTTTCACTCTATTGAGTTGTACTTGTTTGTTTTGGTGCCTAAAACTCCCTATTATCTTATCTTGTACATGTTCCTGATCAGTACCTGCTCTTGTCCTTTCTTGTTATCATATGCCTTGCCAACATACCTGTCAATCCTATATGGCCATGCTAGCTCAATTGTACCTACTTGTTCGGGTTTTAGCAATACGCTAGGAATTACCCCTTAGGTATTAGTGTCAAATGTACTTGATTCTTGTACTTGTTTGTAAGTCTGTCTGTGATATGCTATGGCTATTCCTAGGTATCGTCCGTCTGTTTATCTGTGTATGCTAGGGGCTATTCCCTAGGTATTCAGTATATCTGCCATATGCTAGGACTATTCCTAGGTATAGTGATGGGTCAGGGCTATTCCTGAGTATCAGTGGTGTACTAGGGTTATTCCTAGGCATCTTCTGTCTGTCTGTGATGTGCTAGAGCTATTCTTAGGCATCTTCCGTCCGTTTGTTTGTTAGCCATATGCTAGGGCTATTTCTAGGTATGTGTGATGTGTTAGGGCTATTCTTAGGCATCTTCCATCTATCTATTTGTCAGCTAAATGCTAGGGCTATTCCTAGGTATGGGTGACATGTGAAGACTATTCCTGAGCATCAGTGATGTGCTAGAGCTATTCTAGGTATCTACTGCTTGTTCGTCTATGATGTGCTAGGGCAATTCCTAGGTATTTATTGTCTGTCTATCTATGATACACTAGGGCTATTCCTAGGTATTTCTCGTCTGTCTGTGATGTGCTAGGGCTATTTCTAGGCATCTAATGTGATCAAGCTGTCATACTTGAATATGATCGATTGATTTGTATAAGATTTGTTCTGATAAGCTTGTCTTGTTTGGACATATTGAAATACATTTGTCATGCGCATTACTTATTTGTACTTGTATCCTAATGGATAATAATCTATTCTTGCTTGATTCGTACTTGCACTTGTATTATTATTGAATTATAAACTATTGATATGCTCTTTCCTTGACAGGTTCTATAATCATTTTTATAATATCCCTTACTAAGTCCTTCGGACTTACCCCCATTTTGTATCTCTCAAAAAAAGTTAAGTGAAAGAAGTAAAGTTCAGACTAGGAGTGAAGAATTACTTCAAGTAACAGAATGGGTTCATGAATGACGAAATTGGTTTTAGTGCCGTTATATGTTAGGATTGATGTGATGTTTTGAAGCATATATATATATATATATATATATATTGTTAAGTGTTAAGAAGTTGAACTATGAATTGTATTTAGTGTTTTGAGGAGATGATAAGCTTGAATTTCATTGTTATATGTGTGTTTAATAAGTGTGGAAATGTTCCAATAGGCTTTTTGATCTTTTGAAAAAAATTTATGGGTTTATTGCTTATAAGAAAATTTCATGTTTAAGTTTGAATTGTTTTGATATCTCATGTTAGGATTACCCTTAGTGGGGTGTCACATTCTCATTGAATATTTACACTTTTAACATCAATAGTTGGATTACTTATTATCAATCCAACAATATATCTTTCTTGAAAAAATTTAAATTAATTATATAATGAGCGAGTTATATTTGTTAAGTTTTTAACATACGTTCTAAAATTATATGTCATATAATTACTGAAGTCATACCAAACTTGGTCCTGACAAAACTTTCCTCATACTTCATTTCGCCCAAATAACACATCTTAGTTTTGTTTTGCAGTTGTTTGAAAAACATAAATTATATATATATATATATATATATGTATCCTATTATCTTTCAAAAATAAATATGAAAAGTAAGTAAAGTTATGCCATTACTTTTAACTAAAAAAATAATTTATTTATAAAGACTATTTAAAGGAATAAAATTTTATTTGTTTCTTTATACAGTTTTTGATTAATACTGCTATCAACTATATTTTCTTTTCCTTTTGTCACAATGTTTATCACTTAACTTAAATAAACATGATTATAGATTTTTTTAAAATTTGTCACATAATATGGAAATATCTTTTACTATTAATTTTCAAGAAAATAATTTATTTACATTATCATATGTAGGAATTGATCAAAATATGTTTTATACAAATGTATAAATATATAAATAAATTAAAAGAAAAAAGTTGAATAAAACTTAGTTTATGCTTTTTCGTTTTCATATTAAATAAATTATTACTTTTGAGTTTGACAACTATTTTAATAATATATATATATATATATATATATATATGAGTTAGAACTCATATTTGTACAAATACATTCATGAAATATCATTCTTTTTCATTATAAATTGAAATCTTCTTAACCATGTAACTTGGGACTTAATCTATCCCTTTTCATTATCATATTAAATTTATTATTATATTTTGGATTGAACACATATTTTGATGTATGAAGAATATTTTTCTCTTTTTATTTTTTACAGAGAACCCATAAAGAATATATCTGGCTATACAAATGTATTTTAGAAGTATCATTTTTTCTCATCAACAGAGTTTCTATAAATCAATTTCAAATTAGTAACTATCTTCAATGAGACTAATTAAATAAATTTATTTTCGTTATAGCTACCATTAAACCATATGTATTGAATATGATGTCATAATCTCATTAGATGGGGATAATTAATTAATTAATTTTAATTTAGTTGTTATTTTTCCATGAATTCAATTAAATACTTTGATAGAAGGATAAATTTCAATACATGTAAAACATTTGTTAAGGAGAAAATTTTTGGATTAATTATTTTAATGTAAGTACTATTTTCCATAAGTCTAATTCAAAATACATTTGATTTGGAATGCGTGTAATAAATGTAATGTGTATATATATTGGATGTATATACATTTATTCGGTTGAAAGACTTAATTTAGTTCATTTAAAATAGTTACTCTTTTCGATGAGTCTAATTAAAAATAAATATAATTAAATTGTGATTACCATTAGACCACATGTATTGAAAGGGATAATTTTAATTGATCGAGTTATTTTTTTTTCACTAAAATGAAAGAAACCACTACTACTCATTCTTACTTTTATAAATAATATATATAGATATAGATTTTGACACATTTTTATACCATCCAAAAAGCATCCATGAAACATAGAGCACAATTACGACTTAATTTTGGAAAAGCATTGCATCATAACTCCTTTTTTTAGTCATCACGTGACCATGAACGTGACAATTAAATAAACCTCCAAGCACATAAATTTACAATTCTAGAACATCAAAACTGAATACCAATCATCATTACAAGGTTTGGAAGCAATTCAAATAATTCTTATCATTCAACAATACCAAAATCACAAGAATGCACAACAAACATATTCCTAGTAATTTTCTGCATAACCAGCTGGCTTTCCAGGAATATGTTCTTTGGCACTCAATCTTCTACTTCTTTGGCATCAGCTCAGTCACCTTCTATCCCTGCTTGGATCCACATCTATTAAGTAGAGAGGCAATGTGATCGGTGCTGAGACTACCAATGTGAATGAGATTATGAGTTACATTACAAAATTATATTCTGATTATTAGAACATCTATTAGTAATTAGGAGACAGAATATATATAATCAAACAACCTCAACTTCTAATTTATTAACCAGCTCCTCAAAATAAAAGTCACAAAAAGCCCATTTATACTATTGTATACCATTTTGTAGCCCCTCCTTGCTTCTCTTCTTCCTTTTACCTCTTTGCCTTACGAATCCAGTTCTTCCCTAAAATTTTGTATAACAAGGGAAAAGAATAGTTGATGCAATCCAAAAAAAAGGAACCCAAAAATGTAGCTGTTGTGCTATATAATATATATATATATATAACAATATTTTTTACACATATTTTATTCATTTAATTTGAGATAATTTATCGTCCATAAGCGACATGCATTTTAAACCATCAACCATGACTATACACCACTTAATTTTTAGAAGAGTCCTAAATCGACCATAACTGTTTTTTAATTAATAATCACTTTGAATGTTCTTAGCCAAAGTTTCATCGGATGTAGAAGAACATAATACTGGATGTACTACGATCAATATTTAATCCCTAGGAAACTGTTTAAAATTTGAAGAATTATTGGTCAGTGAATTTCGTACCCAAAGAAACACTGACAAAGAAAACATGCAAATAATTATGATAAAGTAAAGATTTATTGGAGATTAGTGATCATGCACACTAACTTAATTATCAAAACTTCCTCCAAGTATTAGCACAGAACATTAAAAAAGCTAAAATAATTGAAAGTTCTAGTTAAATCTTAACTTATGCTAACGTGAGTTGTCAATAACTTGAGTTTGTGACATGGACGAGCAATAATCTGACAAAGAAATAAATTACAATTGTAAATTACTTTTGTTTTACCAATGATAATGATTTATAGATTGATATTGAAAATACATACTTGGATTGTCAATTTCCTTTTAGTTATCTAATGATATCAAAGTCATGTATAGCATATACGTGAATTTATTAAATGCAATTCATTATTTGAAACAAATATATAGTTCTTTTGTAAAAAGTACTTTTGACTGTTAAATTAGATATTGTATATTTGGCCAATAATTTATTGAGTGAAATGTATCTAGATTAGATACTATGTATTTGGCGGATATTTTATCTAGTGAAATGTATCTATTCATATTGTTATAAATGTGATATATCTATATTTATTGTACATATACATATTTAAGATGAAAAAATTGATAGAATTAATATAATAAATTTTTTACGAATTTAATTTAATTTAAGTTTAAAATAAATTTCATTAGTAATGATTGTAAAAAATAAAAAATATATATAAATCAAAAGGCATAAAAAAAATAGTTTATATACATAAATGTATATAAGTGCGAAGACAAGTTATGGTCTATTGGTAATGCCTACACCTACAATATTGGGTTCCACGATATGTCGAACTATATTTTTTTTGTAAATCAATATATATTGATACATCAAATATTAAAGGTTGATACTAATTATATAGTACCACCACCGTTAAGTAGTTTCATACTGAAAAGCATATTTTAACAATTTGGCATCATCAATTATTTTTTAATATACTTCTCTATGCCCTAAAAATTCAAACTACGATCCTATGATGCATGCCTTTTTATAACAGGAATTTAATTTATTATTAATCTTTTCACAACTTATTATAATAATGAATTCACTATTTCAAAAATTTTATTTATGCATATTTATAAAGAAAAAAAAAAGTAACGGATGGTAATTTTTTTTTCACTTGTTAACCACCTTGGATTATGCTTTACCGATCCATTATTCCTACCAATGCAGGGCACTAATTTCTAGCTCAATTTTTAATTATTAGAAGGCTGACGGGAGCATATGGGGTTGTGAATTTCTTAGCATTAAATTAAGCTCATATTATCTTTTTGTTTTTCATTTTTACCTGTAAACAGACACAATAAGAAAGATATTGGGAACATCCTATAATTATGGCTCTATCTAACCAAATTAACAAGTGACACTAGTCTCTATCATAAACATTTGTATATGTATTTGATAGTCAAGAGCGTAATAAATGTGATTTATATACATAAATTTAATTTAATAATTTAACTATAATTTACCACTAATTTGTATATATTAAACGTCATATTTTCATTAGATAGGGATATTTTTGTCTTCACATAAAAAAAGAAACCACTATACTAATTGTACTTGATTTCTTGATTTTTGTATTTTATTGTGGCAATTATATATTTGATTTCTTGATTTTTGTATTAATAGTGATGAACTTGAGTTTCATTACATATTTTGCCTTTTATTTTTTGGTAATTAACAACCAAAACTCTAAAAATATGTATAATATTTAGTATGGTATGAATACAATAATATTAAAGTATTAAAGTGATAACCATTAGTATTCAACAAATTAAAGTTATCATCCGCAGTAGTCTAAAGTGTACTTATGCATTCAAAGTTATAAACACATGAATATTTGATGATCATATCCATCCTATCACCTGTACAAATATGTACTTCAGTTGGTCACATAAACTAAAATATTGTACTTAAACCTCACTACAATTATTATAAATTAATTATTCAATTGCACAAAGCGTACTTGAACATAACACTATATATATATATATAGTTTGTTTGATATTTTTACTTGATTTCTTTCATATTGTACTGAACTGCACTACAATTTTAATGGACCTTAATTTGGATTCACACAAAGTATACTTCAAAAAAACAACATATGTGCTTTGTCAGTTTGATATTTGTACTTGATTTCTGTATATTGTATTGAACCTCACTACAATATTTCACTTTAATCGATTATTCGCACAAAGTATACTTCAAAATAACAACATATTTACTTTGCTGGTTCGATATTTGTACTAATTTTCCATATATTATACTGAATCTCACTACAATGTTTCACTTTAATCGATCATTTGTACAAAGTATATTTCAAAATAACAACATATATACTTTGTTTGTTTGATATTTGTACTTGATTTCCTACATATTGTACTGAATCTCACTACAATGTTTCACTTTAATCGATCATTCGCACAAAGTATAATTCAAAATAACAAAATATGTACTTTGTTGGTTCAATATTTGTACTTGATTTTCCACATGTTGTACTGAACCTCACTACAATGTTTTACTTTAATCGATTATTCGCACAAAGCATACTTCGAAATAACAACATATATACTTTATTTGTTCGATATTTATACTTGAGTTCTTACATATTGTACTGAATCTCACACAATATTTCACTTTAATCGATCATTTGCACAAAGTATATATGTCGAAATAACAACATATATACTTTGTTTGTTCGATATTTGTACTAGATTTTCTACATATTGTATTGACTTCACTACAATGTTTCACTTTAATCGATCATTCGTACAAAGTATATTTCAAAATAACATTTGTACTTTGTTTGTTCGATATTTGTACTTCAACATAATCTTATATATATTCCGATGGAAAAGCATACTTACATACAGAATAACCTCGCTACAAATTTAATACTTCAAATTAACTTCTAATGTCAATAAAATTCAAACCCTCACATTTTCATTACTTAAATAGGTGTATGCCATATATGCACGAACAACATCTATGGAGCATTTTTCAACATACCTCTAGAAATCCCTGGTGTCCCTAGTAAAACATTCTGCCCAAAGGCACATAAAGACATTACAATCCACCAACCCCTGTTGTTGTCTGCTCTTTCGTACTTTCATCTACACAACACCCCAATGAAAGCTTTAGGTATTGAGAATAGAACGTAGTCTACAAAAATATTGATCAATTATTGACTTCCTACTTTATGAAGAAATTTTTGAGAAAAGAAGCAAATTTACAATAGCATTAACTGTCGGTTTGTATCGAGGGGCAATTATTGCATTCATCAGCATGAAAGCATGAGTTGAAGGGTTGAGGACAACTAAGAACTAGTGATGGTCTCGATTAACCGGTATCGTTATGTAACGACACCTGTCTATAGCATCTAAGGTGATCTCTTCCAAATCTTTATAGGTGAAAGAGTTAAGTCCTGAAGTGAACTTGAAAAATTCTTCAGCTATTATATCTTGGATGTTGCATGCCTCAAGTCAAGATGATATATTAGCCTGTGAAGTGTAAGACAAATGGTTAGTCTCACTTATAGCATGAACTAAATTAAATTAGAAAATTGCCACATTCCTGCGCTATTGTGAACGTAAGCCACACATCATAGTAACACTCTTTCCTAAAAGATGGGCTACATAATATAGACATGTAGCACTCCAATAAGTTACCACAAAGGCATTCCCCAAATAACATCTCACAAAGGTATCTTTCCTCTAAAATGTATTTTCCTTCAAGAACAAACAATGCATGGTTATATAGATTGAAAGTATTGTATTCATTAGGAAAATTTTATTTTTTGAAAGTATATGAATTTAATAAGCAAAAAGGTTCTTGCTTTCGATGAGAGATGCATTACAATAAAAAAGTAAATTAATGACAAGATAATAAATGACATTGCAAAAATTATTATTATTTACATAAATTAAGTGATAAAAGATTTTGTGTTGTCGCCCTAAACTCTAAATTCTAATAATTTTTACAAATTTAATAATGAACAAGAATTAATATTTTTTAAGTTGTTTATCATTGATAATTAATGACAAATTTATGATAACAACATAATGACAATGAAAATTTTATCACTAATTATACTGATAAATTTTATTATCATTATAATGATATGTATGTTTTTTTTAATAATAGTAGTCTTTCAGGTGCCACAAGATTCTTTGCTGCCTGTTGTATTACCTTTTTATCTTGCCGTTGTAATGCTTCTGCCACAATTTCATCATTCAGTACACAAAATAAAGTTGTGTACTAGTATTTATTTTTTTAGGTAACATTTTTCATGTAAATGGCTTTGAAAGTTGCAAATTTTTTCTTATATTTGTATTCTATCTTAGTAATTTGAACACTATTAATTTATAAAACCCACTTTTCTTTTAGTATTTCATGTATAAAATATTTCTACATTGATAAATGAATTTCATTTGGTTAATAGTTTTCTAAAACTACAAGTAAAGTTATGCAAATTAATTGCACTCGTTTTTACATCATGTTTGCTAAAATTTATAAATTTTTAGAATAAGTTGTAGGGACTTGTAAGCTTATTTAAAAATAAAATGAGTATGAAACTTATTTTTAAAATTTTAATAAACTCCCTTTTTTTTTCTATGTCAGCTATAAAATTATCATTAGCAACATTTTATAGGATTAGTGATCTTATAACAATGAAAAAAATTAATAATCTCATTTTACTGAAACATTTAAAAAATTTATTTTAAAAATAAAATTTAATATTTTATAAATTTTAAAAATATGTTATGAGATATGATAACTCACAAAATCTTTTAAATTAATTTAAACAAATATATCATATGTAAAGGTAAACACC